>JARACZ010000036.1:3005000-3549560 GCA_029255805.1 Keiferia lycopersicella
ATTGTATCGTCTGGTACGCAACTTACACGTCTTGTACCACGGAACTTTTGTTTTCGAGTGTAAAAAATATTGAATTATTAAAAGTTAAAATTATTCCAATATTAAAGAGATATTTTTGTAGTCGTAGACATATTCGTAGATTTTACTTTTCTCATTTATTGAGGTTATAAAAATATAGACTAAAAATAATAAATACGGCCTCTTGTTATTTTTCTTTCCGCGCGCTTATTCAAAGTGACACAGTTCGTGCTGGCCAGTTCGAAATTTGAAATCAATCTCGGGTCCAATAAGCCCATACACATCTTTTTACTACGCGGCACTATGAAATTTACGTGATCTACAAACTTATTTTATGCGTAGCAGCCAACCCCCCTTTTAGGGGTATGTTTTTTTTAGCCTATAACCTGGTCGGTGATTTACTTGACATTTTGGTACAAATTGCATCAAAATCCGCTCGGTCGTTTTCGCGTGATGCTTCCGCATATCCACAAACAAACACACAAACATCTAAACATCTAAACATCCAAACAGACAAAAATTAAAAAAATTGCAGAAACGTGTTTTGTTATCAATATTAAGTATCACGAAACAATTTTTTTTTGGATATCTTGTATGTACAGACTTTCGGTCCTCTTGAGCTTTATTATATGTATAGAAGATATATTATGTTACTGGAAACTTCTTGTAAGCATAAAGTTGCCTGTGCCAGGAGTTTCCGCTCCTCCATAGTGTTTTTACTCTGGTACAGGCGTTGTAATTCATTAACTATAGGTATCCCCTAAAAGTCCCAATAAACGGACACCCTATTCACCAAGCGCTTGATGCGGATAGAGATGTAACGCCGATGTATGGGGTAGCACTGTAGTACTTGTTAATTGCCTGAATTAGTAATGAATGATGAACAGAGATGCCAATAGCACGACACTATACTGGAAGTAGAATGTACACATAGCAATAGAAATGATCAATATGTAGCCGTCTCCTTTGCGTAGCACATATCTACGTTCACAGGTAGAGTGTTATCTATGGAAAAGTAAATACTTTTTGCAGTTCATCATAGTATCGTAGAGTCTACTAGACTTTGAATTGAGGCCTTGATACAAAAATTCTGTGCAGCCAATGTATCCTGGCAGTTAAGCTGTTTGCTAGAGACTCCGTTTGCTAGAGAAAATATCGCCAATGGGTGGGTAGATTACAGTAAAAATAAACAAATCCATTGAGTCCGTAATATAGAGTATCGGAAAATATTGAACATGTCTTTTTTTATCTGTAAATAATAACAAATATAATGAACATCAAAGTTCAAGAGTGGTCCTGATGCCACTTCTGTGTAATAATCGTCTGATGAATGATGATTTCAGCTACCTAGCTTAAACAACTGATTCGTTTGAATGAAAAAAGAAAAAAATACATACGAAATATTTTTTTATAATCTAAAATTCGGACTAATAATATTTTTTAGTCATCTCCTTTTGTCATCTAGCCTAAGTGTCGCTAACTTTCTTGTCGATACCGATGACAGGACTTCTTTTGTTTCATCCGTCAATGAAAGACGTAATTTTCAATTGCAAATTTTTATTTTATATTTACTCAAGTCTTCAGTGATTATTTTGGATAGTATTTAAATCAGTGAAGAGCCCTTATTGCAAATATTAGATCAATAATTGAAGTTGAAGAGTTTTCTCCACATTTCCGGATGGCATCAAGAGGAGGCCCTTGGATCCTGTAGATGACACTATCATCCTCTGCAGGAATCACCACCCGGCGCAGCTGCGCTGGAATCCTATACTACTGACACTGGCAGAATTACCCTTAATGGGTAGAAGTCCATATTATTAAATAATAAATAAAAATAAAATACTGATGACAAAACTCGATCGATTTTGTTTGGAGAAATTGCGTCATGACGGGCTTGAATTGTCGAATTAGCGTCCGTATCGACTTTGACTGTGAAAATGAAGTCCATTACGATGTCCATGAAAGTTAGACAATCGGTACGGTGGTTCTATCGACTGTGTATGTACGAGGGTCACATTGAGGGTAGGGGATCCGGTAATACAAGTCTAATTAAGATCGCACGTGATAATAGCGATGGATATTGTGACGACATCCCTGTTATGGCGTACGTAAAGTCATAAGGGCTAATTTTATTGTATGAATATGGCTTCGATGTGGTGAAAGTACATATAAGTAACAAGGTGATTTTTTTTTGTTAAACTGACTGACTTTAGTTGAATTATGCTTGCTACCTAGTATCATGCTGAGTAATCTAAACCTGCGATACAAGGGCAAACTTTTACAAGGCTTAATTACCCATGAAACTGAACATTTCCCTATTGAATATAACTCGAAAGATTTACACCTTGTATAACACGCGGGTGCCCGCGGCTCCACCCACGTGGAAGTCGGTTTTAGAAATCAATCGGTGGCATCCCACAGGAACATTTTTCGAGATAAAAACTATCCTGTGTTAATTCACGATACACTCTACTTGTGTGCCAAATTTCATGATTAATTCCACTCTTTTGGAGTACCCCTGGTACATCATATTTACTTCAACGCTAAAACCGACTGTACACTTTTTACGACACTAGTAACAATAGCATGTGTATTGACTGTACATTACGCTAACGCGATTCCGCGCGCTCGTTCCGCTCGCTCGTTCCGCTCGCTTTATTTGTTCGACAATCACCCGACATGCAGCTACCGGCCGAACGACGCAGCGCTGTGTTTATGTGTCAATTACAATTTGTATTCTGTGCCAAATAATGTCCTTTATTTTGTTTGATTGTACTTTTTTATTGCCGTGTGGTGCTGGCTTATATTATAATAGCACAATCCTTTTCGTGCCCGTGGTTGTCGTAAGTGGCGTCTAAGAGACTAGAGAATATGTGATGATCATGTGTTTTGCCATTTTAAGCGACAGGCAAACAAAACAACCTGTCACCGTGATACACACCTTATCTGAAATGAACCTCACATATTTTGTCGGACGACGTGGAGAAAAAAAAACGACCTTTTTTATTGGTAACATTGTCTACGAGTACTTCGTAGCTCATGCTACGAATAGCGGACTTTTTCGTAGCAAAACTTAATGCCTATTTTGCCCAAATCCTAGCCAACTGATTTTAATCTTTTTTCCATATTTCGACCGATGATTTCGGCTTATATTCCCTGCCCGTCCTAATTTGCCGCATCAGAATAATACTAGTTGTATTACAGTTTATACTAAATTGTCGTCCTTATATCTAATTCAAACTCTACCCGCGTTGCGTATGGGTAGACGGAATTATGCGTTTACCCCGGCCGATACAGAGAGGGTCGTTCATTAGCCGTGATTGCTCAGACAATGCGACTAACAAACACACAAACAAACATACACACCCGGCGACCGTTTGCGTTTCCAATTCGCAAATTTAATAAGCGCAACTTTTGGACCGGCAGCGCAAGTATTGCTAGAGGGGTTTGTATATTTGGATATCCTCCCGTGATTTGGTTAACTTTTAAGGATCATCTTGAACTTGTCTGTTAAGTTACTTTGTATGTATGTATGTAAACATTCTGAAAATTTTAAAATATTTCGATAATTATTTTGGTTGCAACGTTTTAATTAGGTTTTGAACACAAATGACAATCAAATTTGATGCTTTGCGTTTGTTAGTATCATTGTCCATCGTAAAAACTGCTGGACCGATTTCCATAATTCTTTTTAATTGGTTTACTGATTGTCATTAGGATTTGCAGGGATTTTCATCAAAATTTGTTCAGGGCCCTAAGACTGCCAAATGAAAATCGTTTCAGTTGGATGTCGATCGGATCTCAGTTGGATGATTTTAGTAGTTTCGTAGTCTGCTAACAGTTAATAGAGTGACCAAGTATAGAAAATCACAATGGCAATGGAATGACAGGTGAGTTTCCATGGCGTTACAATGACAAAAAATAGCAGACTTGGGGCCCTGTTATACTCTGTTTATTATTTAATACGACTTTGTTTATAATATACAAACGGAGCAAGTCTTTAAATTCAAAACACTTTTTATGACAAATGAAGATAAGAAATAGAAAAACGTCGAGTGTCATCCGGGCCGGGGATCGAACCTGGGGCTCGTGGGTTACCGACTGCTCTGCCACAATTTTCAATTTCTTATTTTCTTTTACGAGAATAATATAGCACTGTGGGATAGATACATTAAAATCGTAAGCTTTTTATGGCACAATTAGGTGATACAATTTCAAATTAATATTCTAATCTGACAACACACTGTCGTTATATCATTGCATGTATGATACTCGATGCAAGCAGGCAAATAATGGATAACCGCATTAGTTTATACTGCCTGATTGCAATTCACCTATTACTGCAAGTCTATATATTTGTAATGGTACTAGTTATTCAATATCGTATGCAAAGCTCTTGGTATTATATCTAATCTAGTTAATATCTTTTAAAGAGTAACATTTTTATATAAAGGGTATCTCGGAAACGGCTCCGACGATTTTTAAGAAATTTCGTATGTAGGGGTGTACAGGGGCAAAAAATAGATGTAGATAGTTATAATTTTTCAATAAACGTTCTTTTACTCGTTTTTGTGGATTGTATATGAATAGTGTACATGCAAAATTTTGATAAAAATTGTACAGAACCCTTTTTTCAATAGTCAGGTATAAATGTGAAAGGGACCTTTTGAGAAAAGGACTATTTGAGTGATACACATGTTTTCTGAAACAACCTTGGAAAGCAATCCTCAATATGTATGTACTATTTGAGACAGGGACTTTATGAGAATGGGAGATTTTGCGAAAAGCGAAAAGTGACATATTACGAACGGGACCTTATACGTCTGAAGGAAATCCTAAATCTTCATATAAATAATGATGCTTTTCTTTTACAGGTGTGGTTTCAAAACCGACGGGCGAAATGTCGCAAACATGAGAGCCAGATGCACAAAGGTGAGAATTTTTTTATAAGTTTACTTGTGTGTATGAGACGTCTAGTTTCATTTATATTTTCTAACTACTAAGTTGGTGATACCAACCTAGCTTAGTACTATTTGTATCTTCGTCAAAACGGTTGAGTACTCATAGATTTTCAGGATTGATCAAAACATTGGTACGAAATGGAAAATAAGTAATTTGCTCACCTCATTTATAAAAAAGACAACTTGTTTTGATTTTTATTCTACCTACACACACATATCGTAAAGATAGTTGAGACATCTCACCAAAACTAGTTCTTGGAACACGGTGTAGATAGCTAGAAAGTCATAAATTTTACAAACTTGAAGATTCTATCAACAAAAGTGACCAAACTTAGAACTTAAAAAAATAGAAGAACAAAAATTATGCCTAATAAAAGAACCATAAAATCAGAACGCAACATAAAGCTGCATTCCATAATGAACCCCAAGACCCGGGAATCATTTACACAAGGATTTGCATACCACAAACAGTTTTAATTGAAACAAATGTCCCTGCATCAACGATTTATGTTCAGAAGTTGGTGTGTAATGTAGTTGAACGGTGCATGTTGCAAATGATTCGAGTACAAAGTTGGCAAAGGAGTCGCTGGACTGTCGGGTTGGTCGTGATGTGCATTGAGGCGAAATGCGTGAAATTATTCAATATTTAGAGCTGCTACAGTTTTTACTGCTACGGCAGAGGTGGCACCACCCCCTCTCTTCCTGTGTGGGTCGTAAGAGGCGACCGAGGGATTAATCCGACCCAAGACCAGTCCTAGAGAAGGACGGGGTCTCCGGCAGGCGCGTGTAACCAAGGTTTATTCTGCGGTAGACACCTGCAACCGACCTGGCTCCGCACGCATCGACTCGTCGTTCCTGTGGAATTAGCCAGGGAGGCCGAGAGGGTAGCGTAGGTCCTGGGCAACCCTGCGTTTTCCATAATTGTGTCCCACTTGCACTTGCTTCAGACTCTGGACGTATGCGGCCTATGATGATGATGCAGTTTTAGAATGCTAAGGCATTGTTTTTCTATTACTAAGTCTAGTTGGTAGGAAAGAAGGAATCAATGCATTATTCGTACAAACGAGTACTACCTCACATTATTGCAGCGCATAGGCACAAATTATGTAATTGGCGGGGTTTTTTTAAATCTTGGAAGAGCTTTAGGTAATATATTCATATATGTATTTCTTTGCATTCAAATGGTACAATTACTTCTTAAGTTATGTAGGTACAATCACTAATATAGTTCCACATTTGATAGCAAAACCGGCTATTTCTGGATACAATGAATATCATTAGAAAATACAATTCATTGACTAGGAATGTTACTATAATAATATTATAAAATTAGATTAGAGTGTGATTTAGGTCCCTACATAGCATTGGACAGAAAACTTGACTTGAAACAGCGGGAACTTGGCACAGGCAAGTTACGGTATTAATTCAATTCACTCGGGCGGATTCGGAATTATATATATTTTTTTTTTTTATATGTAATAGGCCCGCATTTGTCTGCCATCTCACCTGGTGGTAAGTGGAGATGCAGACGAAGATGGTACATGCTTGCCTAGATAATGCCTATTCACTCTTGCCTTAAAAAGGCCCAAGTTATATTGTTCCGGAAAAAGATCCGCCGGCAGGGAATTCCACTCTTTAGCCGTACGCATGATAAAAGTTGAAGCGAAACGCTTAGTGCGGATCAGAGGTATATCTACAACATAAGGGTGGAACCCCAGTCGGCGCCTCGATCCCCGGAGATGGAATGGGGAAGGGGGTATCAGGTCGTGGAGTGATTGAGCACACTCTCCGAAATGTATCCTATAGAATACCGACATGCATGCTACTTTACGACGGTGCTCAAGGCTCTGCAACTTAGTCTCAACCAGTGCTTCGTCTGCTATGAGCTTCTTGGCGCGTTTTTCAATGGAGTCTAAGGCGGCCAGTTGGTATTTGGCAGATCCATCCCAAAGGTGGCAGCAATACTCCATGCAAGATCGAACTTGAGCTTGATATAGTTGTAGAAGCTGTTCTGGTGCAAAGTAGCGCCTAACCTTTGAGAGGATACCAAGCTTTTTTGCTGCAGTCGTGGCCAAAGATTCTATGTAGCGTCCAAAGTTCAGGTCTGACGTAAGAGTCATGCCAAGAAGATCAAGGTGGTCAGAAATCGGTATGGATACATCTCGGAAAGTCGGAGTAAGTGTGAAGGGACTCCGTTTAGTCGAGAATAGACAAGCCTGTGTCTTTGTTGCATTAAACTTCACTAAATTGGCATCACCCCACTCGGATATTGCCTTGAGTGAAGAGTTCAGATGTTGGACTATGGACTCTCGACAAGACTGGGTGGTTTCACTGCTGGCCTTTGCACTGGACAGGTATCTGTCAACAACCGTGCTATCATCTGCGTACCCAAAGGTGTCGGGCGTCAGCATGTCGTTGATATGCAGCAGAAATAGTGTTGCAGACAGAACTGATCCTTGAGGGACTCCAGCATCTATGGCCTGTTGGTCCGAGGAGCGGCCCTCTAAGACTACTCGTATCGACCGTCCCCTCAGGAAGTCAGAGATCCAGTTGCAAAGATCAGCAGGTAGTCCGTAGGCGGGCAGCTTGCTAATAAGGCTTGCGTGCCAGACCCTGTCAAATGCCTTTGAGATATCCAGAGACACAGCGAGGGCTTCGCCATTTCTCTCGATAGCCTCGCTCCATAGGTGGGTGCATGCACGAGGAGATCACCTGTGGATCGCCCAGGACGAAATCCGTATTGGTGATCGCTCAGAAGATCGTTGTCCTCGAGGTAGCCCAGGAGTCTGTTATTTAGTACACGCTCCATAGTCTTGCAGAGTATGGAGGTGACCGATATGGGCCTATAATTTGCAGAGTCAGCTCGGCTTCCTTTTTTGGGCACAGGTTGCACGTTTGCAAGCTTCCACGATTCGGGAACCACGCCAGTCTCTAGTGACAGTCGGAACAGACGTGTTAATATCGGAGACAACTCAGGCGCACAGTTTCGCAGAACAATTGCAGGGATACCGTCAGGGCCGCTTGCTTTGTTAACATCTAGATTCCGCAGGACTTTAAGTACCTCTTTTTGGTGAATACAGACGGCCGGCATAGAGCAGTCTACTCGAGGTAAAGTTGGTGGAATAGTACCTGCGGCGTCAAGACGCGAGTTTTCTGCAAAGAGGTAGGCAAAGAGATTTGCTTTTTCCTCTGCAGTGTGGGCAAGTGAACCGTCAGGTTTCTGCAGCGGCGGTAAAGTAGGCTGACAGAAGTTGGTCTCAACTGCCTTTGCAAGAGACCAGAATGCCTTACTTCCAGCTGGATATGAGGCAAGCTTAGCGCCTACGCTACTGATGTGCCTGAAGCGTGTTCTGCGTAACTCCTTCTTGCTTAATTTAGAGGCCTTGTTATAGGCTTTCTTCAGGTCTCGAGTATTCGGAGCTTTGCGCAGTCGAGCATCAGCCCAGGCTAGGAAAGCAGTCTGTTTAGACGCTTCTGCGCGGTTACATTCTGCATTGAACAATGGGCGAGCTTTGCTACCGGTAGGAATGTCGGAGTACGGTATAAAATACTCCATACCTTGACGCAAAACTTCCGTTATAGCAACTGCGCAGCTCGACGATTCTCCTGTAGAAAAGCAGGCCTTCCAAGGATACGAAGCAAAGAAGTGGCGCATTTCATCCCAATCTGCTGACTTGTATCGCCACACCCGTCTTTTACCACAAGGGCCCTGATCGGGTGGGGAATATACGGATACGGATTTCACCAGACAATGGTCAGATGAGCCTAGTGGAGCAACAACTGACACTGAGCATCGGTCTGGATCGGTAGTCAGCAGAAGGTCTAAGCAGTTGGCTGTATGTGACTCCACATCTGGAACCCTAGTCGCACAGCTGACAAGCTGGGAGAGATTTAGAGAAAGTGCAAATTTGCGCGCTTCTCGCCCAGCATGATCGGTCTCCTGGAATGGGAATAACCACTCTTTGTGGTGAGCATTAAAATCCCCCAGGATGACTAGCTGCGCCGACGGGTATCTTTGCAGAGCCTCATCATTATTACACTTTATTCATTTCATTTCTGCTTCTGCTACGTAAGAACCTTATACTTATATGAATCTAGGGGTGATCCTGTTTTACAGTATTGTAGTTGTTAGCTACCGGAAGGATCGTTCGTTTGGTAAACCACTAAAACTTGGGAATGTAAATGAGAACGTTTATTACCGAGGAAGACACTTTTTTACAATGAAAACCACAAACTACTCGTAGTCGTAGCCATCGAGGTAATATGTACTAAAGTACTGGAGTAGCTATTTCCCAATGAAAGCATTGCGCGCGACCTTGCGGCGGGGCCCGCGGGAGCCGCGGTGAAAGTCATAGATAACGAGTAACGCGCGCGGATGCGACAATTTGTGCAATTCGTCTACTTGACACTGTCAGTAGGAACTAATGATAGAGAAATTTTATTTAAAAAATTAGATCTTTTTGTACGAACGCCTCTTCTTTTAATCCACGCCTCTCTTTTTTCATGGCCCGGATGCGGAAACCTTTAAACAAGTTCAAATAAAAATAAACAGCAAGAACGTAAATATTTATTAAGTTGAACCTCATTTTCACTTTGCGTAGTCAGTAAAAGTATAAATATTTACAATACTATACTACAATAACATTTCCTAGCAAATTGACTGTTTTTCATTAAAATGACTCATCTGAAGTGTCACGTCTGTACATACTGTAATGTTGTTAATCTATGATTTTCGCCGAAATATGGCCGCCGCTTCCGAGCGCGCGGTGATTTTTTACAAAATTATGAAAATAATATTCCGATGCATGGTTTACTGATAAAATTAGATAACTTACACATGAAATGTTACTCCTTGGGCTTTGCTTGTGGTTCTCGAACTGTTTGAGCAGTATCTTAGTACACAGCCAGGCATTTTGATACTAGCACTGACACGTGACGTCGCGGCAAGCGGTGGGCTCAAACTGAGCGAGCTAGAGAGCATGCTCTCTAACGCGTGTTACAAAAAGTGAAGTTGCGGTGCCTCCTCTAGTACGCTAGTACATATTACCTCGATGGTCGTAGCACGAAAATTTCACAAGACAACCTGCACTGTTTACAGGGCTGCCAACCTGAACAACAGAAACTAGGTTCGGATACACATATCGGTTGGTGACAGTAGTCTTGTGACAAGTAACGTGGCACCAATTATGGACAGGTTAAGGATTTTTTCTAGTATTTTTAAGCACTATTCAACTGTTTGAAATGGTACAATGTTGTGACTTTTGCCAAACTGTAGGTCAATAAATATGCCATATTATATACAAATAAATATTTTTTATAATGTTTTTGTTTCTGATAAAATTACGAAAAACTCTAAAAGGAGCTAAATCTCCATTTATGGACGGCACTTCTCCAGTGATGGACACCCAGTAATGGACATGTATCCCATGATGGACCCTCAATATTGGAAAGTTGTTTAGTTCACCAGTTTAAAACCCTGGGGGGGTAAGAAGTAGTGTCGGATGCCATGGAGTGTAAGAGGTAGCGTCGGACGCCCTGGAGGGTAGGAGGTAGTGTCGGACGCCCTGGAGTGTAGGAGGTAGCTCGGAAGCCCGAGGTAGCGATGCTGATAATGATGGGTGGTGATGATGATGATGAATAATGATTGACGATGTGATGATGATTGATGATGACGATTGAAGATGATTGATGATTAATGACGACGACTGACGATGATTGATGATGATTAATGGTGACTAATGGAGATTGTAGATGATAGATGGTGATTGCTGGAGGTCGATGATGATAATTAATGGTGATTGATGATGATGATTGGATGATGACGATGGATTATGATGATGGATGATGATAAAGGGTGATGATGGATTGTGATGATAATGATTGATTATGATGATGATGGATGATCAGGATGATGGATGCGAAGATTTAGGGCGTCCGACGCTACCTTTCTCCCTTGAGGGCGTCCGACGCGACCTTTCTCCCTTGAGGGCGTCCGATGCTACCCCCCGCTATATGGGGTGCCTGAAGCTACCTACCCCTGCGAGAGCCTACGGTACCCCCTGTTCCTCCCACCCTTGAGGGTGTATGACGCTACCTCCCACCTTCGAGGGCGTCTGACGTCTGACTAATGATTGATAAATAAATAAATAAATATCCTGGATAATTCACACAGCGCCATCTAGGCCCAAACTAAGCAAAGCTTGTACTATGGGAACTAGATAGCTGATACTAATACATACATGCTTTTTTTAAAAAAATAAATACATATTATGCATAGAAAACTTCCAGACTCGATACTAATATTTGAAAATTGACTTAACAAATATTAGTGTCCGGTGGGGATCGACCCCACGACCCTCGAAAGGTAGGGGTACTATCCGCTACGCCATAGGGACAGTAAATATTAATCGATTTAATTTTGAATCGATTAATGAAATCAATCTACGAGTATTACTGCCGATACTGTAAACTGCGCACTGACACTTTAGCTTGCTACACTTTGGAATTATGTCTGTTACTTTGGTATTTTGGCGGGTAATATAGTTCCGGATCTTAACCGTTAGCGAAGTCCCTAGCATAGATCTATCCATAGCTCTCTGAAGGACATATACCCGGTGGGCCAGTTTTACTGTCAGGTTCCACGTCTGGCCCCGTACGTAATGACTGGTAGGAGGCACTGATCTTGGTAGCATTTTACTACCTAAGGCTTTTAATCTTTTTTCGACGCCATCTAAAAATTAGATAAAGTCGTGTGAAGTTGCAGGCAAATCAACTAATAGTAAAGGTAACACGTGCAAAATAACATACAATTACAACATGGTGTCCATTACTTGTAAAAGTACTTTGCCAGTAATGGACACCGTGCTATGGACACATGTCCATAACTGGTTTTTAGAAATCCACGGGATCCAGTGATGGACACCCCCCAATTTTTTATTCCATTAAAGAATGGCATCACCTCTTTCTCTAATTTTATACCTAATACTATAAGAAAAACATAAAAACAAAGCATGTCCGTATGGCATTTTAAAAAAGCATATTATGAGCAAAAACAACGATTCATCTCCTTAACCATTCTCTTAATAAATTGGGATAAAACTGGAAAATTTCCTGAGCGCAACTTCTTCAACTCGCCATTTTTAAACAAAACGACCAAAATTATTTATTTCTAGCTATATGACAGACAGATGTTAGCTGTTTATGTCTAAAGTGTTGTCATTCCTATAAAACCATTTCTACCCTTATTATAAAGGATAAAAAAAACGTCCATTATTGGTGCCGTGTCCACCACTGGTGCCACCACGTTTTAAGTCCTTAAAGTAGCAGAAGACTCTTGGGCATGTCGTGTAAAGATTTCGTGAGAAGTGAAGATTGATAAGAATAAGAAAAAGAAAAAGTTTATTCAGTGAACACCTTAGTTAGATTCATCACAACTTAAGTGTAGGAACAAACAGTTTGTATTGACATTTTAGTAGATGTGTTATAAAAACTGAAAAATTACACTGTTTCGGTATATAAGTTATTCTATGGTTTCAGTATTCATTTGGATGCAAGACCAGACAAACCACGTCACATGGTTCTAGGGTACTGTAATGTTAACTTGGCTGATGTTGAAGCAATACTTTTATCTCTACCTACTCTACTTAACTTTAACAGCCACAACAGTCCACTGCTGGACTATAAATGATCATAAATTTACCCAAATCAATTTTGCTTCCATATTAGTCTGATAAAAAAGCCAAAGCGTTCTTCCCACTTTTGTCAAAAAGACTAAACCCAGATTCCAGTAATTTCTACCGTCTCTATCAATAGCTACATTCGAGAAAAATAAACGTAGACATTTTCATTTTTCTTGATTGTCGGCGAACCACCCTGTCACTTCCTATCACCCTCGCTGTCAGAGTAATGTGGTAATGTGACAGGAACGGACGGATATCACCGCAGAACATCTGCAATTTGTGTCAAAGATATCTTCCAGCCAACGTATGTGGGTTAGCGGGACAGGAGATTTCATTAGTGTGGTTTGGTGAAAGTTGGTGGCACGTGGTTGTGACTGCAATCTTTTAAAGAGGGGGTGGATACGAGATTCAGAATGCTTTTTTGCTGTGATGATGATACGAAAACAATGGAAGCTGTTAAGTATGTGGCTGCTCTTAAGTACTGTAAAGGAAAAGCATCGTAAAGAAACCCACATTCAAATAAAGTTTTAGATGATATTTGCCAGGTTAGCCTTCGGATTGCAGAGGTCAGATGGCAGTCGCTGTATGTTCAGCGTCAAATCCTCTAGGTTAGGTAGCCGACCCCGACATAGAATGGGATATACGGAGGAATTGAACTCATTGCGATCTTCAGTTTTCGTCATAAAAGTGGTAACTTGTAGTGGGCGGTTGAAGAACCCTGTCACCGTTCAGGGTTTTTCGAATCGTTGGACTCAGTCTCCCATACGAAAAGACGAAAAAAACCATGAAATAGGAGGAGGGTCAAACTAAATCATGACCACCCGAGATTGCTAAGTGTTTTGTGCAATCCGTAGAATTTACCGCTAGTCGTTTTTTTCGCGCCCTAGTTAGTACTGCAATCCCTAGGGAACTGTATGTTGTTTATCACTTAAGTCTTTTTCTCAAAATGTCCAATTCGCAAAATGTCTACACACCTAAGACTTGACCACTCGGACCGCTAAGTGTTTTGTGCAATCCAAAGAATTTATCGCCGGTCGTTTTTTCGCGCAGCGGTACCAGGGTATCCCTCCCGCTTTAATTATTCATACAAGTGAGTTATGGTCGAATTAAAAAACTGTTAGAGCCCGCCCGGCGCCGCGGGAAGCGTAATCTAGTTAGACGGAGTCATGGAGAATACGTAATGGCCGTACTTGCGACGTACTTAGTCTGGGTTGTGGATTAAATCTATTACTTAGGCGAAGACTGAAGCCGGAGTGTATGTGTGGGACGTATAGATTCATCATGATTAACTTGACGACCGATGTGGCGCAGTAGTACTGTATTTGACGCAGAAGGTTCCGGGTTCGATTCTCGGTGGGTCACTCACAAAGTTGTTTTTTATCACTTTGTGAATTTGTTCCCAGTCTGGCTAAGACATTGATAGATAGATAGATAGATAGATAGATAAATGTTTTATTCATATTCCTGTATCACACACATTTACATTAGTAAGAAAATGTAAAATTATAAAGTTTTTCGGGCTGAACATTGCGAACTGAACCACCCAATTGTCCGTAAGTAAGATGGTTGCGTGTTTCGGATGGCACGTTAAGCCGTAGTTCCCGGTTGCTGTCTATGATTACTTAGACGGCGATCGTTATACAACCATGTCAGAAGCCTGCTACTTGTAGAAGGCGGTTGAAAAATTCTGACACTAGGGTTCATGGGGTCGTTGGACGACTCGGTGTCCCACACGAAGAGAGAGATTAACAATAACCGCTTCGAAATATCGAGGTAAAAACAAACATAATCGTGATGATAATCTCGTTAATACTAATAATTTAAGTGTTGTGAACAACCGCGAAAATCTCAAAACACTTAGGTGGACATTTTATCACTGTTACTTATTTCGATGATTCGTTCCTCTGCAAGTTTTCATCGTTTAATCCACTTTATAAAACACCAGACAGTCTCAATCCAACTGCAAAAATACAAACTAAAGCTCACCACTGATTGCGAGCGGGCACCGCTAAACGGGGCGTAAAGCGGAAAAAACCGGTAGCACCGAGAATCGAATAAAATGATTCCCCATGGGGGCCATTCGGACGCAATCGCGCCGTCCCCAGCTAAATGTCTTATTAACTTATGTGCCTTTGCGCCAGTGTGCCCCCCTCTACCCTAACACGAGAATAGGGTTGCCAGTCTGGCTAACAAGCGTCCCACGACATAATTTTTCGTTTCATATGCGCACAATGTCACTACGGAAGAATGCGTAACTTATTCGCAGTGAAGTTAGCCGCAGAAGACATATTGCGGTGACAAAAGCAGGACATACTCGTTAGTAAGACTTTGTCCTGTCCGGCCAAAATAAGCGACGTCCGGACTGTCCGGAT
The DNA here is from genome assembly GCA_029255805.1 of Keiferia lycopersicella. Lineage (NCBI taxonomy): Eukaryota > Metazoa > Arthropoda > Insecta > Lepidoptera > Gelechiidae > Keiferia > Keiferia lycopersicella. The sequence continues at coordinate 3,020,031 of JARACZ010000036.1, forward strand.
TTGTTTTACTTTTTAAATTTCGAAATCCATCAAACCGATTAAATTTTTTAAATGACATATGTAAATAATTAAAATACTTGGTTTTACATTTTTTAAACATTAAGACCGAAAAACCTTCACGATACAAGGTTTTTTTTACCAAACTGTAAGGCCAAAACAGCCTTTTTCTTTAGTACCTACATCTCCGTGACCTACATGAAAATCGAAAACCGTTTTTTTACCCGAATGTCAGGTCAAAACCGTAAGCTGCCAACCCTACACAAGAACAATCATGTAAAGTGAAATGAAACGGTTATTTGTTACGATACGCCTCTTTAGCGCCGAGATTCTGGGACCTTATATTGATTTGTCCGACCGTTTGGGGTTGCGTTCTGTGTGATCATGTCGTTAGTGGAATGCCGTCGTATCATAGTATGTTAAATGTAGAATCGAAGATAAAATGATATCTTTTATCTGTGTATAGGTTTGTTAACTCTTTTTTTATTTAGAGAGAGTAAGTTGACATTTTGGGTTGCATTTTTTGGCTATTATCTTAAATGGGTCAATATTTGAAAACGGTTCTTCAGGTCCCTTTTCTGGCAAATTTGAAATTTTCGTTTTATGGTTATCTTATCATTGCATAATATTTTTTTTTTTTTTTTTATTCTTGTATTTTAAAGAGGGTTTTTTCTCTGAAGAATATGCCACCCTCATAGTTCTCGCAAACAATTTACATCACCTACGTTTTACAACAGCATTAAACAATTTAAATAGAGAATTTGCTTCTTTAGAGGTGGGTGAAGCTAACACACTGTTACATATACCTACTTCAAAAGTAAAATTAATAACTAGTAAAAAGTTGAGTCTTTCAGCTTCGCCCCGGACACACTCCATGAGAACATGATAGACATCTTCAACCACTCCACACTCATTACAATTAGGCGAAGAGGTTTTCTTCATGAGATAGCCAAAGCTGTTCAATGGTATGTGTCCAGATCGAAGTCTGAAAGCATTTACAATGTCGGACCTGCTCATATTAACACCATCGAACCAAGGATGTCTGCACAAAGTGGACTGAATGGTCTTATACCAAATACCCTTGGTAAGCGACCGCTCATCAAAGTATTCCCGCCATGACTTATAACATCGTTCCTTAGCAACATAAAGCACTTCAGAAAAATATGGTAAGCAATCAAAATGGATCCCATCACTAGCAGCCTCTCGTGCAGCGGAGTCTGCATTTTTATTACCCTCTAGGCCAATATGAGCAGGAACCCATTGCAGTATGACCCGCTTGTTATCATTCATCAACTCCAAAATAGACTTCAATATTGCATATGCAATCGGTGTTGCTCGACAATTCGAGGAACAACGAGCTATATGTTGTAATGCACATTTTGAGTCCGATAGAATTACAAATTTTTCATAATTTAGCGAACTGACGTAAGACAAAGCCTCCAAAATTGCTATTAACTCTGAATGCATCACAGAAATATTGGAATCTATTTTAAATTTACAATTAACATTTGCAAACGGATCATAAAATGCTGAACCAATTCCGCAATTACTTTTTGAGCCATCAGTATACACCTTGTAATAGTTTTCGTAAATCTGAGATATTGATTGTTGACATAAATGGTTAATATTTGAATTACTGTAGTCTTTCTTTCTTTTGACAATAATTTCCAGTTTGGGTTTAACACAATCAGACAAATCTATACCGCTGACCCATGTATCTAGGGAGAACATATCTACTTGACTACTTTGTTCGATAGGGATATCTCTTAGAAATTGATTTGCTGCAATAAGCAAGGGTATTCTTTTATGACTTCATTTTTCTCTATTTATTTCGCCCAAAACCTACTACCAAAAAAAACCATTATTACATATCAATATTTGCATCTGAATAAGGGTGAAAATTTGAAAACGGTTCTCCGGGTCCCTTTCCTTGCAAATTTGAAATTTTCGTTTTATGGTTATTTTATCATTGCATAATATTAAAGGCCTATTGAAAAGGTTATTTACGAAAAAACACTTAAATCGAACCACAGGTTTCTTCAAAATTCAATTTTGAAATTTCAGGTGCCAGTCAATGGGACATTTTGTGCCAGTCAAGGGACAAAGTTGTTATTTTAACAAAATATATGAATAAAAGCTGTTCATCTTTTGCTTTTAGCTAAGTAAAATAGAAGTAAAAGTTGCCGCAGCCTACCAGGCTGACGCCCTGAAGCCTCAGTCTGGTTAAAACACGAGGCACCTAGTCACAGACAATTTGCTCGTGCTTGAAACATGACACAGCCAACCCGACATACGAAATGAAACAGCCACAGTGTTCGACAATCACAGTTGACAGGCGGGTGTATGTGATCTGTCGACCTCCGGAAGAAATCTGTTCGTAAACAGCCGAAATGTTGACCCAATTCTCCACCAAAAAATAGTAACGTAAGTCGTTTAAACTTAGGCCATAATGAAACAGCTAGCATGAGACAAGAATAACCACCGAAAACATTATGACCTGCGAATTAACTGTGTTGAGCCACTTAAGACATTTTGCGAATTGTATATTCTGCTACTGAACAGACGAAGATAACCTTAAAGATGACGCAATCAGCCTGAGACATGCATGACTCAGATAGCCTTAGACACCACTAGGCAAGCAACCTGACACACGACGCTCTATACATGAGACACGATGCAATCAGCTTAAGAGACATAGCAATCAGCCTGAGACACGATGTACTCAGCTAAAAAGACTCCGACATACAATGCAATCAGCTTAAGAGACGTCGCAATCAGTCTGAGACATTACGCAACCACCCTGAGAAGATACGTCGCAATGTGCCTGAGTGAGACGTATCGCAGCCAATCTGAGATACAACGCACTCAGCTTAAGAGATGTCGCAGTCAGCCTAAGACATACGTCGAAATTAACCTGAGACTTAACGCAGCCTCCCTGAGATACAATGCAGTAGCTTAAGAGACGTCTATCAATTAACCTGAGATATCACGCAGCTACCCCGAGGCCTAACGCAGCCACACCTCTCTAGGTATGTCTCTACATAAAGCAAGTGCTTTTAAACTATGTTATCTGCACGAAAAATAATGCTGCTCACCTCCTGGAAACCCTTAATGTAACTTACGGTACCCATGGGCAGACATGGGGTGGTGCTATTCTAATCTGCAGGCACACCTTTACACAAAAAACTTGCAAAATACAATCATTTAAATAACATTAGTCACTTGACTGGCATAAAATGTCCCTTGACTGGGAAAAATGCCAGTCAAATGAAGCCAGTCAAGGGACAATTTTCTATGTTTTTAGTGATTTATTGGTAAACGCTTGAATGTAATCAAAATTTGTAAACGAATCTTAAATCTCGCTTTATTATCCGACATTATTTGTTCAGAACAAATTCTCTGTAATTACTCTTTCACGAAGAAAACATGCACAGGAAAGGGACCTGGCGCAGGTGCAAAAATAGGACCTTAAAATTTAACAACTCCTATTTTATTCTAGAAGTGCCAAGGAGCTATTTGCTTCCTCTCCAGGGATGAAGAAGCAATCCTGGCAGAAGGCAGAAACAAGACCCAGCTCATAGTTCTATTAGTTTCAGCGATTCAGTCGTTTTAGAACACGTATTCAGAAAACACAAAAACGTGTGACCAACACAAATTGTAATTTTTATCGGTGTGCCCATTAAAATATTGTCAATATTATAGTTTACTATAAATCTACATGATACAAGGATTATTTTGATGGGTAAAAAGTTCTATCATGTCCTGTCAGATAAAATTTTACACATGTTTGAATTTCGCAACAGCAGAGTGTGACACGCGAAGAACGCGTATTTTGACCCCGATTTTAGGTTTCAGATTAAGTTTTAGTTAAACATATTTCATAATTTGTGGATGGAGTTTTAGTTTCTGAAAAGAACAGAGGTTAGTTACTTGTGACTACGTATAGTTTGTGTATTTACATACATACATATATCACGCGCTCATCCCTAGCGGGGTAAACAGAGCGTTAACGGCCGTAAGAATACAGTCACTATCGCCACGTCTGACATTTTTGAGGATTGTTTTCTGAGGTCGTTTCAGAAAACATGTGTATCACTATAGTGACAGGTTGTCAGCCTGTCGCCTAAAATTTGTAATACACCAATACTCTCGAGTCCCTTAGTCGCCTCTTACGACGCCCGCGGGAAGGATGTGGGGTGATGCTATTTAGCTCTGAAAGTTTATAGAAAGGGAAAATACCATAAAAATAGATCGGAACATTATTTCTAGTGTTGTACATAGTTTTAATATAACCAAACGTTCATGTCAATGATCAAATATTCAATGCGGTTGTGGAGTGGGTCATTAATAAAATGTGAATATAAAGTTTGTACGCTTAAAATTTATTGTCCATACAAAATACCGTTATAGGTCGTTTTAAAAAGTAGTCTGACCTGCCAGTCCACAACTCTATTTAACCAAATGTACATGCCAATGATCAAATTATTCAAAACATCTTGATGTCCTTATTTGCGAAATCTAGTGGCTGTACTCGCCCAGCCAAGCCAGACGAGCGAACGGAGCAAGCAAGACACGTAGCCGTAGCAAAACGAGTGACGTATGTTGTAGCCGTAGCTACGAGAGGGCGGCGTAGCGAGGGGCAGTCTACGTACTAAATCAGCGCTACGGTCGCCGCCGGCGGCATCATCAAAATAGATGCCCCCAACACGCATGAGTTATTTCCATATTCGACACCGAATTACTTTCGAGAAGTGCCGACATAAATAGGCCCCCTCTCCCCTCGCCTTGAGACCGCCGTGCATTTATTTGATTAACTCCCGAGTTGTTTAATTTAATCGAATTAGAAGGTAAGCCAGGCGCGGGGTTGCCGTTTATTTTAAAGCGTTCGGAACATCTTTACAGTGGTTTGTGCGCAATAAAATATCGCCACCCTCACCCCGCGAATAACTTTACAATTTTATGAACAGGGGAACAATTAGGCGTCTGTATTCTTTTATTCTTGAATCTGCGATTGTTTTTATGGCGCCCGCGCGCGGCGGAGATTCATTTCTTCGTTAAAAATGAATTCTTAATTTTATGAAGATTCACTACCTGCTCGTTGTGATTTGTTGTGGAACTGTGAGATATTATTTTGCGTTGGATTATGTAAACTTATTTCCGTAAGTTTTCAGAATATTGCATTTAAGATTCTTCTGTTAAGTGTTCGGAAAATGTGCTAAGTTTTACAACCTAAATACACAATGCCGAGCCGGCTTAGAATAGCATCACCCCATTTCCTACCCGTGGGTGTCGTAAAAGCGACTGAGGGACTTGAGAGTATTGGTGTATTACAATTTTTAGGCGACAGGCTGACAACCTGTCACTATAGTGATACACATGTTTTCTGAAACAACCTTGGAAAACAATCCTCAAAAATGTCAGACGTGGCGATAGTGGCCGTATTCTTATGGCCGTTTACGCTCTGCCTACCCCGCAAGGGATAAAGTCGTGATATATGTATGTATAAACTTGATACCTCTCACCTTTCCTTTCCTTGCTGATAACAGCTTCCTCTTCGGCACGAGTATTGGATCAATTTCTAACTGCCAGTTAATTTCTTTAAGTAATTTAATTATTGCCAAGTCTTTAAAACACAATTCCTTATCAGGAAACAGGTGAAGTTGAACGAGTAATCAAATTAATGAATCCTTTAGCAGCGCCTTAAGGGCATCCCAAAGCATGAGTACTGCCACCAACACTTAAAGATTTATAACTCGATGTGAAAGTAATACTTTTTTTGGAGTGATAGTAATATTAGTTATTCGCCGTGTGATGCCGGCTTAGAATAGCATCACCCCATATCCTTCCCGCGGGTGTCGTAAGAGGCGACTAAGGGACTCGAGAGTATTAGTGTATTACAATTTTTAGGCGACAGGCTGACAACCTGTCACTATAGTGATACACATGTTTTCTGAAACAATCTTGGAAAACAATCCTCAACAATGTCAGACGTGGCGATAGCGACCGTATTCTTGTGGCCGTTAACGCTCTGCCTACCCCGCAAGGGATAAAGGCGTGATATGTGTATGTATGTATGTAGTAATATTAGTCGAAACTAGGTGGCGCTGTTAGCGCTTTTTCAGATTGAGGAATCATCTATCAGGTTCAATAATATAAAAAACTACACTTCTTCTTATAAAACACTTCTTCTTTTAAAATTCTTTTAAAATCATAAACTTGCAAGTTTATGTTTCGGATAAGCATTTTTTTAAAGTGTGTTAAATTAATAAATTACTGATATCGTGTAATAGTGAGTATAATGAGGTTTATAAATGGTAGATAAGGAAAATGTCCCAAAGTCGAAATAGTCCTACACTGAACCATAGCTTAGTTTCTGTACCTACCTCAAGTTCAACCTGCGGACATTCAATAAATTTCTTTTACATCGAATATGAATTTTTAAGCGTTGAGGGCACCACTCATGCACCGGAATCCCCTTAACTCGGGCAGGTCCTTAATTTATTAATAGCTCCTCCCGGCCATAAACAAGGAATACCAGCTAATTTACGAGAGAATTATGCTTTACTTAAATATCAATTTAATTAAGTGCCCGGAGAGAACTCGGGTTGATCCCATTTGCGCGGAAGTCGTTTGTCTATGCCAGTCGATGTGGGATCAATGGGGAATTAGCCTGTGCTAAATGACGACCAATGGTAGGGCGCCTGGCTGCTACGTAAGGGTGCCGGTACCGGGTTTGATTCCCGGCCAGAGTGGAAATTTGTATGTATTTTCTATGATACTTCGCAATCGGGAATCCTAGTGAATTTGTAGGTATTATAGAACCTCAAAATCTGAGGTATCTTGTTGTCAGCGAAACTATGGCGTGGAGATTAGTGCATCCGCCTGCTACTCACGAGGTCCCAGGTTTGATTCTCAGACATACATTGAATGATAATTTGTATATATATTTTCGGTGTTCTTTTATCAATTTCAGTGTTTTTTCCATTGTACCTCGATGCCGGGACAATATTTGTTTGAATTCGGACATCGGAGCCGTTTGCTTTTCCTAGCCAATACATATGGAATGGACTTTATTTCGATCACGTCAGGTTGATTTTTTCAAAAGTACTTTAGACTCGACAAGAAGAAGACTCTTATAAGTTTAGATAACGCCTTTTTTTTACGTTAAGTAATTTGTAACTGCCAATCAGGGCGGATTCTAGTATAACCTCGAGCAGATTAATTTGTTTAAAACGATCTGCTAGACCCTTGTACTATTTATTTATTCTTCGAAGTACGTATTTAATTTGATTAGATGGATAGCTTGATAAATTGAAACTGGTAATATACCTTACCTTAATTGACTTCGGGACTTAAATAGAATTCTAAACTCTGTCTATAGGGTTTTAATTTATAGCAGCATCTTACAATCATAAATATTACTCTAACCTACCTACTTTTCTATGCAGTTTTTATGTATGGATACGTAGCACGTACCTCTTTAGAAACTGATCTAGAGTCTAGGTTCTAGACTATCACAAATAGATATTAGATTAGATTAAACTGATAACTAGAATTCGTAGTCAGTCCAGGGTAACTATTGAAGTCTCCATTTGAGCACTCTGGGCAATTTTATTTGATTGCGGTCATTAGAAAATCATGTCAGAAGCCTGCTACTTGTAGAAGGAACTTTAACTTGTAGAACTTGAAAAATTCTGACACTGGGTCATTCGGTCGTTGGAGTACTCGGTGTCTCACGCGAAAAGAGAATACAGGGTGTAAAAAAAATTGCTGCAAATATTTTAATGGGTGAATCAGCCCATGAAACTGAACATCTTTACCCAAGGAACATAGGTCGAAATATGAAAAAAATTTGGACCTCCCATACAGTTGACTCGCTCGACTGCTACATTTTGTATGGGAGGTCCAGAAATTTCTTTTATAATTCGACCTATGTTTCTTGCGGAAAGTTGTTTAGTGTCATGGACTGGTTCACCTCTTTAAATATTTGCAGCTAATAGTTTTACACCTTATAGAGTCTGTAAACCGATATTTTCCTCAGGTCTGATGGTAGGGGGCGGAGGCACGCCCTTGGAGCCCTGCCGCGTGGCGCCCTACGTCTCCGTGCCAAGACTGTCAGCTGTGCCCAGCGTACCAAGACCCCCGCCGCCCTTGCCGCCCCCTATACCGCACGGGCCACCGCCGCCGGCTGCCTTCGCGCCTTTTGACTCGGCTCTGTTATCTGCTGCTGCTCATCAGGCAAGTAACCCAAGGTTGCCAACTGTATCCAGTATAACAAGATCTCAGTTGCCTTTGCCGCCCCCTATACTGCACGGGCCATCGCCACTGGATGCCTTCGCGCCTTTTGACTCGGTTTTACTATCTCCTGCTGCTCATCAGGTAAGTAATCCAAGGTTGCCAACAGTATCCAGTATAACAAGACCCCTAATACCCTTGCGACCGCATTTACCCCACGGTCCTCTGTCGCTGAATGCCTTCGCGCCTTTTGACTCGGTTCTACTATCCTGCTCACCAAGCAGGTTACCAAGATTTATTTGTTGTGAAGGTATCCTCAGAGACAATTAGGTTAACCACCGTATGCTATGACCATATCTGAATTTGTATGTTACTGTGTTCATGTCGTGGCTTTATGTTGTCGCTAAGATTCCATTAAATTCACTATAGGGAAAGGCGGACGGGTACTACGAAGGAATTAGGATTCCAGAAACCTATAACATTCTCAACAGCAGGTACTAACTTGAAATGAGATGCGTATCTTAATCTCGTTCTCCAGTGAGGCCCCAAGCCTGCTAGTTTTTGTCATTGTCACGCCATCGAAACTCAACTGTCATTCCATTGCATTGTGATTTTTTATTCTTCAAACTGTTAGCAGAATACGAAATTACCCAACTGAAATACAATCAACATCCAACTGAAACGATTTTCATTTAGCAGACTTAGGTGGCTTGTTTTAAAATTGTTGACTATTCTTGCAGTATGCGAGCGCTGCGGCGGCGGCTGCAGTAGCCCTCTGCCCTCCATACGCCGGCCTGGCAGCCCTAGCAGCTAGATGCCGCTCCTCATCTATTGCTGATCTCAGGTTGAAGGCCCGGAGACACGCGGCAGCCCTAGCGGCCGCCAGGGGTGGCTCGCCACCGCCCGTGTCCACATCTAGTGATACTTAGCGCGTGAAGCAGTGAGTGAAATCAGTGAATGATTGCTAGAATCTTAAACAGGAACACTTTGCGTTTGAAGATTTGTGCACTGATAACTAGCCCGAGGGAAGACAGTAAAGGCACTGTGCCGCCCCTCATCCATAGCTAATCTCAGGCTGAAGGCCCGAAAACACGCGAAGCAGCCCTAGCAGCTAATAGGGGTGCCTTGCCACGTCTGTCCACTTCCAGTGATACTTAGCGCGTGGATCAGTGAGTGAGTGATTGCTAGAATCTTAAACAGGAATACTTTGCTTTTCAAGATTAGTGCACTTGTAACCGAAGAAAGTCAGTGAGGGAACTGTGCCGCTACTCATCCATAGCTAATCTCAGGCTGAAGGCCCGAAGACACAGCCCTAGCAGCTGCCAGGGGTGCCTCGCTACCGCTGGTGTCCACGTGGATCAGTGAAGGAGACAGTGAAATCTTTGAGTGATTGCTAATATTTTTATGAGAAATAGTTTGTGAAAACGAGCCGACGGAATGAGTAACTTACGCTTTTCATTGATCGTTAATATAATAACCACAACTATAACATCAAGTGAAATATGTGTTTGAATTTGAATGTGAGTTAGGAAGAATTTATTGTGACTCATTTCGTGTGACGCCTGTGAGACCAAAATGAGCAAAACATTTGATTAGTAAGTGTATTCGGTGGTGTTGGAAAACTAATTAAGTAATTCAGATACCATAACAGGTATCTGAACATTTTGGTTCCATAATTTTATTATTGTTATCTCCAACTGTGCTTTTATAATAGGAGGTTTTCTTTTTGAGAATAAAAAAAACTAGTATTCCAAAAACTCGATAGATGGCGTTGAACCGACTATGTTACTTGATTTTTGTGTAGTTTCCAGAGCCAAAACACTAAAAAACCATTTCAACACTGACTGATAGTCTGGCATACACTGACACTTTCGTTCCAAATGAGTCCGAGTCCAAGTTTCAAAAAATCAAAAACTTAATATTACGTTCCGTTCTTTGCGGTAACATACCAAGCACAGCGCCATCTATCCAGCGACTAGAATAATAATAATTATTAAAAAAAGAAAATTCCCTTTTCATTTTAGTAAAACGAAAATTCCTTATTCATACCTTGGCGATAAAAACTTAGTATAAGATACTTTCTATGGTAAAAGGGCGAGGGACTATGACCAAAATTTCGATCTGTGAGTTACTTTGTAAATTCTATAGCTGTGATAAGGCAACGAAGGAGATCTCAAATAAATAAGTGGTATGATCATATTATAGCTCCTGTACATTCATTATCATTAGTTAACTTTAAACTCCTACATATTCTACGAAGTAGGTACTATCAGTGGCACCTTTGCAACATGATAGTTATCAGTAGTAGCGACGACTCTACCAACTGGACTGCCGAGGCTCAGTCGTTGCCTGCGAAATTATGTAAGGCATCAAGCAAGCGCAATTTTGCATGTTTCCTCAGAGTATCTTCCTGTCTAACATGGGAAAATGGCATTTTAAAAAGTCCTGGTTAAAACTATAATTTATATAATGTAGTTTGATATGATACCTGTGACCTGTGTTAGTTACGGGCAAATGCTATGTCATAAGTACCATTTTAATTTGTTACGTTCCTTTTGATATGGATCTGTCAAACGTCAAAGATATCAAGCTATAATATTATAAACTATAATTTAGTTACGAGTACTTCTGCCTTATACCGGTATGATGAACAAGTTTATGTAGTACTCTAAGGCCCGTATTTATAAACCGCACTCAACTCTAAGATCGATCTTGAGTGCGACTTTGGGATGCTGTTAGTATTGACTGACATTTGTCAAAATCACTCTTGAGATCGATCTCAGAGTTGAGTGCGATTTATAAATACGGACCTGAAGTGTTAACTGAAGGCGGTACTGATAGTACGTAGAACTTACATTTTAATATTGTATAATACGATCCTATTCATTATGTGATAATGATTATTTGTAAGCATTTATATTACTGTACAAAATTATTTGTAGTCCGAAAAAAATTCGAACGAAATTATTCAAATAGTTAAGTACTTACTAAATATTATGTAAGTACGTACTTATAAATAAGTATTAAGTATAAAAATCCTTGTAAATACGATATATTTAAGTAACAATGGTTATAGTTATGAAAATCAATGCTGTTCATTGCTGTATTTAAAATATATTAGAAAAATATCATTATTTGATTTTTATATTTGGTGTTAAACAAAATTCTGCAAATATTTTACGGGGTGAACCAGCCCATGAAACTGAACAACTTTACCCAAGCATCATAGGTGGAAATATGAAAAAAAAATTGGTCCTCTCATACAAATTGACTAGGTCGGCCGGTATATTTTGTATGGGAGGTCCAATTGTTTTTTCACATTTCGACCTATGATCCTTGGGGAAAGTTGTTCAGTTATGGGCTGGTTCACCCTTTAAAAATTTGCAATAATGCTAATATTTTTACATCTTATAGATTAACAGGTAGACTCGCGTGAAAAACACTTACCTACTTTCGTTTAAAAAAAATAATTAAAAAATCTAGAAAAATACAGATTTTTATGATTTTTGTTGCTAAGTTAGCGATAGTGGTTATCGGTCACTAGTGAAACACCTTATGCTACTAATAGAATTAGTAGACGGATTGTGTGGTACCCTAAAGTGAAGCTTCGAAGGAATATTAAAAACAATGTTATATTATTTTTAAGTGACTCTTCAGATTTATTTTAGCTCTTAGGGGTCTGACTGGGCTTAGGAGTTGTTCTAGGCGGAACGGATCCGACACACACACACACACATACACAAATCACGCCTTTATCCCTTCCGGTGTAGGTAGAGCGTTAACAATCGTAAAGTTACGGTCGTTATCGCCACGTCTGACAAGTATTTAGGGCCGTTTCAGATGATTCATGTATCACCACCGTAGTGACAAGTTGTCAGCCTGTCGCCTAAAATTGTAATTCACATGAAACCCTCGAGTCCCTTAGTTGCCTTTTACGTACAACACCCACGGGAAGATATGGGCTGATGCAATTCTAAGCCGGCATCACACGGCGTACTGCCACGGATCGGACACTGATTAAAATGTACATACTATCTAGGATTACACTACATACACACATCAAAAAAAGTTTGTGATCACTTGGAAAAGTGGTAATATTTTTTATTGTGAAAGAATAAAACTCGATCACTTTTTATTTTTTGATTCCTTATTTAAAAATATGAAATTTTAATATAAACAATTTCGTTATTCAAATATTTTTTCATATAAAAAGACTATCAACCCTTGCTTGCTACCATTCAGAAATCTGACTTAGTCGCAAATTACGATATTTTCAATTTATTCACAACAAGTTTAGTTGGTAACGATGCCGAGAGGATTAACAGAAGTTTTACGAGCCAGAATCCTAACTTTAATTGGAGAAGGCTATTCCACGAGGGAAATATCACGCAGAGTTAATGTATCCCAAGCCTGCGTGGTGACCACGTTGCAGAGGTATCGGGGCATGGAAGATTTAGCTGACCGACCTCGCAGTGGTCGCCCAACTGTGCTTACTGCAATTCAGAAGCGCTATATCAGATTACTGGCTGCCGGTGACCCAACAATGAACGCTACTAAAATAAAAGCAGAACTGCGAGCTGCCACCGGTCGCGAAGTTAGCACCCAAACAATTAGAAATTGCTTACACCAAGCTGGATTACGAGCAAGGAGATCCTGGCGAGCACCTTTGAACTCACAGCAACGGAAACGGCGCAGATTGCGATGACCTAGGCTCCGTCAAAATGAAGAAATTGAGGACGAAAGCATTTGGCAGAACTGCCTCTTTGTTGACGAAACGCGGATTAGTACGCATCCAGATAACCGACGTGTCCGTGTCTGGAGAAGACCAGGCGACTCTGAAAGGCAGAGGACTGCCACTGGAACCGTTCAGCAGGGCGGGAAATCGGTGTCCTTTTGGGCCGGTATAATGATTGGGGCTAGGACGCCCTTAATTCCGTATCAAAGCACCATGACTGGAGCTATGTATAAAATGATTGCAATCGATGGATACGTCAGACCATTCCGCATCAACCACGGGCGCCAATTCATAATGGTAGATGATAATGCGCCCGCACATCGAAACGGACGTGTTGATGCTGCTCTCCAGCAACACGACATCACCCGGTTAGACTGGCCTGCCGGCTCACCTGACTTAAACCCGATAGAGCATGCGTGGGACGCTCTTAAGCGATCTGTTTGGAATCGTCAGCCACCTCCTCAAACAGTGGCAGAAATCAGGGAAGCTGCTATTGAAGAGTGGGACAGGTTACCACAAGAAATGCTGGATAACTTAATTCTTAGAAAGCGCCAGAAGGGTTTCCGCATGTGTGCGAGCCAGAGGAGGAGTCATTTTATACTAACTATTAATCTTTTCGTAATAAATTTTGTTTATTTTTTCCTTAATTCAATTTTTTCATTACATCAAATTTCAGCTAAAATTGCATTTCTTAAATAAAAAAAAAAATAATGAATGTTTTTTTTTTTACTTAGTGCATTTTCATTATAAAAACATAATACACCTGCTTTTGCTACTGATCACAAACTTTTTTTGATGTGTGTAGGATTTTAATTCGCTCTTTCATAAAAAAATGATAATAAGAAATTGGAAGAATTTCATGCCTCGCCCGGGGTTTGAATCGAGGTTAAGAAGTAAAGACTTCATAAGCAAACGAGTAATAAGAGATTAAAAAATTTTAAAGGTCGATCCAGGCGCCGGTAGTTGTGACAGAGCGTGGGACGTTACCCCATGTGTCCCGCCCGGGTTCGATTCCCGCCAAAAGACATTTTAGATCTTTTTTTCGTTTCTTTGTAGCCACAGAACAGAGATGCCATGCGCGCGTCCACTTACAAATGTCATTTTTGCTCTATGTTTGAAGTAATTAATCCTTCCACGTGCATGCACATATTGTACAACGAATAAGTAGTCAGATAACAGGTAGCAAGTAGGTACGTAAAAACATAAGTGTGTTTTTTAATAATGAATTGTTTCTTATCACTTCAATACACTTTGTTAATAAATAGGTATTATTCTAAAGTACTTGTGACATAAGCATCGTTCGAATGCATTTCGCGAATTAAAAAAAATGTAGACGTTTTCGTTTCATCCATCGATATCAAACTAGGCCTCCGGAAGTCTTTAAAGGCAACTGATGCGATTTCTATGGTTACACACATACTGTATTTTTTATTGATGGTCTATACGTTTATGGCCCCGGGGCCCCTTCAAAACTACGCCTGTTGGACACCCTGTAGTGTTAGGAAAAGTACTAACTTCTGTTCAAGTGATGAACTAGCCCATGACACTGAACAATTTTCCCCAAGTAACATAGGTCGAAATATGTGGGTGATTCCTGGAGAGGGTAAAAATTGCGGTCACACGTTAATTTCTTCAAAAGTATAACACTTACAGGTTTTTACTAACTTTCACACGAAATAATGTTAAATTGACTAATCAGAAACTAAAACTCCATCCACAAATTATGAAATATGTTTAACTAAAACTTAGTCTGAAACCTAAAATCGGGGGTAAAATACGCGTTCTTCGCGTGTCACACTCAGCTGTTGCGAAATTCAAACATATGTAAAATTTTATCTAACTGGACATGATAGAACTTTTCACCCATCAAAATAATCCTTGTATCATGTAGATTTATAGTAAACTATAATATTGACAATATTTTACTGAGCACACCGATAAAAATTACAGTTTTTGTCGGTCACACGTTTTTGTGTTTTCTGAATGTGTGGTCTAAAACGACTGAATCGCTGAAACTAATAGAACTATGAGCTGAGTCTTGTTTCTGCCTTCTGCCAGGATTGCTTCTTCATCCCTGGAGAGGGAGCATATAACTCCTTGGCACTTCTAGAATGAAATAGGAGTTGTTAAATTTTTAGGTCCTATTTTTGCACTTGCGCCAGGTCCCTTTCCTGTGCATGTTTTCTTCGTGAAAGAGTTATTACAGAGGATTTGTTTTAAACAAATAATGTCGCATAATAAAGCGAGATTTAAGATTCGTTTACAAATTTTGATTACATTCAAGCATTTACCAATAAATCACTAAAAACATAGAAAATTGTCCCTTGACTGGCTTCATTTGACTGGCATTTTTCCCAGTCAAGGGACCTTTTATGCCAGTCAAGTGACTAATGTTATTTTAATGATTGTTTTTACATTTTTTTTGTATAAAGGTGTGCCTGCAGAGTAGAATAGCACCACCCCATGTCTCCCCATGGGTACTGTAAGTTAGATTAAGGGTTTCCAGGAGGTGAACAGCATTGTTTTTCGTGCAGATAACATAGTTTAAAAACACTTGCTTTATGTCTCTAGGTGTGGCTGCGTTGTATCTAAGGGAGGCTGCGTTAAGTCTCAGGTTAATTTCGACGTATCTTAAGCTGACTGCGGTGTATTTAAGGGTGGTTGCGTTTTATCTTAGGCTGACTGCGATGTCTCTTAAGCTGAGTGCGTTGTATCTCAGGTTGGCTGCAATACGTCTCACTCAGGCACATTGCGACGTATCTTAAGCTGACTGCGTTATATCTCAGGATCTCTGCGTTAGGTTTCAGGTTAATTGCGAAGATCTTAAGCTGACTGCGTAGCATCTCAGGGTGGTTGCGTAATATCTCAGACTGATTGCGACGTCTCTTAAGCTATAATTTAACTGTTTATTGCACACAAGATAAAACACAGGACAATCACATTTAGACAAAAAACACAACAGGCACTACTTATTTCTAAAAAGGAATCTCTTCCAGCAGACCTACGGTAGAGAGATAGCATAAGGTGAGGCTGATGACCGTGCACAATATTTAATACTAAATTCGGTATTTAAAAATAATACATAATACCTACATATGTATATACTGCGTTGTATATCAGAACGGCTGCGTTATGTCTCGTTTAGACTGATTTCGACGTCTCTTGAACTGACTGCGACGTCTCTTAAGCTGACTGCGATGTATATAAGGGTGGCTGCGTCATGTCTCACTCAGTCTCTTTGCTACGTCTCTTAAGGTGTCTGCGTTGTATCTCAGGGTGGCTGCGTCATGTCTCAGAATGATTGCGACGTCTCTTCAGCTTACTGCGTTGCATCTCAGGTTGGCTGCGTTTTATCTCACTCAGGGTCATAATGCGAAGTCTCTTAAGTAACTGCGTTGTATCTCAGGGTGGCTGCGCTATGTCAGGCTGATTTTGACGTCTCTTAAGTAGACTGCGTTGTATCTCAGGGCGGCTGCGTTTTGTCTCACTAAGGGTGACTTCGACATCTCTAAAGCTGACTGCGACGTCTCTTAACCTACTGCGTTGTATCTCAGGTTGGCTGCGTTATGTCTGAGGTTGATTGCGACGTCTCTTCAGCTGACTGTATTGTATCTCAGGATGGCTGCGTTATTTTTTAGGTCTGTTGCAACGCCTCTTTAGCTGAGTGCGTTGTATCTCAAGGTGGCTGCGTTATGTCAGGCTGATTTCGACGTCTCTTAAGCTGACTGCGTTGTATCTCAAGATTACTGCGTTATGTATGTCGTAGTCTTTTTAGCTGAGTACATCGTGTCTCAGGCTGATTACGTCGTCCCTAAGGTGACTGCGTCGTGTCTCAGGTTAGTTACGTTATGTCTTAGTCTGATTGCAATGTCTCTTAAGCTGATTGCGTCGTATCTCATGTATACAGCGTCGTGAGTCAGGTTGCTTGCCTAGTGATGTCTAAGGCTATCTGAGTCATGCATGTCTCAGGCTGATCGCGTCATCTTTAAGGTTATTTTCGTCTGTACAGTAGCAGAATGTACAATTCGAAAAATGTCTTAAGTGGCTCAACACAGTTATTTCTCAGGTCATAATGTTTGCGGTGGTTTCTTCCTGTCTCATGCTAGCTGTTTTATTATGGCCTAAGTTTAAACGACTTACGTTACTATTGTTTTGGTGAAGAATTGGGTCTACGTTTCGGCTGTTTACGAACAGTCTTCTTCCGGAGGTCGACAGATCACATACGCCCGCCTGTCAACTGTGATTGTCGAACACTGTGGCTGTTTCATTCCGTATGTCGGGCTGGATGTGTCGTGTCTCAAGCACGAGCAAATTGTCTGTGACTAGGTGCGTCGTGTCTTAACCAGATTGAGGCTTCAGGGCGTGAGTCTGGTAGGCTGCGGCAACTTTTAATTCTATTCTACTTAGTTAAAAGCAAAAGATGAACAGCTTTTATTCATATATTTTGTTAAAATAATTACTTTGTCCCTTGACTGGCGCAAAATGTCCCGTTGACTGGCACCTCAAATTTCAAAATTGAATTTTGACGAAACCTGTGGTTCGATTTAAGTGTTTTTTCGTAAATAACCTTCTCAATAGGCCTTTATTATTATGCAATGATAAAATAACCATAAAACTAAAATTTCAAATTTTCCAGGAAAGGGACCTGAAGAACCGTTTTCAAATTTTCACCCATGTAATAAAATTTTGGACCTCCCATGCAAAATGTACCAACCGACCTATTTATTTGGGCAACCTACTGAGTATGTAAGGTCCAAAATTTTGCTTCGTGGCTTTGACTGACTTTTGACCGCTTACTAAACAAGTTTAACCATTGCATTTTTGAATAAACCTTATTAGTCGTAATACTAATTAATATATGCAATTTTATATCACCACAGATTAGACGAACACAGACCGACTTGATCTGTTGATCAAGGTAACAAGTTCTTTTCAACTCCTGGGCCCTAAGTCTGCTAAATGTAAATCGTTTCAGCTGGATGTCGATTGGATCTTAGTTGGATGATTTTAGTAGTTTCGTAGTCTGCTAACAGTTTGAAGTATAGAAAATCACAATGGCAATGAAATGACAGTTGAGTTTCGATGGCGTTACAATGACAAAAAAAACAGACTTGGGGCCCAGTATAAAAGGCGTCACTGCATGATAAGTGCGCTACGTCTTCACCGTTCTCTCAGTCTAAGGCCTATTGTTTCCGCATTTGCCGTTCTGATGGATTGCAGCCGAGCCGGCTCGCGTTGTTAATAATAAACGCACATTCACTGACAGAGGAAACTGGGCCTTAAATCGCAAATCTCCTTTACAATACGGCGTTTGACCCCTCGGGAGCTGGGTGAAGGATTTATTTACTGTGCTTTAAAAGGTATCCGTGTTTTCTTTTTTTAATCAAGCTCGGACCCGATTCTCTTATTTTCTTGTTGTTGTAATGCCAGCGACACTCAACTGTCATTCTATTGCCACTGTAATACTTCAAACTGTAGACTATAGTTTGTTCGTAGAGTCGATAGAGTGATTTGACAGGTAATCTAGAACAAAGTGGCCAGACCGTACCAAAAAGGATAGTTCTTCGTCCGTTTTTGCACCCATCGTATATTAGACTATTACTCTAGAAAACGATGTTTCTTATCGTTGCTCATCAGAAAAAACAGTAGTAATACATATTTCACTTAATTTAGGTAATGTTATAGTAACCTATTTTTGGATGTTTCGTCTTATGATCTTGTTTACAGACCCGACACCGAATACTGATTCATACCATTTTTAACAATAGCTATAGGTAGGTTTTAGTCAAGATTGTTTTTATCGACTGCAATTTCAGCAGTGTGAAGCTGGTAACCCTCGACTGTCAAATTACTCTCTCATGCAACCAAAACCATCCAACTGACAGACTATTGACACACAACTGAAACGGTTTTCATTTAGCAGACTTCAGGGAAGTCACAGCGGGCCCACGATACCCCTGGCGATACCACTCCTGGTGGTATCGTGGATCTTTTAAAATCAAACGATACCAAATAGTGTTGCAACACTAATTCATAAGAGCGTTATCTTTAGAGTTTTATATTTATATAAAAAAACGAATTATAGAACTAAGAAGTCTTCTTCAAGTTAAATTTCTTTTATAAATATTTAAAGGACTTGCCGTCTGTGTGGCATAGCCGTAAAACTTATGAACGCAATTTTTCTAATGCGTGACTAATTGAAATTTCTTTATTTATTTGTTCTAATTGCACGCTCATTTATAATCATTAATAATTTGATCCTTTTTTCTCTTTTTTGGTAGTAAAAAACTTGACCTAAAAATCCCATTACAAATTGATTGGTCATTCTTTTCGGTTATGCTACGTAAATCCATTAGAATAATTTATAGGTATACGCGTGAAGTTTCTTTCGCCCGTAACAATCTGGCATAAGTTGCCCTAAATGTAGTATCATCATTTACAGTATAGTATACAGGGTGTAAAAAAAATAACTACAAATATTTTAAGGGGTGAACCAGCCCTTGAAACTGAACAACTTTTCCCAAGGAACATAGGTCGAAATATGAAAAAAAAAATTTGAACCTGCCATACAAAATTACCATCCGTCGAAGTCGGTCCAAAAATTTATGTTTCTTAGGGAGAGTTGTACAGGTTCATGGGCGGATTCGCCCCTTTAAAATATGTGCAGCTAATATTTTTACACCTTATATTCTGTGCCTAAACAACGTCACCATACCCTTGCATCTTAACCCAACTAGCACAACAGTGTATACAAAGTGCAGTATTTGCCCAAGCTGTTAAAAAACGCCGCCCTGTGGGAGGGCAATTAGGGACCGGCGGCGGGACGGTGCCGCCTGCTGATTGGACGTAATCGCGTTAGTATTGGCGGCAAATACCCCCCACCCCCCCGCAGCTAGCAGCCCCCCGCGGAGACCCGACGACACATGCAGACTAGGACTGGGGATATCGTATGGGAATCGAGACGTGTTCTGTTTTGTTAAGAGCTTACGAAATATAATTTGAGCCGATTCGCCTTGCCGTTTCATAGTCGAATCGGCTCAAATTATATTTTCTAAACTATACCAGCCGCGTTTTATTTATACTTACAAGGAACAAACATTAATTGTTATAAAATATATATATAGTTCCTATATAAAATATATATGTATAATAACCAATTGATTGCTAATGGTTATAAATTGTTACAATGACTGTAACTAACAACCATTTGCGATAATATTGTATTGTATTGACATTCTAAAAGTGTTCATTCATTGTGAATTTACTTGGAAATAACGACTCACAATACCTAATTTAAGACGGGATCCTATCGCGATAAAATTTTAAACCCCTTTTTTTACTTATTTTTTTTCGTGATTAGAATCCCCTCTTAAGTTATTGTGAGTAAGTATGTGTGACCGCGAAAGTTGAAACAGTTGACTTGGAAATTAAACTAAAAACTGAGAGCTAACAGCCCGCCCAGCAAATCTGTGGAAATAAGACCTTTTTCCGACATATTTTACGCATATAAGCCGTCCTCCTGAATCACTATCAATTTTTTTTAAACCGTTGCAAAATCTACTGCTTTGTTTAGAAGAAACAGCGGTGTCCATGAAAGGGATAAGCAAAAACTGCTTCATTTTATACTAAGTATGTGGAGGAAGCTCGTTTCGGAGGCCAAGATCCATTTCGGATCACTTAGCCAGAGAAGTTGGTTATGTGCCTATTGATTATACAGGGTGTAAAAATAATAGCTGCTAATATTTTAAAGGGTGAATCAGCCCATGAAACTGAACAACTTTCCCCAAGAAACATAGGTCGAAATATGAAATAAAAATTGTACCCGAAAAAAAAATATTAATAACCGACCAAGACAATTTGTATAAGATGTCGAAAAAAATTTCTCGTGTTAGGAGCTATGTTTATTGGGGAAAGTTGTTCAGTTTCACGGGTTGATTCACCCCTTAAAGTATTTGCAGATATTATTTTTACACCTTATATAATTCTGCAGTACTTTTTCGTGAAATCAACTTTTCATTACACAATCCCTATGTTCCCCATTTGTCCCACCAAATCTGTCACACAAATGGGAACAATTTGTCCCCACTTGCATTTGATGTACACTAATTTTTATGTTTAACCCGGGTCACAATCTTTTTACATTATGTACTCGTAAGAGACGGTGTAACGGAAACTTTGCAGGCGTGATCAGACCATGAAACTAAACAAAATTTTCTTTGGGGGCTATGTTGGGAAAGGAAAATTTTTTTTTGAGTTTCCATACAAAGTCAGTCAGCTGATCGGGAATTTTGTATGGAAGGTCGAAAAAATTTTTTTCGTTTCCCAACATAGCCCCCATATAAAAAGTTGTTCAGTTTCATGGTCTGATCACGCCTGCAAAGTTTTCGTTACACCGTCTCTTACACCCTGTTTATGTACACTGTTCTGCCTATTTTACATTTTGACACTGTACCACTATAAAAATACCTTTACAAACCATAAATTTAATTCGACACTAATCTATCTATTGAATTATAGTGGTAGTATTTAATTGTAAATAATTTCATTGAACTTATGGCGCGCGCGCCGGCGATGGCGCGAGCAATGTACATCAAATGTGAGTGGGGACAAATCGTTCCCATTTGTCACCTGTGTCAAATGAGAATTTTTATTCCCTTTTGTTTGAGATGGGAAATGGGATTTTGTGGACACACACACAAATCACGCCTATACCCCTGGCGGGGTAGGCAGAGCGTTAACGACAGTAAGATTACGGTCGTTACGCCACGTCTGACAAATGATTGAGGGTCGTTTCAGATAAATCTTGTATCACTATAGTGAAAAGTTGTCAGCCTGTCGCCTAAAATTGCAATACACATGAAACCCTCAAATTCCTTAGTCGGCTTCTACGACACCCACGGGAAAGAAATGGGATGATGCTATTATAAGTATATTATTTTGTGGAGACAAATGGGAACATAGGCATTAATCTACAAGGTTAAAAAGCTTTTGGATAATTCAATCTGGTATCTACTCAAAAGCTTTACTAGGAACTGCTTCCAATTTACCTAAAAGGTACATTCTTCTGTTCTGAAACAGGGTTAGCTAATTGACCGGGTAATTATTATTAATATGAAAATATACGGATATTATTGTTCTGTTACTACAATAGACCCCTTATCAAAGTTTTTCATCATATTAAATATTAAACAGAAATACTCTTACGGTGAAGGAAAAACATCGTGATGAAACCCGCATTCAAATAAAATTTGAATTGAATTCAGATGACATTTGAATGTGACTTAACCTAGGATTCGGGCCAGGTTAGCCTTCGGGTTGCAGAGGTCAGATGGCAGTCGCTCTGTGTAAAAACTTGGTTCCACGTCAAATCCCCTAGGTAAGGTAGCCAACCCCGACAGAGAACGGGATAAGGCAAGGAGAATGATGATACTTAAATATAAAAGTTAATGTTCGGACGACATCAGTAATATGAAGTTACGTCAACATCTTGAATATTTTGCATATAAAATCGTGTCAGCAGCTGGCCTTGGGCGATGTTTTTACACAGAATATAATGTTAATATATAATATGTTGTAGGTAATGTATGAAATCCGTCATTGTATACAATTCCTAAAATGACTAGGAAATGTGTAAAATAAATTACATTAGACATTATTTCCTAAAGAGCAATCGGAAATGTATATAATATTGCTTGCTTTCGGTAATAAATATTAATACAACGTAAAGTACGAGTAATATAACCTAACCTTTGGTTGAAACAATCAAGTAACAATCATAATCCTCGCTGTTGGTTAAGTTAGGTTAGCTTAAGTTAGGTTTGGTTAAGTTAGGTTGGGTTGTGTTTTATTTATTACGGAACGCATTATTTTATACATTTCCTATTGCTCTTTAGAAAATGTATACATTTCCTAGTAAATGTGTGTAATATAATGTATTTCACACTTTTCCTAGGTCCGTATTATTAAATCGCCCTCAACTCTGAGATCGATCTCAAGAGCGATTTGGACAAATGTCAGTCAATGTCATCATCTCAAAGTCGCACTTAAGATCGATCTCAAAGTTGAGTGCGGTTTATAAATACGAGCCCTAGTGATTTTAAGAATTGACAATACAATGGCGGATTTCATACATTTCCTATAACATATATAAAATTATGTAAGTAGTAGTACCAGTTAATCATGTACCCGATTCGATGCACCATACGTCGCCGCAGCCGTGACAAATTAGTCTGACTTATCTAACGATTGTACTAAGCAGTCAGTCATTAGACATTTTACAGGTAGGAAGTACTATAACTTTTTTTCCTAGCTGTAAAATCTTGATATTCCTATTAACTTTTCAAGAGGGAAGTGTAGCATGTGATTATAGTAGTGTGAAATAGTGGAATGTAACATGTAACTTTAGGTGGTAAATAAATAAAATCGAGTTCATGTCAAGAAAAAATTTAAAATGATGTGTTACATGCGTATAGTTAGCCGGACCCCATGGACAGACCACCCAGAAACCTGCCCAGAAGTGCTCATATTCTAAATATACCATTTTTCAGGCCCTAGGCTACTCTAGCTAAATTTGAAATAAAATATATTAATAGCCAAAAGCGGCTACAATAGTTTTAAGCGTACAACTTTTATATTTTATATTTTATTAATGACCCAGTGCACAACCGAATTGCAGGCGGCACTCTTCGAAGAAACCATGAAGACTGTACTAGTTTTCTTACTAAGCTTAGTGTCAACTTATGGAGATAAAGAAAAAGTGATTCATAGCGAGATCGAGTGCGAAACGCCCCCAGGTGCCGCAGACTACAATATCTACTACTTTGCGTATGGGAGCAACCTGCTGCCTTCGCGGATGCACATCAATGTACCGTCTGCTGTCAATTGCTCTACGGCTAGACTTGACGTAAGTATATACGGGGTGTAAGGGACAGCGTCCCGAATACTGGTAGGGTGCAAGCAGATCATGAAACTGAACAACTTTCCCCTAGGAACATATATGTCAGGAAACGTAAATAAATTTGGTTTTCGACAATATAACAATATAACCTCATTGGTTTTCCATAGTAAATGCAGCCAGCTGATCGCGATTTTTATGGGAAGTCGAAATTTTTTGTCGTTTCCTGACATATGTTCCTAGGGGAAAGTTGTTTAGTTTCATGGTCTGCTTGCACTCTATCAGTATTCGGGACGGTGTCCCTAAAACCTATAGAGTTGTACAAGCTGTTTCGTCAAAGTGAAATCCGTGTGAAGCCGTGTGATGTCGGTTTAGAAGCCTTGTGATGCCGGCTTAGAAAGGACAATAGCATTCTGTAATAGATAATAGTAGTAGCGTAACATCGTTCCATTTCTTTCCCGCGCACGATGGCGCGAGCAAATCGAGCAATATACATCAAATGCAAGTGGGGACAAATTGTTCCCAATTGACACTAGTGGCGACAAATGGGAACATAGGTTACAGCCGTTGCATAGGTTGCCGTGTGATGCTGGCTTAGAATAGCATCACCCCACATCCTTCGCACGAGGTAAGTGGCGACTTAGAAACTAGAGAGTATTGGTGTTATAACAATTTTTAGGCGACAGGCTGACAACCTGTCACTATATAGTCTGTAAGTTTAGGTACTTATCTTTTTGAAAACAAACTTTGTATGAAACTGACAGTTCAGAAGTGTCACTTTTATACAAAGTTTGTTTACAAAAAGATAAGTAAGTACCTAAACTTACAGACTATAGTCATACACATACACATGTTTTCTGAAACAACCTTGGAAAACAATCCTCAAAAATGTCAGACGTGGCGATAGCAATCGTATTCTGCCTACCCCGCAAGGGATAGGGCGTAATATATGTATGTACGTCCTCGATCTGCCTAGCTTGCAAGCGATACAGGTGTGATGTGATGTGATATCCTAATTTGGGTCTGTGTGTGTGTAAAATGATCTTTAGGGACATTGTGCTAGCGTCGCTTTTTAAGGATTTACTTTTTTTTAATCCAGGGCTGGCGCCTAGACTTCCAGAATTTGCCAGTGCCGACTCGCTGGAACGGCGCGGTGGCGACCATCGTGAAAGATAAGGACGCTGTCGTCTTCGGAAAGATGTGGCGAATGGACAGCGCAGAGGGAGACATACTTGATCAGTGAGAACTAACCATCTACAGTAGCGTTGCCGCTCGATAGTGGACTATCGATAGACAATCGATAGTCTATCGATAGTTTTTCGATAGTAAGAACTATCGATTTTTAATCGATAGTATCGATACTATCGATACTATCGATACTATCGATTGTTCAGAATGAGGCAATACTATCGGTC
The DNA here is from genome assembly GCA_029255805.1 of Keiferia lycopersicella. NCBI lineage: Eukaryota > Metazoa > Arthropoda > Insecta > Lepidoptera > Gelechiidae > Keiferia > Keiferia lycopersicella. The sequence continues at coordinate 3,045,307 of JARACZ010000036.1, forward strand.
AGCTTCGATAGTATCGATACTATCGATAGTATCGAAGCTGACAATCGAAAAAACAATCGATAGTATCGATAGTATCGATACAATCGAAGCTGAAAATCGAAAAAACAATCGATAGTATCGATAGTATCGATAGTATCGATAGTTTTGGTCTATCGATAGTCGGCCGATGAGCGATAGTATCGTTCAGTCAGGTATGGATTATTTTACATACATATAATTATCATGACTTTATCTCTTGTGGGGTAGACAGAGCGTTCACGGTCGTAAAATTACTCAGTAAAGCGACAGTAATCATTACTGTCGCTTGCTATCGCCACGTCTGAGGGCTGTTTCAGTATATATTATAAATATTCTAAATATATATTCTAAATACAATTGCTCATGCCCTAAGCTACCCTAGCTAAGTTAAAAAAATAATAATAAAAAATTAATAGCCGAAAATGGCTTTGCTGAAATAAACATAAAATACAATATAATATGTATACAGTAGATAATTCTACCTGTTTCGTCATTTAAAGTCAACTTTATACATTTAAAACTACTCCCATGGAGATTTATCCTGCATATAATCAGATATTTCATAATAGCCTTTCTTGTACAATTTTTGTTTTATTACTTTATGGCGGGTGACAGGATGAATCCAGGTGGTGTCGGGAAAAGGGTAGCTACCCGCCTGGCCGGGTGGCGTTAGTACAAACCGGACTACAGCACAGACAGGGGACTGTCTGTGCTGTAGTCGGGTTGGAACATTAAATTATGCTACAAAGGCGACTACAACACAGACATCATCGATAAATGATCAATGCCGAGTTAACGATTGTGATTGTTATTATTTTAGCGATTACCTAATGATGTTTTAATGATAAATTGTAGCTTAATGATATTTTAAATGATGAATAACCAATCATAATGAATAATTACTGAAACGATTAATGATAATTTTAATGATTAATCATACGTAAATGCTTAACGAAATTTTAATGAATAATGGCATTTTAATGATTAATGGCTTTGTAATGATTAATGATATTTTAATGATTAATGATATTTTAATGATTAATGATATTTTAATGTATAATGATATTTTAATGATTAATGATATTTTAATGATTAATGATAATTTTAATGATTAATCATACGTAAATGCTTAACGAAATTTTAATGAATAATGGCATTTTAATGATTAATGACATTTTAATGATTAATGGCTTTGTAATGATTAATGATATTTTAATGATTAATGATATTTTAATGGTTAATGATATTTCAATGATTAAGGATATTTTAATGATTAATGATATTTTAATGATTACTGATATTTTAATGATTAATGATATTTTAATGATAAATAAAAAAGCAACTCAAGCTCAAACATAGGTTTGTTAGACACAACCTATCCTAACCTGGCGTCAACGCCAGGTTAGGTTAGGTTAGGTTAGAACTGCGTCCACAACGCACGAGCCGAGCGAGCGGAGCGAGCGTGCCCCGGCAGGGGCCGGCGATGTGCCAGAACCGACACAGGGCATTTCAAAACTAATGTAATTGCGAAGAGGCTGGTATGAGTGCTCTGTGTTGTAGTCGGGTTTGTACGTCCGAACTCTGTACCAACCAGACTACAACACAGAGTATGGATGTCTGTGTTGTAGTCGGGTTTGTATTTACGCGGCCGGGTGTTGTGGCCAGGGGACCGACGGGTCCACCTGGATTGGATTAGAAGTTGTATATATGCGTTGCGCGGTGAACACTTCGATATCGCGTTTCAGGCCCATTGTTCTGTCACGTGGCGCCATCTCTCCGATATGTTGAGAACTCCTGTTGCGTCTTGTATGCATGTGAACTACTTGAGTGAGCTTCATGTTGTAGCCACCAGAGGTCGCTACAACTTGACATGACAGGTGATGCGTAGGTATCTATTGTGATACATCACGTGATGCGTCGATTTCATTCTCCTGTCATATCCATACTATTTTTTCCCGCACGCACGCAGACGCAGGCGCACGCATCTAGTGTGCAAATGCCTTTAAAACTAATAGGTGTATTTTTATGTATCTAATTGTATAACTAATTCATTCATTGCTAAATACTATGGCTAAATGAATTTACTTTAATTATTAAAATTTTAAAAATCTTTTAAAATAATCCATATACAATAATTAACCCATTAGGCGTGGGATGCCGGCTAAGAATAGCATCATCCTATTTCTTTCCCATGGGTTTCATGTGTATTGCAATTTTAGGCGACAGGCTGACAACCTGTCACTTTAGTGATACGCGAATTACTGAAACGGCCCTCAGACGCGGCGATAGCAAGCGACAGCAATGATTACTGTCGCTTTACTGAGTAATTTTACGACCGTGAACGCTCTGTCTACCCCACAAGAGATAAAGTCATGATAATTATATGTATGTAAAATAAAATATCCATACCTGACTGAACGATACTATCGCTCATCGGCCGACTATCGATAGACCAAAACTATCGATACTATCGATACTATCGATACTATCGATTGTTTTTTCGATTGTCAGCTTCGATACTATCGATACTATCGATACTATCGATTGTTTTTTCGATTGTCAGCTTCGATACTATCGATAGTATCGATACTATCGAAGCTGACCGATAGTATTGCCTCATTCTGAACAATCGATAGTATCGATAGTATCGATAGTATCGATACTATCGATTGGCCTATCGATTGTATAGGGGTTTCGATAGGAAAACTATCGATTGTTTTACTATCGATAGTTCGGCAACGCTAATCTACAGTTAGGCCTCGGTCTCGGGTTTTGCGGGCAGCGGGGCGACAGCGGCGCCGCAGCGGCACCGCAGCAGCGGCAGGATCTTTTGCATACATTCAAATGGACCGGTTCTCGGAAACAGCGCCCTGCTACCCTCAAGACCCGATATCTGGCCCTTATACACATATACATATTATGACGCCTCTGTCCCCTGTGGGGTTGGCTGGGGGCGACCATCGTGAAAGATGAAGACGCTGTCGTCTTCGGCAACATGTGAGAGCGACAAACTTGATCATTGAGAACTAACCATCTTTTGTTATACACTAAATCAGCATCGACACACTACTGCTGGACATAGGCCTCCCCCAGGGTACGCCACAATGAACGATCTCCCGCTTTCGCAACCAGCCGCTCTCTTTTAAGTCATTGGTCCATCTACACTTAATACAGTCATATTTTTCAATCTGACCGGTACCTAGGGCCAGGGGACACTGCACCGGGACAACGCAACGGGGACACATCCACGACTAGCAGTTTTCTAGTGGGAATAAGTAAATCGTTTCACCACATCGCAGCTCCTTTACCCCAGCTATCAAACATGGAAAGTTCCTATTCTCTTTCCTGCGCACGCATAATAATGACGCACATATTCCTCCTAAATCCCAAAAATGTCCTAAGCGCACAATGACCTAGACGCATAATGTCCTTATTGTCACGTCTCTTTCAAACAGACAGGAAGGCGTGCCATACGACTACACGCGGGAACAGCTGGACTTTGTCATGTTGAGCAACAACGCAACAATCTCCGCACGCACCTACATCATGGTCAACCCGCCGCCGAAAGTTGAACCCGAGAACATCCCTGAAGAACGACGCCCTTCTAGAACCTATCTTCAGGCATGTAGAATCCGATTTTTTTAAAGAATAGATTTGTAAATGGCGGCCGATCGTCATGCTTTCTCTTTCCCACTGAGGCTCTGACATAATATAAGGTGTAAAAATATTAGCGGCAAATATTTTAAGGGGTGAACTAGCCCATGAAACTGAACAACTTTCCCAAGAAACATTGGTCGAAATATGAGTATTTTTTTAACCCTCCATACATATCGACTTGCTCGGTTGGTTGGTAATTTTGTATGGGAAGTCCAAAATTTTTTTATTATATACCTATGTTCTTTAGGGAAAGTTGTTCAGTTTCATGGGTTGGTTCAACCCTTAAAATATTTGCACCATTTTTTTTACACCCTGTATATTAAACTGTTGTTTTCAACAGGTGATCATGCTTGGCGCTATCGCCAGCCGTCTCCCAGTGAGCCACATCGAGTACATCCAGCGCTTCCGCCACAACGACAAGATCGCGCCCAGCGAAACCAGGAGGCGGCTCGGATACCCATTCCACGATGACACGTTTACATAGGCTGATAAGATAAATCAGTGTAATCCTACTAATATTATATAAATGCGAAAGTTTGAAGGCTTGTTTTTATGTTACTCCTTAACGCAAAAACTGCTGACTGAACCAAGATTAAAGGGCACCTCTACGCTAGTTATATTCTAAGTCTATGGCAACTCTATTTGCTTATTTTTTGTGTTGCAAACACGCTCATAAAAGTAACAAATTTGATCAAACTCTGGTTTCGAAGGAACTTAATTTACTCATGTCCCTGAAAATAAAATTGTACAATGTGGGGATCAGAAAACGTCGATACCATACCAACATACTATAATTTTTATCAAATCTCGTTTAGCCCCGGCACCTTAGAGTATTCATTTTAGGCACTCCTTTTACTTGCCGTACCGTGCTGATAAATCAACTCGACACAGGCAAAATCACAAAGAAAACGCCAAATTCTTTGTTTTATGCAAAATATCGCCGGTGGTGGCGAAAAATATAATCAGGAAAAATCGGAAAACCATTGCGTGAGACCCATACCTGTAACTTCGAAAATTATGCAGGTAGTAATAAAACACATTTCTGTACTCCGCTTATGGAAGTAATCTGTTGAAAAGGCGAATTTATATCAACAACCCGAGTGCTGAATTCATGGGAATCGGAAAACTTGTGGTACCTAAGTAAAATCCGTAGGTGCTTCTTTCTCTCTTTCTCTTCTGTTTTCTCATGTGGGACGACGAGTCAACGAGTCTTCCAACTATCCTATGAATCTGTCAGACAGAGTTTTTCAACTGCCTTCTGACAGTTGTTTTTTTAATCAGCTGGCCTCTGAGATGGTTGTGAAACGAACCACCGCGGTTTATAATAATGTTTACCTCAAATATCATTGTTTCTTTGAGTTTTAAATAGTTTTGGTGAAAAAACTAACTTTAGTGACTATAGTCATCGCATCGTTATTTATTGTAACCTCTACTTTTTATCATGGTCACCCTACAATATTTGTCCTATGATGTCCGTTTATCTTAGATTACTAGGAAAATGGACCTTATGAAATGGCATCTGTTCCAAGGTCACAAACGTCACAGGAAAGTATCAAGCTACGAAACTTGGACATCGTGGCTTAGCTATGGTCATGCATGTACATCGCATTTTCTTGCAAAGTAACAGTTGAGAGAAGATAAGATAGGGCTTTTTTTTAGTTGTAGCTTTGTTATGTACTTCCCGCTTATATTGTTACTAGGGTTTCTTACAGGTTTGTAATATTGAAACTCTTGCAATAAGTATTTAGGTTAGAAAAGCGTTTGGTACTCTGTCCACATTTCGATAGCGATATTTTCAGAAATCCTGCCGGTATAAATTATTTCATAGCTAAAATAAGCAATCTCATTACTGGTACTAAAGGTACGTGGAGGCTTCGACCAATATAAGTAGATATGGACGGGACGTACCGAGCAAGTGGTTTGATCCGCTCCAAGTAAGTGCAAGTGTGTGCAACCTTGAACACTTCGCTCAGTCGGTCTTCGCGCCGGCTACAAGAAACACGTGCGACATGTCGTTTACAATTCGCAAAACTTTTATCAGAACGTCGTCTTGTGCTTCGTTAAAGTGTGTCAACAATTTAACAAACATAAATATAGCATCAGGAATTACTTATTAATTAAAGAGTTGTATAATACATATAAATACCTATTTAGCCTATGAAATTATAACTTTTATTTTTAGAGTTCGAAGGATGGCTTTACAGCAACGCGGATAAATCACACGCTTCATGCTAGGTTGCGCTTTTCGTATGCGACCGCTGGGTGGATTTGCATACGAAATGCGCAAGCTGGCGTGCGCGATCGAAGCGAGTTGCTATAAAAGGGCGCGAACATAAAGAGCGAAAGGCACTGACATAATGCTATCACGTTCGCAGTACAGTGCAAGGACGTCTCCCTATCTCTGTCTTTGATCGTATATTCACATGATTAGAGCGTGTGTAGCTGTGTGCGCGCGTTTATATGTAGTTGTGTCTTGGCACATTTTTAAAGATCTGTTTATATGCGCAAGGCATGTCCATATCTACTTATTATATTGGTCGAAGCGTGGATGCAGAATCACGAAATATGCTGATGTAGTACGTTCTTATTCGTAGTAGTATTGCAACACTAATATGACTGACAATGACAGATGCTTCTTGGATCAGCTGACGTGTTGTTGTTGTTTGAGTTTTGACATGGACGTGGTTAGTTCGCTCCAACAGAACCGACAAAGATAAAATGAGGAAAACACTGCACAAGTAATAAACTGCGTTTCCCACACATAAGGACCCATGCCTCTTTCTTCGAAGATGATGCAAGCAGTACCGAACACGTTTCTGTACTTCGCATATGGAAGTAATCTGTTGAAAAGGCGAATTCATATCAACAACCCGAGTGCCGAGTTTATGGGGATCGGAAAACTTCTAGTAAGTAAAATTTCGCTAAATCTCTCTAACTGAAGGTCAATGAACAAGGCCACACCTTGATAGCTAAAGGAGCAATTTGATAGGCAAGAATTTCGATAGTCATAATCATAATCATAATCATAAATCTTTATTGCTTTCAAGTGGTAGGTACAATGTTGTTAAGCTGTGTAGCTTATTTATAAGACCAAAGTATTTGTGTACTACGTAATAGCAAATTATGGAAGGTGGGTGGGCATTTATAAATCATCCCAAATTTAGCATATCTATCGCAAATAAATATCTTTACCTTAGTTAGGGTTGATGGGAGTTGTGTCTTATAGGAGTTGGTCGATCAGCCTATGAAACTGAACAACTTTCTCTAAGGAACATAGGTTGAAAAAATTAATAAAATTTGGTAAGTATTTTTCGTATGGGAGGCCCAATTTTCTTTTCATATTTTGACCTACTATGTTCCTTGGGAAAAGGTGTTCAGTGTCATAGACTGACTCACCCCTTAATTCAGTTTTTTTTTATACAATCATATGCATCATTCTCCTTGCCTTATCCCATTCTCTGTCAGGGTCGACTACCTAGCCTAGGAGATTTGATGTTGAACCAGGTTTTTACACATAGTGTAAAATTTTATTAAATTCTGGTTGTGGGACCTTGGTTTGAGAATGAGTTTATTAGAGAAACATTTTCTAAGCAAATGTACTTTCCAGGACCACCAATTAGATTTCATACAGACTTCTCCGAACTGGCGAGGCTGTTCTGCTACAATAGTGCCGACAGACAATGCTCATGTGTGGGGCGCCATCTGGAGGATACATAATGATGACATGGAGTCATTGAACAAGTAAATATACTTACTTCATTATCTCAAACAGCCCTCTATATTAGTCAGATGTGGCGATAGCCACCATATATTTACGGCTGTTAACGCTCTGCCTACCCCTCATGGGATAGAGGTGTGATATGTGTATGTATGTATATACCTACTTATATGCAATCCGCTTGTGATCTGGGTCATATATAAAATATAAAGTTGTATGCTTAAAGCTATTGTCCAAAAACACTACGGACTTTGTTCATAATTTTTCTAAATATTCAAAGTTTGAATTAATTAATAGAATTTTTTTAAAAAGAAAGTGTTCTGACGCCACCCAAAATAAAAAGTTTAAAAAAGTAGCTCATTTTAACCAGCTAGTCCACATCCCTATATACATGGTTGCTTGCTTGAAACTGTCAAGGCTTTTACACTTGTGATTGTAAATTTGGAAGACTTTCTTTTCAATATTTGAGTTGTTTTAGTTCTAGCCTATTAAGAAAAACAAGCAAATACATCATAAGCTCTTTAGCTGTATAAAAAAGGGTAGATATTTCCTGAATATTTCAATTTCCAGGCAAGAAGGTGTCGACACAAAATGGTACTTTCCCAAGTTAGTAGAGGTGGTGCTTCCGGAGGGATATACTGTGGAATGCCGGACATACCAGCAGACTGTCATCCCTGCGCCCCGGGGGGAGGATGAACCATTGCCCAAAGACCGGCTTCCATCCAAAACATACATGGAAGTGATCATCAGGGGAGCAAAAGAATGTAACATCCCTGAAGATTACATAAATTTTTTGAAAAGCGTACCCCACAACAACAAGGAAGCCTCACCAGAAATGATGGAGAAGTTAAAGGCAATGTAATAAGTTCTTAATTTGTAAAGTAGGTATTTCAGAGCTTGTGACATTATAATAATATAAAAAAGTTAATTACCATTAGGTATTGTGATAAAATTACGTATCTACTTATTTTAAAATTACTTTCATAAAAAATACAAAATTTACAAAAAATCCTTACCAAAATTATTTTGTTCTCTCTTTTCTTTACCCTAGAGTAATTCTACTTTGTTTATAATTGAAATACTCTAATAACACAAACCTATAATATTAACATGAGGTATCTAATCTTTGTAAGTAATAGTTGAGTAATATAACCTCATTGGTAAGAGTACAACTGACTATAGGTACAGGGTGTAAGGGACGGTGTAACGAAAACTTTGCGGGCGTGATCAGACCATTAACCCGAACAACTTTTTCTATGCGGCCTATGTTTTGTAATGTGTTTTTTTTTACCTTTAATACAAAATTCCGATCACCTGACTTTGTATGGGAAATCAAATATTTTTTGTGTTCACCAACTAGCCCCCATATTTAAAGTTGAATTCAGTTTGATAGTCTATTCACGCGTGCAAAGTTTTCGTTACACCGTCCCTTGCACCCCATATAAATACGCGTATTTAATTTTTTATTTCAATCTTCACGTTATTTACTTTTCCTGCCAATAAAAGGTTGCCTAGTAGAAATTGCTACCTCAGCAATAAGGCCGCCTAATTGTACCGAATTTTCTTTTATTGTACTTTTCTTTGTTTTGTGTTTTGTACAAATAAAGCATTTGTATTGTATTGTATTGTATTTACATTTTCCTTATTTTATTTTTAGACAATTTTTTACAAAAATGCGGAAGCTAAGAAAACCCAACCATTTTCTGTACTTTGCGTATGGACCAAATATGTGGCGTTATAGAATGCATATGCACTGTCCGTCAGCAGAATTCGTATCTGTAGCTCGAGCTGACGTGAGTAAACTGTTTATAGCAAGTAGTCTTGTAGGTAGTGAGTAGAAGCAGAAACCCTATGTTCCCATTTGTCCCCACAAAATCTGTCACTCGCATTTGATGTAGCTACACTGTTCTGCCTATTTACAATTTAAAATAGCACCACTATAAAAATAAATATCTTTACAAACCATACACTTAACACACCGCTAATCTATGTATTAAATTATATTGGTACAGTGTTTAAATGATAGCCGCCACCCTCTCCATAACCACCAAATTCCACCTCCTCGCCTCAAAAGTCGCAAGGGATTTATGAGTCATCCTTACCCGGCATCGGATGACACATCAAACCTGCGGCTAGAGCAATGGAGGAAACTGTTTCCCCCCGACGCGTCTCATGTGCCTCCAACCGAAAAGCTGCCACCTGATGACAACGTCCCCTGGGCAGCCTGGAAGTCACTGAACCGACTCCGGGCTGGTGTTGGGAGATGTCGCGAAAACATGGAAAAGTGGGGTTTTTCGACTGGCGATAAATGCGACTGCGGGGCCGTTCAATCCATGGACCACTTGCTGGTCTGGACCTACACTGGACTTCAGGACCTACTAGAGGCGAGCCCCACGGGCATTTCAGTAGCCAAATATTGGTCAGTGAGGTTGTAACTGTTACCATCGATTCGATGAAGAAGAAGACAGTGTTTAAATGTAAATAATTTCATTGAATTTATGGCGCGCCGGCGATGTCTCGAGCAATGTACATCAAATGCGAGTGGGGACCAATTTTTCCCATTTGTCACCGGTGACAGATTTGTGGGACAAATGGGAACATACCGCACAACACAAGCCAAACACACAGACAATGTTGCCTAGATCCGATCAATGAAGTCCTGATGTCACAGATTCAGATCAAGTTATTGCTCGCTATTAGTTGGCGGTGCTGCACTGGTGCCTCACCGTCGCGAACTAGCTTTGTCCGATTTGTATAAAAAATGTCATACGCCATTATAAATTTTATTATAACTGGTTTAATGCGACAAACAGGACGGTACACAGGCATATTATATGTGTCGAATGAGTCCATTCATAAAAACTATCTGATAAAATAATAACGACGAGAAAACAATGGCAGGAAGTTCCACGAAAGTTAAGAATAAAGAGTGAGTCGTGACATAGCAGATGTTGTCATTTGGTCCTTCTTCATAATATTAATTAATAATATACAGCTCGACTGTCGCTCATAGAGGTATAGATAAGTAGCAGTCTCACTTGCGGATGTCCGTGGTGGAAAAGCTACTTTCTCTTATAGAGTTTTCTGTTTCTCGCTAAAATGACGGATCCTGGTTATCACACGCGCCTAATAGAGTTTTCTCACTTACCCAGGTTTAAAAGTATTTGTAAATTTAATCCGCAACGCTAAAACAGCTTTCGTCTGCTTACGCCGCCGCTGGCATGACTTTTGTTAATATTCTCCAAGTAGTCCAATCGGTTGGTTTTATGATTTAATTTTAGAATTACAGATTGGATTTCCATGTCTATAATAAGTTTTGGGGCGGGCCAGAAGCCACCATGGTGCCCACGGCTAACGCCCACGTGTGGGGAGTTGTTTGGAGAGTAAATACTGACGATAAAGTTTCGTTCGACGAGTAAGTATTCCAATATTTTATTTTAGTTATGTCTTTAAGATAAGAGAGAGTGTCTCTGCTTTTGTCATCTATAACAAAGTTATATTAAAAATAAAGACCATGTTAGTTATAATAGGTACCTACATTTTACTATCTTCTTTTCACTAAGTATACTAAGCTTATCCTTGTCCATTTTCAGCCATCATGGGATTGACAAGAAAAAGTACTTTTTGAAGTGTATTGACGTCCTGACTCCCCACATGGGATATATTCGTTGCTCCGTGTACATTCAAAGAAATAATCCGTTACCTATGGGCGATAATGATCCCATTCCTGTTGAAAGATGGCCATCTTGGGCATATAGGGAAGTGATGGTAGCCGGTGCAAAAGAACACGAGATGCCACCATTTTATGTCGAATATTTGAGCAACTTGAAGAATAACGGCGAAGAAGGCATGCTGCGAGTGTGCAATTTGTGTCTGCGATATGGACGCGACAAGCCGTGCGAATGCTGGGTGCCCCAACGTATACCAAGGAAACCCCTTAAGCTAGAAGTCCAACAGGTACTAGCATTGAGGGCCATGAGAAAGACCCAGAATGAGAGGATGCAGTAAATAATGCAGCAATAACAGATGTGCAAAAAAAAGTCAATTACAAGCTCGTTGCTTAAAGTGGTCAAATTAACTGCAAAAGATGGCTGATTAAATTAGATGCCAAGTGAACCAGTAGATGCATCAAATCGAACAACGAGTAAAGAGGAGCGAAGTTAAAGACATAGAGATAGATAGAGCTTAGGAAACTAAGAACCTAACCCGAACCTAATACGCTTTCAAAATTATTTTGTTGTCCTTTCCGCTGTTGGATACTCACTCATTTTATAACTATTTTTAATTTTCTATTTTTAGTTTTTTAATCTTTTAGAACTGCTTTTATTTTGTTATAAATATGTACCACAATAGTACCAAACGTACTTTTGATTTTGTTACTGTTTTATTGTAACTAACTTTATAAATATAAATATTATTACGTCGTTTTTTGAGTAACTAATTAAACGAGATTTAATAGTTGTATACTAGGTACTCAAATCATTTGAGGAAACTAAAATTTCTCTCATATTAACGGTACCGCCTAAAATTGTTATCTTAGATTAGCGATGTTTTTTAGGTAAATATGAGCCTCAAATCGGTTTTTTCTTAGAATATCGCTTCCTTCTTTCCACAAAAGCCCTGTTAAACAAAGGACAGCATGGAAGGATAGGTTATATCTTTGTCATGTCATGTAACATAGAAAACATGCACAACACAATAGTTGTTTCACTGCGTTCTAGTAAGTAGAAATTAACTCGAATATCTTTGTTTCTTTGAGTTAAAAATAGTTTTGGCGATAACAATAGCGACTATAGTCATCGCATCGTTATTTATTGTAATTGTAACCTCTACATTTTATCATGGTGAATATTTGTCCAAAATGTCCATTTTTCTTTGTTTACTAGGAAAATGGACCTTATGACATAGCATTTGTTCCAAGGTCACAAACGTCACAGGTAGGTATCAAGCTAAATTTTACAAACTATAAAACTCGGACATCGTGGCTTAGCTGTCGTCATGTACATCGCATTTTGTTGCAAAAGTAACAGTGGAGAGAAGATAAGGCTTTTTTGGTTGTAGCTTTGTTATGTACCGCTTATATTAATAATAACAGGGGTTTCTTTCAGAAGGTTTGTAATATTGAAGCTCTTGCAAAAAAAAACCTTTTTAGAAAAACGTTTGGTACTCTGTCCACATTTCGATGGCGATATTTCAGAAATCCTGCCGGTATAAATTATTTCATAGCAAAAATAAGCAATCTCATTGGTCCTAAAGGTACGTGGAGGCAGAATCAGGAAATATGCTGCTATGTATAATAGGATAATACGTTTTTTTCGTAGTAGTGTTTGCAACACTAATATGACTGACAATGACAGATGCTTCTTGGATCAGCTGACGTGTTGTTGTTGTTTGAGTTTTGACATGGACGTTGTTGGTTCGCTGTAACAGAACCGGCAAAGATAAAATCAGGAAAACACTGCACAAATAATAAACTGTGTTTCCCACACATAAGGGCCCATGCCTCTTTCGTCGAAGATGATGCAAGCAGTACCGAACACGTTTCTATACTTCGCATATGGAAGTAATCTGTTGAAAAGGCGAATTCATATCAACAACCCGAGTGCCGAGTTTATGGGGATAGGAAAACTTCTAGTAAGTAAAATTCCGCTAAATCTCTCTAACTGAAGGTCAATGAACAAGGCCACAGCTTGATAGGTTAATAGGCTGATAAGCTGTAGTTTGTTTTTAAGCCCAAAGTATTTGCGTACTATGTAATGGCAAATTATAAAAGGTGGGTGGGCATTTATAATTCAGTTCAATCATTCCGAATTTAGCATATCTATCGCAAATAAATATATTTTTCTTTATCTTATGGTTGATGGGTTGATAAAAAAAAATTTCGTATTTATTTATTCGAGGCCCAATTTTCTTTTCATATTTTAACCTATGTTCCTTGGGGAAAGGTGTTCAGTGTCATAGACTGGTTCACCCCATAATTCAGTTGATTTGTATACAATTATATTCATCATTCTCATTGCCTTATCCCGTTCTCTGTCAGGGTCGGCTACCTAACCTAGGAGATTTGATGTTGAACCCAGTTTTTATAACTAGTGTAAAATTTTATCTAATTCTGGTTGTGGAACCTTGGTTTGTGAATGAGTTTATGAGAGAAACATTTTCTAAGCAAATGTACTTTCCAGGACCACCAATTAGATTTCATACAGACTTCTCCGAACTGGCGAGGCTGTTCTGCTACAATAGTGCCAACAGACAATGCTCATGTGTGGGGCGCCATCTGGAGGATACATAATGATGACATGGAGTCATTGGACAAGTAAATATACCTACTTAATTATCTCAAACAGCCCTCAATATTTGTCAGATGTGGCGATAGCCACCATATATTTATGGCTGTTAACGCACGCCTACCTGGGTTCGCCTGGAATTTTACACATGAGATTGTTCATTTTGCAAGATTTTCTTTTCAATATTTGATTCTGTTTAGTTCTAGCTAGCTTAATCAGAAAATACATCATAGGTCAATTCTGTAACTGTAAAAAAAGGTGGATTTTACTTGAATATTTTAATTTCCAGGCAAGAAGGTGTCGACACAAAATGGTACTTTCCCAAGTTAGTAGAGGTGGTGCTTCCGGAGGGATATACTGTGGAATGCCGGACATACCAGCAGACTGTCAACCCTCCGCCGCGGGGAGAGGATGAACCGTTGCCCAAAGACCGCCTTCCATCCAAAACATACATGGAAGTGATCATCAGGGGAGCAAAGGAATGTAACATCCCTGAAGATTACATAATTTTTTTGAAAAGTATACCTCACAACAACAAGGAAGCTTCACCAGAAATGATGGAGAAGTTAAAGGCAATGTAATAAGTTCTTTATTTGTAAAGTAGGTATTTCAGAGCTTGTGACATTCATTATAATAATATAAAAAAGTGATTAATTACCATTAGGTATTGTGATAAAATTACGTATCTACTTATTTTAAAATTACTTTTATATGAAATACAAAATTTACAAAAACCTGACCAAAATTATTTTTTCTCTTTAGCCTACAGTAATATTCTACTGTTTTTTTTGGATTACTCTTAGAACACAAACCTATAATCTAATCATTGTAAGGCTATGGGCTATGTTGGTAAATGTGAAAAAAATTCGACGTTTCATATAAAATTCTCGATCAGCTGACTTTGTATGGGAAATCAAAAAAAATTTTTGTTTATCATCGGCCAACTAGCCCCCATAGATAAAGTTGTTCAGTTTGATGGTCTATTCACGCCTGCAAAGTTTTCGTTACACCACCCCTTACACCCTATATACATATGCGTATTTAAATTTTTATTTCAATCTTCACGCTATTTACATTTTCCTTATTTTTTCATTTCTAGACAATTTTTTACAAAAATGCGGAAGCTAAGAAAACCCAACCATTTTCTGTACTTTGCGTATGGACCAAATATGTGGCGCTATAGAATGCATATGCACTGTCCGTCAGCAGAATTCGTATCTGTAGCTCGAGCTGACGTGAGTAAACTGTTTATAGCAAATAGATAGAATAGACTTGCAGGTAGTGATTAGGATCAGAAACCCTATGTAGCTATTTGTCCCCACAATCTGTCACTCGCAATTTATGTACACTGTTCTGCCTATTTGTAATTTAAAACTGTACCACTATAAAAATACCTTTACAAACCATACATTAAAAGCACCACTAACCTATCTATTAAATTATACTGGTACAGTGATTAAATGTTATAATTTTATTGAACTTATGGCGCGCCGACGCGACGACGTCGCGAGCAATGTACATCAAATGCGAGTGGGGACAAATTGTTCCTATTTGTCATCGGTGACAGATTTGGTGGGACAAATGGGAACATACGGCTCAAGCCGAATACAAAGAAGACTATGTTGCCTAGATACGATCAATGTAGTCCTGATGTCACAGATTCAGATTAAGTTATTGTTCGCTATTAGTTGGCGGTTTTGCACTGGTGCCTCACCGCCGCGAACTAGCTTCGCCCGATTTCTTATCGAAAACGTCATACGCCATTATAAATTTTATTATAATCGGTTTAATACGACAAACAGACCGGTACACAGGCACATGTTTCGAATGTGTCCATTCATAAAATCTATCTGATAAAATAACAACGACGAGAAAACAATGGTAGGAAGTTTCACGAAAGTTATTTGTTTTGTCATTTGGTCGTTCTTCATTATATTAATTAATAATATACAGCTCGACTGTCGCTTATAAAGGTATAGATAAGTAGCAGTCTCACTTACGGAAGTCCGTGATGGAAAAGCTACTTTCTCTTATAGAGCTTTCTGTTTCTCGCTAATAGGGGTTAAGGAGCTTAAAATGACGGGTCCTGGTTATCACACGCGCTTAATAGAGTTTTCTCACTTACCCAAGTTTAACTGTATTTGTAAAATTAGACCGCAACGCTAAAACAGCTTTCGTCTACTTACGCCGCCGCTGGCATGACTTTTGTTAATATTCTCCAAGTAGTCCAATCGGTTGGTTTTATGATTTCATTTTAGAATTACAGATTGGATTTCCATGTGTATAATAAGTTTTGGGGCGGGCCAGAAGCCACCATGGTGCCCACGGCTAACGCCCACGTGTGGGGAGTTGTTTGGAGAGTAAATACTGACGATAAAGTTTCGTTCGACGAGTGAGTATTACATAGATATATCACGCCTATCCCTCGCGGGGTAGGCAGAGCGTTAACGGCAGCAAAAATACGGTCGCTATCGCCACGTCTGACAAATATAGAGGGCCGATTGATATAATTTGTGTATCACTATAGTGACAGGTTATCAGCCTGTCGCCTAAAAGTTGCAATACACCTGAAACCCTCAAGTCCCTCAGTCGCCTCTTACGACACCCACCGGTAGGAAATGAGGTGATGCTATTCTAAGCCGACATCAAACGGCATGAGTGAGTATGACTCGTACAATATTTTCTTTTAGTTATGTCTCTATGATAGAGTGAGTGTCCATGCTTTTGTCAAATATAACAAAGTTATATTTAAAATAATTACCGTGTTATTTATGAAAGGTACCTATATTTTACTATCTTCTTTTCGCTAAGTATACTAAGCTTATCCTTGTCCATTTTTAGGCATCAGGGGATGGACAAGAAAAAGTACTTTATGAAGTACATTGACGTCCTGACTCCCCACATGGGATATATTAATTGCACCGTGTACATTCAAAGAAAAAATCCGTTACCTATGGGTGATAATGATCCCATTCCTGTTGAAAGATGGCCATCTTGGACATATAGGGAAGTGATGGTTGCCGGAGCAAAAGAACACGAGATGCCACCATTTTATATCGAATATTTGAGCAACTTGAAGAATAACGGCGAAGAAGGCATGCTGCGAGTGTGCAATTTATGTCTGCGATATGGACGCGACAAGCCGTGCGAATGCTGGGTGCCCCAACGTATACCTAGGAAACCCCTTAAGCTAGAAGTCCAACAACTTCTGGTGTTGAGGTCGATGAGAAAGGCTGCTGAACTACTGGATATGGTAGATGATGCAGCGAAGCTGGTTGAGCAACAAAAGAGTGAATTATATGCAGAGCTTGACTCATCAAAGAGTGGACTATTGGATGCAAAGAGTGGACCATTGGATGCAAAGAGTGGACAATTGGATGCAAAGAGTGGACAGTTAGATGCTAAGAGTGGACAGTTGGATGCAAAGAGTGGACAATTGGGTGCAAAGAGTGGACAATTGGGTGCAAAGAGTGGACAATTGGATGCAAAGAGTGGACAGTTGGATGCAAAGAGTGGACAATTGGATGCAAAGAGTGAACAATTGGATGCAAAGAGTGCACAATTGGATGCAAAGAGTGAACAATTGGATGCAAAGAGTGGACAATTGGATGCAAAGAGTGAACAACTAGGTGCAAAAAGTGCTCAAATAGATGCAGAAAGCGGTCAACTAAATGAAAATGTTGATTAACTAGGTTCAAATGAGACATTTCCGTGCCAGACGAACCAGGGACTGTAGAAATAGAACAGACAAACGCAAATGAAAAAGCAGCAGCTAAATTGAATTTTCAGAATAAAATATTTTTAAAGGGGCGACCTCTCCCGTTCGTCTTATGATGCCAGCTTACTCGTACAATAACGTCGTCACCCATTTTCTACTAGTAAGCTGTCTAAATAGGAAATGGACAGCAGTATTTCCTGTTCATTGCAATACAACACCTTGCATTGCACCGCGCTGACCAATCCGTCAGCCAAGCGTAGTGGGTTACAACAATCATCCCTCAATAAGTAGAGGGAAGTCATGTCCAGCAGTGGATGTTGATGTAATGTCATCCGCCTTTGTTCCCATTTGTCCCATAAAATCTGTCACTACTGAGATTTGGGACAAAAATCCTTCAAAATTTGTCACTAAAGACAAATGGGAATTATTATTGCCATTGTCACAATTCTCATTTACCACTAGTGTCAGATTTTGTGGGGACAAAAGGGAATTCAAAGGGTTATCAGTTCCTACCTTATATGAAAATGAAATAACTGCAACATACAGAATAAATATTAGGTTATGTTACATTATGTACGAGTACTTTAACATTTATTAGAGTTGTATTTTAATAGTCTCATTATTAGATTACTATTATTTGCTATTATTAGATTTTGTAACTGTTGTTTGCAATAGGTATTTTTGTTAATTATATTATAATTATATGTAGGTACTCACAAAATATTTCGTACCTACGCATACGCCAAGAGGCAAACTGTATCAATAGCTACAGTTAGGAATTAAATAGGTAAGTATTCCTAAGATTTTTGTATTTTAATTGTATGAAGAAATAAAAAGCAACTGCATACTATTTTTTGTAACTTTTTATTAATATAAATATTAAAATTATTATTAATAGGTACTTTTTTATTAAATTAAATATAAAAATTGTACACTATCTCAATCGTTTGGTGAAATTGTATCTATATTGAGCATAGAGCACAACGCTACCCCCACACTTCATTTACAAAAACACTCACACTAATCAAATCACACGAGGAACACATCATTTGGAAATTATTTTATCAGTCAATAATTTATGCATAATATAATTACTAAAAATGAGGTAATTTAACTGCCTTACTAGGTGGAAATCACAATAATAAGTAAATACTGATTAAAATAAGAGCAAAGTTATATTAGCCCGCAGGCAACGCTGTGAGAGGCAACGTTGTGCGAGCTTCGCCGGCCGCCGCGCGCCTCTGCGTGCGCGCAGGACTTAACAATGTACACTAGTGCGCGCTCAACTCCGGTACCTAGCTGGCTTTACCGTTTCAGTTAATCGAATGTACTACAATGGAACTACCAATACGAATCAGTTACACTATTTCCATTGGCTTGTTCAATGGAACAAATGAAACAAATAGTTACATTAGTTCCATCATCGAACTGTTCAATGGAACTAGTGAGAAAAGGATTTACACGTAGGTATTTAGCGTGTAAACTTAGAATTAGAATGTAAACTTCTCAAACACCGACAAGAATGCGAGTCCTCGCGTATCTACACATTTTTAACAGATTGAATAAAAGGAGGTTATTAGTTTGACCTATATGTATGTTTGTCCGCAATTATCTCGCGTTTGGATGCACCGATTTTGACGCGGTTTTCAGAAAAGTATTTGTAAGCCTTAGGAAGGTTTTAGGCATAGTAATAAAGACAAAAAATGAAGGCTCGCACTTTAATACGTCCTTTGAAGACCGTTCTCTTTTGAAAAAGTTATCGAACGTAATGTGATTGAAACATGTTCCAAGTAGTAGTAAATAAGTCGCTTTATAAACAGGAACATTGGTGTATAATAGCTGTACAGACAATCTCGGTGTTTTAAAAGTATGTTTGAGCATTATTATCGGCCACAGATCAAGGATGGCATACTCGCTCGCACGCGACGACTGTACGTTTTTCGACACGTATTATTGTCCAATTTTACTTACTTATTTACTACTGGGGTAGTACAGATACCTAACGCCATAAAGGGAGCTCGATTGCCCTAAGATGGCTATTGGCAGGCTATTTGTTATGTCGACTCAGCGCGTGCGTTGCTAGGTTATTTATTGGATACTTCGTATTGACGTCATTTGTATGAAAAATATTGCATAAATGTGAATAATTTCGCGTGTTTTCCGTCTTAATACATCTTAAATAATGAATTTTTTACTAAATTTGCCTTTATTTTAGACTCGTTACATTCGTTACCCGTATCGCCATCTAATGATTTTTTTAGGACTAATTTCCTTTAGTAAGGAAGCCAGCTGGTCCGGGCGGCCGCACGCCGGCGACGCACGCAGCGGCGGCGACGCAACTCGCTACAATGTACGAACAGGAACTGTGAGCGCTAACGCAGCGCATGCCAGACACCGGGTACACTCCGGTCAACGGTTAAAGAGTAGCTTACGCACGGGCCGATGTTCAGTGTGGGTCTCGATACTGCGGAATTTCCTTAGTCTGTGTGTTAGTTTTATTGCATGGGGCACTGGGAGAGAATTTTTGAAACGCGTGATTTGGTTCCGTGCACGGATGTCTCAAATGGCGGGTCTAACCACACGTTTTTAATTTTTTATTACTGGATGATTTTATGGCCAAGGCTATGTGTGATGAATTTACAAGACAGGTAAAGTAGAGTAGAACGTGAATCACAAGCATAATAAGTGGCAGATTGTCGGATGAAACGTTCGTTCTTATTTCTTGCGAAAATCTGCTCCTTATTATGTTTGTAGGAATCTACTTGTCGATTCCCACATACCGTCAGAAATTCACACATATTTTTTACTATAAAGACATCAAGTAGACATTTAAAACGAGTGGTTTGACCAGTTGTTTTGGACTTTCTTGCACGGAACCGAAAACAAACGTTTCAGAAATGTAGCTCCAAACATGGCAATCGCAGGCTGCGTTTTATCTCATCATGATTACCTCAATTTCTTATCTTCCCGACACTATATTAAATAAAGAAAAGAAAGTCACAAGAATTTACAGCTGTCATTTGTTACCTGGCAAAATTTAAAAGCATGATCTATGCGTAATTCAAAGAATGAACCGCGTAGTCGATGGAAAAAACGGAAGATCAGAACTGCAACATCCTGATATAGAGGATACATATAAAAGCTGAAGATTCGCTGTTTCTTTTCTTGCGCTTATTTAAGAAAGTGGCAGGGATAGCTAGGAATTACTAGGGAAGTGTCTTGTCAGGATCGAGACCTTATTATAAGCCTTTATACCAACGCTGGTCAAAATCTTTTGACATACAATATTAAAAGTGTAAATAGTTGATATGTCAATGCATGCAAAATTAATCTTCCACTAGAACGCCGGCCCGCGATAAGGTGGAACAAAAAATATGGCTCTAATATTAACATTACACTTAATGGTACCTACATTTCATAAATTGAGCAAAAGGCACTATGCAATTTCTAAAATTAAAGAAATATTTGGATTTGAACTTTGGAAACAAATTGTTTTGAAGTCGAGGGTTTGATTTCCGTGGATGAAGCGATACGATGCAACGTGCCTTGTGCCCCCAACAAATAGGACCCCTAGGGGTCGCAACCAGCCCGCGGCGACGGCCCTTGCTGTTTGACACCTCGAGGTTACAAATTCATAGGTACGACACTTTAGATACCTTTGTTACAACTGTTTTCAATATAAGATGTAAAAATATTAGCTGCAAATATTTTAAGGGGTTAATCAGCCCATTTAACTGAACAACTTTTCCCAAGAAACATAGGTCGAAATATGAGAATTTTTATTGAACCTCCCATACAAATTGACTTTGTCGGTCGGTAATTTTGTATGGGAGGTCCAATTTTTTTTTCATATTTCGACCTATGTTTCTTGGGGATTGTTGTTCAGCTTCATGGACTGGTTCACCCCTTAAAATACATTCAGCAAATTTTCTACACCTTGTATAGCTATTTCTGATTAGCCTTTTAGTAGAAAATAGAAAGCCACTTTGACACGTGACACTATACGAGAGGTACGTGTACCCCATTTAAGTGTTAAAGTAATACTCTGAGGTCCTCAAGTCGTATAAAACCAGTAGGTACTCAACACAGCAAGCGCCGCCGCCGCCACATATACACGTATATTGTATAAATAAATAGGTACTACCCGCTAGCTATTCGGTTAACCTTGCCCCATGCCCAGCCAACGACGAATTGTCCCCAACGGCACGGTTCTCGATTGTGTACACACGAACATGTTTACGTTACGAAACAAAGTAAAAAAATATACATTTCGATTCTAGATAAACATTTCCAACACGTCACACACACAAATGGAACCGAGTTGTATACCATCTATGCAATGGCGTCACACAATCAACAATCCTGCATTCATTGAAGGCTGGATGTTAGAAGGCACTTGTTTATACCCTTATACCACATTATCGTTTAGTTATATAACCGGGAGGGGGCGGGTGACGTCACAAGCCCCGCCCCCTTTGACCGTCACACCGTCATACGAGACCGCGTGGTGGCGCTACTTACGCTGGTTATAATGGAAATGTATTGGCGTCCAGTGAGCATTGGTTTTGCACGAAGTTCACGTTATATACGCTCAGTTTTTTACTTTATAACTAGCGAAAGATGAGCCACTACGCCAGGCGAGTGACGTTGCGAAAGCCCTTAAGTTTGTTGTAGTATTTGAGTCTAACTTTGGTTGCTTTTTTACATATAAAAATCTACAGAGTTGTTTGTATTCATTCCAATTTTACAATAACATGTATAATGTAGCTAGCGTATATTTTAATATAATATTGAGATAATTTCAAAATGTATAAATACAATGGAAAATTATAGTTGAATAGTTAAATTCATACATCCGACAATTTCACACCTTATGAATAACTTTACGCATACTAAACGTGTTACACGGGTGAAAACATGCAAACAGACATACTTACGCCAATCTATATCGAATATATGAGGCTAATTTATTAAGGCGAAAACTTAACTTTTCTGTTCAATATGCGTAGAGCCTCCACTACCCTGATACAAACTTTTACATAATAAAAAACATCGCAATCCTTCCGATTATGAATGCAGTACAATATAATTATAATGATATAATAATTTGCCAACGAATACAATATTACAATTACGATGTATATTTCAGATTAAAGAATTAGATTTTATTCACATTCAAAATATTGACAATATTTTATTTAATACAAGATACATATTACATACATGTGTATAATGGTACTATTTGAACCAGTCCATCGAAGAGTGTACGCCAAATTATAATTATTTTAGTTCATTTAAATTGCCTATATTCGCCTATAGAAAATAATTTGCTAGATTATATAATATTTGCGATTGTAAAGCTTTTCGTTTTATAATACTTCACAACAAATGAAAAGTCATGATGATATATAAAATAATAGTGTTTATTGTCATAATGGTGGTCAAATGTTACGACATTATTCTGAAGCAAAATCATATATCTATTTCATTTATAAAATGAATGGTAAAATTTTCAACGCATACATTGAAATCGATTAAAAATTTGACGCACACTCTTTATCCGCCCAAATACAGGCTTTGGCTATACAAAATTAAAAGTATAGTAGGATATTCCACTTCTTCATAATAATATGCTATTCAAGGAAACAAAATACATATAACAGTAGTAGTATAAATAAAGAAATAAATAATGTCGGTGGGAAATGCGAGTGTATACTTTATTATATTATTGTTTTGTCTATTTTAATTGCTTGGCACCGAATTGAAAGGCAGCAGAATATCCTATTGTTACCAAACAATATTGTTATATAACTACACAAACAACAATAATGGCAGGTATATCTATTGCATTGTAATTGATTCGGAACACATCGATTTCAGCTTCGTAATAGAAGAGTAACTGCAACAACTATAACTATTTCATCGGTATAATATGTCAACCGTCTATATACAATATACACGACGTCTACTCGGTAATACACAGGATAGATCGAACTTTCGTCAAGTCTTTGGTGGCTAAATCCGATGGTATGAAATCTTCGTCTAGGGTTTAAGGTATAATGGAGTAAAGTGAACGGATTGAGTATTTTAACAGTTGCTTGGAGTTGTCGCGCTTGTGGGCGTGGCGGGGGGCGGGGCTTGCGGGTGGGGAGGGAGGGGGCGGGGGCGCGACCGCTCTCAACAAAGAGCGCTCAACATCAACGTCTCGGGCCCCCGCGCCCCGCGCCTCATGCCCCGCACACACATAAACACGTTATGAAGACGTGACGTGCCATGTAACGACGACATGACGTGTTAACGTGCGCACGCGCCACACCCGCGCAACTAGCTGCGCACTATAATTGCCGGTTCAATATCAAGAAATTAATAAAAGATAATTTGTACACGACCTAACCTAGATAACGTTAACTATACACACTTTACAACTTACAAAGTACACTTAATATTAATAGGCTATCGCCGATGTGCACCCCATCGAGACTATTGTCGTAAAACTGACGATTTGTGTTTCCATTACAGATTATTTGACACAAAAGTGATTCACGGCGCTATTATGTTACTATGTTATGTTGAGATGCACAACGACCTATGTCAAAAACGACACGCGTACAACTATTTTATTGAGGTATAAACTATAGGATTCATGTCGAGACAGACTCAATATCGCTCCAGCAAAAATATTAATTTCCTGATATGAAAACGAATCGTCTGACGAAAAGAAACGCGTCCGTCGCGTTCTTTCACTTAAAATAATTAACTAGATTTAATTCTAGACAAAAAAAAAACACTTCGCCTCTGCACGTGAGCACACGCCGTGTGCAATAAATTAATGTAGTAAATGCAGAGAAGATTCAAGAACATATTCTTATACATAAATTTACGCTAGAGTCAAAATAATCAGTATATTAGCGATATCGGCGCATGCCGACTCCAAAACACGAAACTATACCTAAAACTACGAGCAAAGACGCGTACGGAACATTTCATTGATATTCAGGCTACATTTGAGAGACCAATTTATACTGGTAATGCTAAACATTTGGAAGAATTACCAGTACACATCGATCCTTTGAATGTAATTGGTTATGTATAAAAAGTTAAAATTTCGAAGTCGTTCAAACGAGTCATAACTCGTCATTCTAGGTATTACAACAAAATGTCGTACACCGTACAATATACGTATACAATAAATATAGGCTGAAATTTTACTATTGGCGGACACTGAAATTCTTGGTCTTCATTGTCACGTCACTAGGAAAATTTAACTTACATTAACATGTAACAAAAAGGGTATAACAACCCGTATGAAGGTATATATAATCTGTCCAAGTTTTGTCTAGAAACATAGGCTGAAAAAGTCCGAAAACTATTGGACCTCCCATACTAAAAGACTAGCTAGACAGATGGGGTTTCTATTTCGATATTTCTCTATCTGCAACAAATGATGTTTTGCAGTCAATTAGTATTGGAAACCCAATTTCTTACAACATTTAAACTTACGTTCCTTGAGAAGTTCTTCAGTACATTGACCAACTTTCGTGATATACGCTTTTCGCTACACGTCGCCGAAATAAAACGCGTGGGGTATTAACTAGCTACACTTACGTCTAGGATTCGAAGAGCCGGGTGTTTCCGGCTTGAGGTAGATAGAGCTTGCCGCGGGGCGAGGGCGGGGGCGGGGCGAGCCACGCGCGCGCCGCCGCGGGGGGGAGGCGGGGCTAGCAACCCGTCATTGAGGGCTCCGCGTCGCGGACGACGCCGTTTGGACCACCCTGCAAGTACAACAGAATTAATAAGAAAAAATTTGCAGTAAGAAAATACCTGAAAAAATTTAAGACTGTACCTAATACTCTGTCGTTTATTTGAAACGGTAAAATTCAGATATCGAAATGTCATATATTTGATAGTGCAGTTCATTTTCGACAAAAAGTCCAGTTTATTTAGATAAGTCAGGGTTGTTTATTTAGATAAGTCAGGGTTGTTTATTTAGATAAGTCAGGGTCGTTTATTTTGATATGTCAGGGTCGTTTATTTGGATATGTCAGAGTCCTTTATTTAGATAATTCAGGGTTGTTTATTTAGATCCGAGTCCTTTATTTGCCTTGTTAAGATCGTGTATTTAGACTTGTCTTGGGCCGTTTATTCAGGCTTGTCAGGGTCGTTTATTCAGACACGATAAAGACACTTATTTGGATATATCAATGTCGTTTATATATTTTGTTACCTTGAGCGGTATAGGGCGCGGCTGAGTGGCCGCCGGCGGCTGCAAGGGCTCGGCAGCGGCGTCGTCGGAGGTCCTGCTCCTGAGGGACGACAGTTCCCGAACCCAGGAGGCCAGGCGGCCCGACACGCCGAACAGGTTGGAGCCCGAGCCGGTCGCGACCGCGCCAACGTTCACTTCCGCTAGTTCCTGTTCTTCCTCTGTGGAATTAAGGTCTTATTTTAATTTTTTTTTTTTCAATAATAGTCAGAGCGCGTACACGAAAAAGAATGACCCGAGCGGCGGCGGCCGTTTTTTTTCTATAAAAGTTTTTTTGTTCGACCTCGGTGTCCCACACGAATAAATTACAAAATAGTACATAGGTACAGCCAATAACCGTAACTCATGACAAATTCAGTTTTTAAGGTTTCGATTTTCGTGATCGTTACCAACAAGCCGGATAAAAAACGATGACGTTCAGAAAATGTTACTACACCTAGAAAGGTAATAATTATTGCTGAAAATTTTGGATTGTTCATGAGTGACGTGGAGACTGTACAATGTAAGAACATCCTATAACGTAGGATATTGGATCGTTGGACGGCTCGGTGTCCCACATGAAAAGAATGACGTAGGAGAGTTTTTTGCTTGGTGGTGGTGCTAGACAATTATTTGTGAATGTGATAGAACCTTAGATAGGGTGCAAGCAGACCATGAAACTGAACAACTTTCCCCTAGGAACATATGCCAGGAAACGACAAAAAATTGTCTACCTCCCATACAAAATCGCGATCAGCTGACTGCATCTACTATGGGAAGCCAAAAATTTTTTGAAGTTTCCTTACAATATATGTTCCTAGGGGAAAGTTGTTCAGTTTATGGTCTGCTTGCACCCCATTCAGTATTCGGGACGCTGTCTCTTACACCCCGTACATTTATCCTCTCATATACATTTACAGTGAATAAGGTTTACCCAAATAGACAGTGAAATGGATTTTGCTACCAGGTCAGATTTGATTGCTTGCCATAGAAAACCTAACACCTGTCAGAAAACCCGAAGCGTGAACAGTAACCTTAGTCTATCTTTTCCATTTAGGAACTTATCATAGTGTTTACTGTTTGTTTTAGTGCGATTTAACGTCATAAATAACTAAACATGTAGAAGGGTGATTTATTTCACAAGAAAGGAGAATATAAAAGATATAAAAATATTTATAGCATTAGCTTTAGGATTAACAAAAATAAAAACTTCATTAATTATTAAACACGCTTTTACAACGTTATGTTTTCCAGTAGTGTGTCCGATCGATAACTTATTAGGCGTTTTTATATATTATGTAACTCACCAAATAAGTTGTAAAACTCGACCAGATAAAGAAAAGATTCTGAAATGGCAACATTATTGTTTTTTCTCTATCAGCCAAAAGGACTCGTATCCAGGCTAGAATACCTCACAAAAAAACTCTATCAAAAAATAGGTGTAAAAAAATACTGCAAATACTTTAACGGGTGAACCAACCCATGAAACTGATCAACTTTCCCTAAAAACATAGGTCGAAATACGAAAAAAAGATTGGACTTCTCACATAAACAGACTCGGTCGGTTCTAGAACATTTTGTATGGGACATCCGAAATATTTTTTCATATTTCGACCAATATTTTTTTAGGAAAATTGTTCAGTTTCATAGACTGGTTCACGCCTTAAAACATAATAGTTGATTCATTTATTTATAGTTGAATTATATTTGCAATTGATTTAGTTTATCATTTTGTATATGACTTATGAGCGAGATATCAACAATAATGTTGCCATTTCGGGATCGTTTCTCTATCTGATCAAGTTTTACAGTCGTCGACAGAACACTGTATTTTAAACAGAAAGTAAATGGTTTAGCAGTTAGCGGTGCTACACATAGGAATTGCTACTCGACTTTGAATACAAGAGTACAATAATTTGGTCACTCAGGGAATGATAACAAGGTGCTTTTTACAATAGCGTACATGCAGGTCCCACTTACGATCATTGCAGCGGGGGGTCGCCACTAACTTCTACGTTGGGGCATGATGGAAACAAATAAATAATTTATTAATCAAAGATTAATTGAATTTGCCGTGTGATGCCGGCTTAGAATAGCATCACCCCACGTCCTTCCCGCGGGTGTCGTAAGAGGCGACTAAGGGACTCGAGAGTATTGGTGTATTACAATTTTTAGGCGACAGGCTGACAACCTGTCACTATAGTAATACACATGTTTTCTAAAACAACCTTGGAAAGCAATCCTCAAAAATGTCAGACGTGGCGATAGTGACCGTATTCTTACGGCCGTTAACGCTCTGCCTACCCCGCAAGGGATAAAGGCGTGATATATGTATGTACGTATATGTATGTACTAGATTAATTGAAATATAATAAGGTGATATAAGATTGTGCTAATATGAATAAAAATAAAATATTAACACATGTTTGTTCATTTTGGTAATGAAAATTAACTTTTACGATGTTATCATTTTCTGAATGTACCAAAATTATAATTTTAAAATGCTTGTAAGTATCAAGCAGAAATATATTTGGTAGGTAGCTTTATGATCATTGTATTACATTTAGAACTAGTTCGTTACCTACGGTTACCTATTATTGTAAACGGTTATGCAATATAATTTATACATAGTTCGTCTCTTTACTTTTGCTCAATATTATGATTTTAACGAGTTAATTTACCGAGGCCTTTTATTTTGTATTAGTTGCCTACATTTCGACGCTGTTGCAAACCCGTTAAAATCATAACTATGAATAGTGTAAAGAATCGCGGTAGTTTAAATCTCTGTTACAGATACCTTTTCACGTGATCAAAAGAGACCGTAGCCGGCGGTAGAAGATATACTATATTCATGATTCCCGTGGCAGCGGTATTGCGTCGCGTTTCGGCCACGCAGTGACAGTCCATTATATCAGTGGTATATAGGGTGACCGGTAAATTGATGCATTCCTTTCAAGGGATGAAACAGCTCATGAAACTGAACAACTTTCCCCATGGAGCATAGGTCGAAATATGAAAAAAATTTTGGTCCTCCCATACAAATTGACTTAGTCGGTCGGTAATTTTGTATGGGAGGCCCAAATTTTTTTTTCATTTTTCGACCTATGTTCCATGGGGAAAGTTGTTCAGTTTCATGAGCTGGTTCATCCCTTCAAAGGAATGCATCAATTTACCGGTCACCCTGTATATAACGGAAGTATTTATAGCGATTAATATAACTTTATTGTGCGCAAGTGTGCGAGACCGCGTGTACGAATACGGCGGGACGGGATGGCGATGCCTTCGGTTGTCTTCTTAATGGGCTCGTTCCATACCATTCCTACTTCCGTGAGAATGATGTATAATGATCGCACCTTGGGTCCTGGTGAGTTGGCAGAACTCCTGGCCCTGCGGCGAGTGGAAGAAGCAGCCACCAGCTGCAGGAAGCTTGAGATGTTCTGCATCATACCTTGGGTTCTGGTGAGCTGGTACAGCTCCTGGCCCTGCAGTGAGTGAAAAAAGGAGCCACCAGCTGCAGGAAGCTTGAGACGCTCTGCATCATACCTTGGGTCCTGGTGAGCTGGTAGAGCTCTTGTCCCTGCGGGGAGTGGAAGAAGGAGCGTTGTCTGAAGCGCGGTTGCGCGTGGGGCGCCAGCTGGGCCACCAGCTCCAGGAAGCTTGAGACGCTCTGCTTCATACCTTGGGTCCTGGTGAGCTGGTAGAGCTCTTGTCCCTGCGGCGAGTGGAAGAAGGAGCGTTGTCTGAAGCGGGGCTGCGCGTGGGGCGCGAGCTGGGCCACCAGCTGCAGGAAGCTGGGGCGAAGGTGCGGGCGATGCGCCCAGCACGCGCGCATCAGCTCGTACAGCAGCTCGGGGCACTGCTCCGGACGCTCCATCACGCCGCCCTCGATCACGTAGCGGACCACTTGCTCGTTTGAGAGCCCCTGCAAACAATCAAACAATACGATTTAAATATACAGTATAATACGTTTATAATGACAATAAGGGGTAACAGATAAACACGTCATTATAAGCGCCGTCATTCTATCTGACCTTTTTACAAGAATATTGTATAAAAACTAATTTCTATTTATTTCGTTTGTAACTAAAAGTTACGTTTGATTTGATTACGAAATCCATAATTGAAATTCAAAAGCCACATTAAAATTTCCTTGACATAAGATCACTCCGACGGCGTAGTTACTCGCGTCGCAGGTTTATTAAATTGACGAGTGAAATCGGGATATTGAAGTAAAGGTGCTCTAGTTAGCTTTTCTTTAAAGACGTTGAAAGCGTGCCCTTGTTGATCTGACCAATGGAATGCCGCATCCTTTTTTAGGAGAGAAGTAACAGGTAAATTTAGTGATCTTTGCGAAGTTTTCCTCCTGGTCCTCATTAGTAGGTACGTACCTGATATGGTTGCATAGCGAGCGTCGCCATCTCCCATAAGACGACCCCGTAACTCCATGCATCACTATTACTTGAAAAAACCTGTAAAACAAAATAAATATTTCGTTAATATCGAACAAAACGTAAATAAGATTGAATAAAAAACAAAGTCGCGTTTTTTTTTATAAATGGAAGTTTTGTTGCATAACTGACAATAGGCATAACAAGACAGGTCAGAAGCCTGCTTCTTGTGGCAGATGGTTGTAAAATTCTGATACTAGGGTTCATCGGGACGAGAGGTTAAATGATCTACTTTTTAAAACGATAATTTGTACGAAAATACGAATAGATGACGTGATATCTCTGTAATTTTATTGTCCTCAAAACACTTAATTTTATAATATTTTCAGTTTATTAATTCAACTTTATTTTGGAAAACTATTAACTTATTAATAACGGATTAGTATTTAGTATTTTTGGACAATAGTTTTGAGCGTACAACTTTTAAATGGGCCCAGCAAATTCAAGCACGGTCGTTGGATGACTCGGTGGCTCACACAAAAAGAAAAAAGAAAGCAGAAGTCTTGTTAACTAGTTATGTAAACTTACCCCGTCCTTTAAGCTCTCGGGGCTCATCCACCTAACGGGCAGCAGTCCCTTGGTGCCCTTCCTATAATAATCAGTCTCATAAATGTCTCTGGTCATGCCGAAGTCGCCCACTTTGACAGTGAGGTCCCCGGCCACCATGCAGTTGCGCGCAGCGAGGTCGCGGTGCACAAACTTCTTGGCCGATAGGTAGGCCATACCGTCGGCTATTTCTATAGCCATCTGGAATTAAGATAAGCATGTTTAGTTAAAATGGAATTTTAAAGGTATAGTCACGTTTAAAAGTGCATATAGAGGGCCACCTGAAAGGGTTCAAAATATTTCCTAAGCTACACGACTTCAATCAATTCTTTTGTTTTCTATTCAGCTAGTATTATTTATAAAACTAAAAAACATCAATGCATACATTGGCAATAAAAAGACATTTTAAACTTCTTGGCCGATAGGTAGGCCATACCATCGGCTATCTCTATAGCCATCTGGATGTAAGACATGTTTTAGTTTAAATGGAATCCG
This sequence comes from Keiferia lycopersicella, assembly GCA_029255805.1. Classification (NCBI taxonomy): domain Eukaryota; kingdom Metazoa; phylum Arthropoda; class Insecta; order Lepidoptera; family Gelechiidae; genus Keiferia; species Keiferia lycopersicella. The sequence goes on from JARACZ010000036.1 coordinate 3,076,433, forward strand.
CTACTTGACAGACAAGTTAAGTGAAATGCTTTTTAAAACGACATTTTGTACGGAAATATAGAATTATGACGTCACAAGTTACTATTTTGGATGGCGTCAAAACAATAACTTTTATATTAATTTACTGTTTAAAAATTCTAATTGTCAAAAATTAAAAAAACGAAAAATGAGTGGGGTTAGACGTATTTTAAGACAATAGTTTTCACAATATAACTTCATTTTTTATTAATTACCTTGTCAAGTACCGAATTTGAAAGGTACTAACGATTGTCATGACGTTTTGTGAATGGGGGTTTCAGGGGCGATATATCGATCTAGCTAGGTTATATTTCAAAAACCATTGATTGATTCATCCTTTTCTTAAAGAGTTGCTTCTCTAAAAACTCGCTTACACATATTTAAAGAGATTTAGTAAACAACTTACTTGAATGATGTTAGCTAAAGATGGCGGTTGGTTGGTTGGTAGTTACCTGAGTCAGGCCTAAGGCTCCTAAAAGTCTTCAGGTCGCCAAACAGCACCATACCAAACCCATGACAACTGGCGTGGATCATTATCATATCAATCGCTCTTGTCGGATATATCATAATATTGAATTTACAAACTATAAAAAACAACTTACTGGAAGGATATTAGCCAAAGTAGGCGGTTGGTTGCTCCCTTCTTTCTTCGGCAGCGAGTTATCTGAGTCTGGCCTGTGGCTCCTCAGATAGGTCTTGATGTCTCCGAACTCCATGAGCTCCATGACAACCAACGTGGCTTGTCATATCAATAATTCTCTTCGGATCATAATGTTACCGATAAATTAATAACCAACTTACTTGAAGGATGTTAGCTAAAGATGGCGGTTGGTTGGTAGTTACCTGAGTCAGGGCTATGGCTTCTAAAATAAATCTTCAGGTCGCCAAACAGCACCAAACCAAACCCATGACTACTAACTTGGATCATTATCATATCAATATTTTTTGTCGAATATATCATAATATTGAATTTCCAAATTGAAATAAAGCAACTTACTTGAAGGATGTTAGCCAAAGTAGGCGGTTGGTTGCTCCCTTCTTTCTTCGGCAGCGAGTTATCTGAGTCCGGCCTGTGGCTCCTCAGGTAAGTCTTGAGGTCTCCGAACTCCATCAGCTCCATGACGACCAGCGTGGGCTGCCCCCGGGACACGACGCCGAGCAGCCGCACCACGTGGAACGTGTCGAAAGCCTTCATTACTGACGCCTCGTTTAGGAACTCGATGCGCTCCCTAGGGAGAGAAAACAGTATGGTGAAGATTTTAGCAGGTGCCAAAAGGAAAATCCAAAGCCTTATGATCTTTCACTCTCTTGTCAAATGGCATTCCCTTGGGCAGAAATTAGAGAGACGAAGGGCATGTCTTGGAGACAAGAGTTTAAAAACTACTAAATAGGTGTCTTTAAAATCTAATAACTAAGCGTCGGTGGCCAAGTGGTTTGGGCACCGGTCTTACAATCGTGAGACCCGAGTTCGATCCCCGCCATGTACCAATGTGTTTTTACTCACTTACATTTACCGACTGCTCTTACGGTGAAGAAAAAACATCGTGATGAAACCCACATTCAAATAAAATTTGCTTTCAGAATATATTTGAAAGTGACTTAACATAAGATTCGGGCCAGGTTAGCCTTCGGGTTACAGAGGTCAGATGGCAATCGCTCTGTGTAAAAACTTCATTACACGTCAAATTAGGTAGCCGACCCCGGCAGAGAGCGATAACGCAAGAAGAAAGAAAATGATGAAATCTAATAACTTTCATATATAATTTGTTAAAAACATTAGCTGTTATTATATTATTTTAAAGGGGTGAATCAACACATCAAACTGAACAATTTTCCCCAACTGCTATTATACAAATTGACTTGGTCAGTCGATAATTTTGTACGAGAGGTCCAATAATATTGTTCATATTTTTACATACGTTCTTGTGGAAAGTTGTTCAGTTTTATAGGCTGATTCACCCCTTAAAATACTTGCATATTTTTTTACACCTGCATCTATGGCCACGACTCGCAAATTAGGGGCAATTTTCACAAGTATTATTAATATTGATAGAATCAACCAATCGTACAAAAAATACCTTCAAAAAATATCTTACCTGTCAGTAGCATGTTCATTGACAGTTTTCACAGCGCATCGAGTTTCCGCTTTGCCTTTCACTATGTTTTTCCCTATGCCTTCGTACACCTGAAACAATTTTAAACATTTTTTACTGAGCTGAAGATAGGCATTTGCATAGCCAAAAAAGACCCTGTAAACTCAAACATATCAAAACTATAACTTTGCGAACAGTTGAATCGGCGCAAATTTTCGCGGATAGCTGATTGACCCCATAATATAAGACCATATTACATGCTCAGACTGAACTGAAGCACTTACTATGCCAAACGATCCTTGCCCCAGTTCCTTGATGAACTCGATATTCGCTCTCGGCACCTCACACTCGTCAGGGACGTACACAGTCGAGACGTATTCAGGGTTGACGCTGGCGAAAAGCTTGTCAGCGTCGTTGGGCTGTAGGAACCCGCGCTTGGCACAAATTTTCGCGGACAGCCGATTGACCCCATAATATAAGACCATATTACATACTCAGACTGAACTGAACACTTACCATGCCAAACGATCCTTGCCCCAGCTCCTTGATAAACTCGATATTCGCTCTCGGCACCTCCCACTCGTCAGGGACGTACACAGTCGAGACGTATTCAGGGTTGACGCTGGCGAAAAGCTTGTTGGCTTCGTTGGGCTGCAGGAACTCGCGTTTGGCGTACCACAGTCCCACGCCTACCACCATTATGAGAACTACGCAGCCGCCTATAAGGCCCCATATCCATTCATGGCCTGCTGCTGGCTCCTAGAAAAAAAAATTTAGATGAAAACAGGAATGGTTTGGGGTGTTTTTTTATTAACAAGTTTCGTTGGGTTTTAAAAACAAACTTTAAAAATTCGCTTCTTGTGAAGCAATTTTATGATTTTATGGAGTTTTTGGATGTTACATAGAATTATTGTTAATTTAATTTAATTTTAATTTTGTATTTTGCAATTATATTGTTTAGTATAATTAACCAAAATTATACTAAAAAAGATTTTGTATTATTTTGGTTGTTTTTTATTTAATTAACAATTTCTTAGTAACATACATCGGTGATTAATTACCGAGGCGCGGAAAATAAAGTTTTTCTGGACAAGCTGTGGTTTAATCCAAGATAGTCCTGTCCTAAACAAAATATTCGTGTAATTTTCGTCAACATTTAGGTCTTTCGATGATGGTTCAATCGTCAACTTTTAGTTTATTCCATTTTTCAGGATATTCTACAAAAAAGTCAACATTGCGGCGCTTTTTTATTGGCGTCCTTGTGTCTTATTCATAGTTATGATTTTAACGGGATTTTATCGACGAATGTATTTTAGAAAATGTTAGAATCATAACTATGAATAGTGTAAACAACCGCGATAGTTTAAATTTTGGTCCTTGTATCTTACCTGGATGATGACGTAGACCTGCGCTGAGCCGTTGCCCGCCCCGCTGACGGTGACAGGCGTGACTCTGACGCTGTAGTTGCCGGGAAGCATAAAATTCTTCAGCAATGTGGTGCACGAGTTGTTCTTACACTCGGATGCTGTTATGCAGTTCTTCGGGCCGCCTTCTTGTCCCTGTTGGACAAATACTGAATTAGAAAAAAAGGTACGAAATATTTGCAGTTTTTAAACTTTTCATAGGAGGTACGTTTGTGTCCAGAAATTATATATTCTTAAACCCTATTCTTTTGAGATAGTAAATTGACATTCTGGGTTACCATTTTTTTGTAAATAAAATAATGATGTGCCAATCATTTATCAAATTCAGTGCATAATAAAAATAAATATTACGCCGATCTATGAAAATCACTACTGAACTTTTACATCATGCGCACTGAACTCAAAGAAACAAATTTAAAAATTCCCATTTCGATAAGAACAGTTGCCGATACTGCCACAACACTATTTAAGATTTAAAAAACAAAAAAATGGCAACAGAAAATGTCAATTTACCATCGCTAAAAAACAGAGTTTAGTAGTCCTTCGACGACAGATCGCAAAACCGCGTTCAGAGTGAAAAGTAAGAAATTTTTCGTAACGGCTTGATTTCTGGTCGACGCTGTCTATTTTTACATACATACATATATCACGCCTTTATCCCTTGCGGGGTAGGCAGAGCGATAGTGGCCGTAAGAATACAGCCACTATCGCCACTTCTGACATTTTTGAGGATTGTTTTCCAACGTTGTTTCAGAACACATGTGTATTACTATAGTGACAGGTTGTCAGCCTGTCGCCTAAAAACTGTAATACACCAATACTCTCGAGTCCCTTAGTTGCCCTTTTACGACACCCGCGGGAAGGATGTAGGGTGATGTTATTCTAAGCCGACATCACACGGCACTGTCTATTTTTCAATTTCTAAAAAGGAGTAACTATTACCACAAATGATACATACATACATTTATATATCACGCCTTTATCCCTTGCGGGGTAGGCAGAGCGTTAACAGCCGTATTGTTAATACGGTCGCTATCGCCACGTCTGACATGTTTGAGGATGGTTTTCCAAGGTTGTTTCAGAAAACATGTGGATCACTATAGTGACAGGTTGTCAGCCTGTCGCCTAAAAATTGTAATACACCAATACTCTCGAGTCCCTTAGTCGCCTCTTACGACACCCGCGGGAAGGATGTGGGGTGACGCTACTCTAAGCCGGCATCACACGGCACCACGATACCACAAATGATATAAAAATTTAATATGTATTTCTTTTGTATTATACCTGACTATCCTTACAAAATTTATTTCTTCATTATAATTTAAACGCGTTTTGTTTCCCTACCTTTTACTTGACATTGGCACAAAGTAAACTAGTGCCATAAACACAAAAAAAAGGGGAGTAACCGACCTGAGTGTCGTCACTATGTGTGTGTGTGTGTGTGTGTGTGTGTGTGTGTGTGTGTGTGTGTGTGTGTGTGTGTGTGTGTGTGTGTGAGTGTGTGTGTTTGAGCTGACCTGAGTGTCGTCCTCGACCCGGGCGTAGTGCACGTTGTACGCGACCACGAACCCGTTTGTGTGTGTGTTTGTGTGTGTGTGTGTGTGTATGAAGTTTCAACTGACCTGAGTGTCGTCCTCGACCCGGGCGTAGTGCACGTTGTACGCGACCACGAACCCGTTTGGTGTGTGTGTGTATGAAGTTTCAACTGACCTGAGTGTCGTCCTCGACCCGGGCGTAGTGCACGTTGTACGCGACCACGAACCCGTTTGTGTGTGTGTTTGTGTGTGTGTGTGTGTGTATGAAGTTTCAACTGACCTGAGTGTCGTCCTCGACCCGGGCGTAGTGCACGTTGTACGCGACCACGAACCCGTTTGGTGTGTGTGTGTATGAAGTTTCAACTGACCTGAGTGTCGTCCTCGACCCGGGCGTAGTGCACGTTGTACGCGACCACGAACCCGTTCGGGTTGACGGGCGGCGACCACGTCACGTTCACCACGGGGAGAGTCTTGTTCGACGACAGCACTACCGCGTGGACCTTCGTCACTATGTCTGCATTTGCTGGAAACAAAAGTCTTTACTTTAGTTTCATAATAATTATTTTTACGACAAGCTACTTCATCATCTGCCTGCCCTTATCCCTATTTATTTGGCAAAATGTTTTCTCTCCCATTCATCTCTATCAGCAAATCCTCATTTACACAATTTTTGTTCATGTCGTCTTTTATATAATCCATCCAAACTTTTCTCGGCCTTCCTCTCCTTTTGCATCCATCCACACATTCATTTTCTTTACTTTGTTTGCTACATGCTCCTCATTTCTCCTCATAACATGCCCGTACCAAAATAAACGGTAAGACAAGCTACTTCTGATTCTTAAAAAACAGTGTTATATAAGGGCAAGAGTTCTCTAATTTCCAATTATTTAATGGTTCAAATATCATGGGACTAAAGCATCTTCCACTTGTGTTTCAAAACATATCTACAAGTTGGCTACTTGAATCACAGGTAAAATTAGCTACCTTTTAACACTTTCACGGACAGAACTGTCATAACATTCGCTTTTGCACTTGGTCCAGTGACAGAACTGGTATACCATTCCACAGTGATGGTCACTTTCTAGCCAGAGCTGTCAAGACATGCGCTCGATTCATACAAAAATAAGAAGAGCGTTTTTTAGTGTCACTGGGCAACTTTTTCCAATATTGTCAGTGTCAATTAGAACAGTATTTCTATCTCTTCAAAGTTTTGACTTACCCGTCCCCCCCCACTCCTTCCTTAAAACGCCAGAGCGGGTATACCATTCGCGACTATATGGAACTTTCCTCAGGCGGCCGGCGAGTGTCGTATCTAGCACACGCGTCCACATGACCGTTTTCGCGCCAAATTTCAAGGACTTCTAATCGATGTAATTAGCAAGTTTTTAGCTTTATTATAATGTAATAACATTCAATTAGTAGTGAAATCTCAAATACTGTACCCGTAATTTGATATTTATATTCTAAAACACTTCAAATGGTAATAAATCGGCCTAAATCTTAGCGGGAAGATACTCGATATTTTTTTTGTGTGTATGTTATCGATAATCTCCGAAATTACTAACCGATTTCAAAAATTCTTTCACTATTAGAAAGCTACTCTATCCTCGAGTAATACGATTTATTTGTTACCACGGAAAACATCTTATTCCTACAGGAAAAAGCGAAACAGTAGGGACTGCTGGGCCTTCCGCTAGTACAAGATGAAGTAATATTATAAGTGTTTGACTGTGTTTGTGTACTTGTTGCTTCTTTACAATCTCGTGGCTTGCATTCAGGGATAAAATTTGTTAGATTTTGAACTGGAATCAGTGATTACTTACTATTGCAGAAGACAGAACTGAGGTAACAGTCGAATGCTTTAGCAGTTAGTGTCACAATTTAACTTCGCGTATTGTAACATATGCGACAGAACTGCTATAGCTTTTCATACAAAAAAGTTGTGTCAAAGTCGTGTGACTTAGTGTCCGTGAAAGTGTAAGACGACTGAAGACGAAGATTATGATTACTTAGACGACGGTCGTTAAACAACCATACTTGTTAGTTTGTAGAAGGCGGTCGAAAATTTCTGACACTAGGGTTCATTGGGTCGCAAGTATTTAAGACACTCACGCTTCTCTAAAGTACGGAAGTTCTTGTAAGCGCGGTCTGAGCACCAGGTCTCGGCGTAAGCGGCATCAGTTTCGTTGCTCGTCTGTTCGCGACACGCCCACACGTTCACTGTGTACCAAGTGAAGTGGCGCAGGTTATTGACCGTGGCTGACAGTGTACTGCCACCCAGGTTGAGGTACTGCGACTTTACGTAGCCTGAAAAGAATGATACGGTTAGTACATACATATATCACGCCTCTATCCCTTGCAGGGTAGGCAACAGCGTTGACGGCCGTAAGGATACGTAAATCGTGGCTCAGGGATGAACCCTATTCAATGGATAGAAGCGTTTCCTGTGAAATGTCAACACCTTGCACTAGACAGACGCATTTCTATCTACAGAATCTTTAGGCAAACCATTCACACCAATTCTGCTTTGCATTCAACAATCATGCTCTTCTGTATCAAAAGCTTCGCCCCAATAAAAACAATATTTTTAATTTAATAAGAGTAAATAAATACTAAAAGAGTATACGAGGTGTAAGAGACAGTGTAACGAAAACTTTGCAGGCGTGATCAGACCATGAAACCGAACAAGTTTTTCTATGGAGGCTATGTTGGGAAAAGAAAATTGTTTTCGAGTTCCCATACAAAGTCACTCAGCTGATCGGGAATTTTGTATGGAAGGTCGAAAAAATTTTCGTTCGTGAAAATAGCACACCATAAAAGTTGTTCAATTTCATGGTCTGATCACGCCTGCAAAGTTTTCGTTACAACATTCCTTACACACGGTATACAATCAGGCCCACATTTCATAACTTGTCATACCTTATTCTGAGATGTATTAAAACAAAAATACTTTGGTAAGAACTGAATTAAAATATTTTGCTCGGTAATCTCTTTAGAAGATATGAAAAGTATAAATATATTTTTTGGACGTAAGATGCACTATGCCTGGTTCTCTGATCTTGCCAAAGAAAGGCAAAAACGACACCTAAACATGCATGTGCCGGTCTATAATTCCACCTTCACCTGTAGAGCGTGCGGAAAGTCATGCCGCTCTCCCGCATCGGCTTATATAGCCACGAAAAGTCTTGCCTCAGACACTGATAAAATCGTCTGTCACAGGCGTATGACGCAAATGATGGATGATGATGATGTTTCTTTATCGATATTGCTCAGGTGTATATCAATCAATACCCTTTATAACCCTTTCTTAGTAAATTTTACCTTCTACCATTCAATTTGGGCATGCTATCAAACACTCAAATCATTCCATACAAACGAATAGGTGATTGTATTAACCTGTGCCATTGTCGTATACGATGCATAAGTTAGGCTCGGAGTAGCTGCAATTGACTGAAAGAGATGGGGTTTGATGGTGATGATAATGATGATGATGATGATGATGATGATAATGATAATGATCACGATGATGATGAAGTGTGAATGTGGAGAGAAACTGAATAGATGTCACCTGAATACTTTTTTATTTAGCAATGGGGAGGAAACTCAGATGGCAGCAGGCGCGACTGTGCCTAAACGCACCAATAAGAAGTAATGACATTGACACATTTTTGACCAATAGCATTAAAGATACAGTCTATACAGATGCGGTCAGTATTAATTTTTCTCCTCATAATAAAAAAGCTGTACTGATAATGATAAATGGTGAACTAAATGAGCATGTAAGTAGGAAAAAGATGGTTAATATGGATGTTTTGCATGTCACCACAAAATAACAAACAAAGCTGGATTAAAATAGATCTCGCTAATTTAAAATGTGACGAAATATTGTTACACATATGTACACATAATATAGCTCTTGACCAATCAGAACGCGAGTTATAATACTACCGTTTTAATATTGTTACTTTTGAAAATGAACACATATATTAGTACATATATATTTATATACGGTGACACATATATTTTTGAACAACCTAAGATATTATTAGTACCTGCTTCAGATGAGTTGACATAGACGCCGCCGATGGTGGGTCTGGTGTTGCCAGACAAGATGACCAGCGTGCTCAGCAAGCCGGTCGAGGTGTCGACGGAGCGCCGCGACCTGACCGTGACGTTCCACTTCTTGGGGTTGACTTTCGTCTTGTTCGCTTTCACGTACACCTGGCGGGATGAGAATAAGAAAAACTTTATTCAATGACCACTTTTACAGGGATATGTAAAGATTACTGTTAATGTTGTACAACAATGTTGCTTGATGAATCGACAACAAGCGAGGCCTAAAATATCATTCAAAGTAATGTAGAAAAATTACATCGAAATGTGCGCCGCGTAACTTTGTAAGTGACCCACCAAGAATCGAACCCGGAACCTTCTGCGTCAAAGGCAGTCGCACTACCATTGCGCCACATCGGTCGTCAAATTATTAATGACAATATTATCTTACCGCGTTTTGCAGTTCATTCTCAAACAATATGCTTTCCCTTCTTTCTTCTTCCGCTTTAGTATCGAACTTGGTGGCAGGCTTGCTGTCAGGCTTACACGCGCAGGTTGCGTTGTTTTTGTCGATGCCGATGTTTGCGACGGTCTCCGGCCTTTGATCCACGTCGTCGGGCGAACGGATGGCCAGTAAGGATGCTAGTTGGTTAGCTGGATAAGATAAAATAGGATTTTACGTTCTTATACCTGCTAAAGCTACTTGTAAGTAGTCAAGTAACAAAAATATATGAATGTAACAAGTGGTTAACAATTTCACCGCCTGGGTGGCACAGAGCCTACCGTAGTGTAGCAGTTTTACACGTTCTCCCGGATTGTCAAAAGACGTGAGTTCGAATCCCATCGGTGGCGAGATTTTTTTCTACTTGTTTCGTTTGTATTAATTTTATATCAAAAAGTAAACATCAATATCTAAATAGTATTTGATTAAAACACCAAGTATTCAATATTACTATCTTGTGCAAAATTTCTACAAAATAGTAAACATTATTATATCTGTGTATTTAAGTCGAAGAGAATGACATGTTGAAATAGTTAAAGTAAAAACTATTTAATACGAATGGCGAGTGAAGTATTTCACGATAAGGCAAGGCTAAGACGCTTACACAATTGAGAAAGAAAGGCGACAGTTTCTTTAAAAAAAAAAAACAATTTACATTGTAACACTGGCGTGGGCAGCCATTTGAAGCAACTTCGGATGCATCTAATATTGCGGTTGGTGCAAATAGTACTTTAAATGTTTTCGAAAAATATATTTGTATCTATAGATTGCATGTACTACATGGTGCCGTGACATAGATACAAGAACTCACATAGGTGACAAACATTTGATGTAACTACAGATACAAGAACTCACGACTGGTGCAGTAATTGATGTTTCCGGAAACGATAGTGTCCTTGTTGTAGACATTGGCTTGTATCTCGACGTGGTACAGTATGATGGTGCCGTTTGGCGCGGCCGGTGGGAGCCATTTGATGTAAACAGAGTTGTGATCGAGAACCTCCACTGATAAACTCTGAGGCGGGCTCGGTTCTGAAAACAAGAAGGATGTGCCATAAGAGATTATAATTTCTTGTCTTTCTTTTTATTACATTTTTGATTCATGATTTCTTTTAAGGTGTGGGTTTCGAATAACATTCTACTTGTGGAAGTCGTACAAAGCAACTAAGTGATTGAGTAGCAGTTGGTCCCTGGACGAAATTTTGCACTGCGCTCACCAATCAGACTGATAGTGAAGTGTGAGGAAATTGTCCATAGTTGTGACTAAAAATGTCAACGATTTTTCAAATTGCTTACTATCCTGCCACGCGTCACCAATACCTGCACGCTTGAAGACCTCATGAAGGCCACAGAAAACGCTGTCCAGGTGGCTGAATTTTGGGCACATAAAAACTAAATTTGCCATCGACACTATAAGAAGAAGAATAACTTACTGTCAGGCAAAGTCTTGAAGTAGATAATATCGCTTTGCGCGCCTTTCTTGTCCTGCAGCGTGGTGTACGTCTTGACGTACGCGGCGTATCTCGTGAACGGCGTGAGCTGGTTCAGCGGGAAGAACAGAGGCTGGGCGTTCTTGCACGGGTCCTTGTACATGTCGAGAGTGGGAACCGAGTAGTCGGACTTGGAATTGTTACTGTTTCGCGCTTCGTCCATTGTTATGTCTACTACGTTCCATCTGTGAAGAATAGTTTTGATTGTAATATGTTCGTTTAAAAATAAAGGATTATAAAATAGTATTGAATAGATGACGTTTAAATATCGATGACTATTTACAAAGATTATAAAATTGATGATGAGTCCAAAATTTCAATGTTTTTTTTTTTAAATAAAGAATAACATAGAAATATCCGAGTTTAAAAAGAGGCTGGTGCTATTACGTTAAACACTTCTGCAATAAGATTCTCTAAACCAATTAAGAGCCTGCGCACACTATATTCAAAACAGTCTTAAGACAGATAGAGATGTACCGCCGTCCGAATTAAGACCCAAATGGAAATATTCCCGAATTAATTTCCCGCTGTCCGGGAATATTACAACTTGCTGGGAATGTTTCGGGAAAACAATAAATACCGTTTACTTTGTGCCGTGTAGTGTAAGCTTGGATTAGCATCACCCAATTCTATCTGTAGGTGTCGTAGAAATCGACTAAGGGATAAATCATTTGTCCAGGAAACGGACAGCAGCGATGCCTGTGAACGCGTAAATTACCACTGCGCTCGCCAATTCGCCTACCAAGCGTAATGAGTATGGCAATAACCCCCTATTAGCGGGAGGCCCGTCCATCAATAGACTATCATGGCTAATATTAAGGTTAAGGTATAAGATGTTAATACTCACGAGTCAGAGCAAGCGTCCCGTTGTCCATACATAGTGACATTTTGATCAGTAGGCATGTAGTAGACTGAATATCCCAGCAACTTGCGAAAATCATCTGTGCAGTACATACTACACTTCAGTGCCACAAACTTCTGCCGCAGCTCGCTCACGCTTAGGTTCAGATGTTCCTTGAAACCTGTAAAAGAATAAAGATTGTATTTGATATTTTGCGAGGTTATTATGAGTTTGCCGTGTGATGCCGGCATATAATAGCATCACCCCAACTCTTCCCGCGGGTGTTGTAAGAGGCAACTACGGGATTCGAGGGTTTCATGTGTATTACCACGTATTACAACTTTAGGCGACAGGCTGACAATCTGTCACTATAGTGATACACAAATTATCTCAAACGGCCCTCTATATTTGTCAGACGTGGCGATAGCGATCGTATTTTACGGCCGTTAACGCTCTGCCTTCCCCGTAAGGGATAAAGGCGTGATTTATGTATGTATCATCATCATCATCACTTACAAGGAGCCTGGTAGCCGTTGTTCTCGGAAGACACCTCTGTCTCGGTGAAGTCAGAGTGCGTGAAGTTCTTCAGCTCCTCGATGAGCCGGTAGCAGAGCTTGGCGTTGAGGTGGATGTGCAGCCGCCCGATGATCTCCATCTTCCTCTTCGTGCTCCAATCCCACAGCAGCTCTAGATTCTGGTTGCTGAATATGAATAGTGCCACGCTGGAAATCAGAAACATTTACGGTTGATTTTCTGCAGTCTCTCTCTTTTCGTGTGGGACACCGAGTCGTCCAACGACCCGATGAACCCTAGTGTCAGAATTTTTCAACCGCCTTCTACAAGTAGCAGGCTTCTGACATAGTTGTGTAACGACCGCCGTCTAAGTGATAGACAGCAACCGGGACCTACGGCTTAACGTGCCATCCGAAACACGGAACCATCTTACTTACCGTCAATCGGATGGTTGAGCCCGCAATGTCCTAACCAGACTGGGAACAAATTCACAAAGTGATAGATATCAACTTTGTAAGTGATCCACCGAGAATCGAACCCGGGTCTAAGGCAATCGCACTACCGCTGCACCACATCGGTCGTCAGTCGCTTCTGTCTGCAGTTATAAAGCAAGAATTGTATACGGGGTGTTAGGGACAGCGTCCCGAATACTGATAGGGTGCAAGCAGACCATGAAACTGAACAACTTTTGCATAGGAACATATGTCAGGAAACGACAAAAAAATTTCGATCTCCCATACAAAATCGCGATCAGCTGACTGCATTTACTATGATGGGAATCCAAAAATTTCTTGACGTTTCCTGACATATTTTTCTAGGGGAAAGTTTTCAATTTCATGTTCTGCTCGCACCCTATCAGTATTCGGGGCGCTGTACCTAACACCCTGTATACATATACAGAGTGTAAATAAAAATTGCTGCAATTATATATTACAAGAGGTGAACCAGCCCATGTAACATAACTTTCCCCGAGTTAGTTATTTTGTATGGGAGACCCAAATCTTTTTTCATATTTCAACCTATGTTCCCTGTGAAAGTTGTTGAGTTTCATGGGCTGGTTCACTCCTTAAAATATTTGCAGCTAATATTTTTACACCTTATAGATATGTTCTATTATTGTTATATTAGTATTTTCGAAATATCACTATGAACTCGTAGCTATAAACGGCTGAAAAAGCCGAGCCAAGCTCGGCCAACCAGGTACTATTTTATTACGTAAAAACTATATAAGGTGTAAAAATATTAGCTGCAAATATTTTAAGCGGTATATCAGTCCATGAAACTGAACAACTTTCCCCAAGAAACATTTGTCCAAATATGAAAAAATAAATTTTGGACCTCCTATACAAAACAAATTAACTTGGTCGGTCTGTAATTTTGTATGGGAAAGCTAAAATTTTTTTCATATTTCGACTTATGTTCCTTGGGGAAAGTTGTCCAGATCCATGGGCTGGTTCACCCCTTAAAGTATTTGCAGCAATTTTTTTTTACACCCTGTAGCAAAAATATACCATTTTGAATGCTTTGTACCGACTCACTTATTTTCGCCGGCGTTGATCCGCTGAAGGTTCTTGAAGAACAGCAGCGACACGAGCGGCGTGGAGCGGATCACCTTCAGCTGCCCGTTGATGGTGACCACTTCGCCCAGACCAGACTCGAGCGCCGCCATCGTGTTGCCTGGGTAACAGACAAACCAATTTCAAAAAAAAATATCTAGCAGCGTGTGGTGCCGGCTTACAAAAGGAGACTAACCCGGGAATAGGCAGCACATTCCCTGTCTTTTTTTCTTTTCGTGTGGAACACCGAGTCGTGCAACGACCCAGTGAACCCTAGTGTCAGAATTTTTCAACCGCCTTCTACAAGTAGCAGGCTTCTGACATGGTTGTGTAACGACCGCCGTCTAAGTGATCATAGACAGCAACCGGGACCTACGGCTTACCGACCGTGCTATCCGAAACACGGAACCATCTTACTTACGGACAATGGTGTGGTTCAGCCCGCAATGTCCTAACCAGACTGGGAACAAATTCACAAAGTGATAAATATGTGAGTGACCCACCGAGAATCGAACCCGGATCCTTCTGCGTCAAAGGCAGTCGCACTACCACTGCGCCACATCGGTCGTCATTCCCTGTGAATATCTACAACAACTTGCACTGCGCTCGCCAATTCGTCTACCAATCGTGGTAACTATTGCAAATACCCCGCTAAGGCTCCGCTAAGGGGCGGCAGCATCTTTTGCATACATTCAAATGGACCGGTTATTGGAATCAGCGGCGCGGGAGCGGGCAATGAGCGGCGCACTCCATAGAAACTGCCGCCCCGCTGCCTGCAAAATCCGAGACCGACGCCTAATATGGGGAGACCATATCCAACAGTGGACAACAGTCTACAACAATAGCCACAACCAACAGGTTTAGATATAGCAATAGGTCAAAGTATGGGCACTCTCACGTGTGTAGGTATGGAGGCGAAGCCTTCCGAAAAAAAGGAGTTTCTCAAAATACATATAAGTTAGTACAGGGGTGTAATTGGCGACATTGTTTTATACTGTCGTGCATTATAGGGACTCAAGTCTTTGTGTGTTATTTATACTCACTGCCAGTAGTAGTGGTAGTTTTTGATATAGCAATAGGTCAAAATATGTGCACTTTCACGTATATAGGGTATGGAGGCGAAGCTTTCCAAAAAAAAGAAATTTCTAAAAATACATATAAGTTAGTACGGGGCTGTAATTGGCGACATTGTTTTACACTGTCGTGCATTATAGGGACTCAAGTCTTTGTGTGTTATTTATACTCACTGCCAGTAGCCCGGATGGAAATCTCCAGGTCGCCGTTGATGACGGTGCAGCCGCGGTACTTCTCAGTGGACGCTATGGAGTCGATCTTTCCTCCGACGCAGTCTTTTGCGCATCCCGTGGGCGTACATTTCGTGCAGTTAGCTGTTTTCTCGTCACCGACCTAAAATAATAAAAATTACACTACTAAGAACATTAAACTAGGGATGAGGTTGTTTTATAATATGCTGTCACTTTGTAAGTTTACATTATTTTAAAACTAAAACCTGAATGCGATAATTTCAAAGTTATTATTATTAACATCAGCTATTTTTAACCGCCATGAGTTTATTAAATGTTGCTCCGTGTTAAATATTAATATTTTTAATATAACGCAGTGTTGTGTCACGCCGCTAAGATGAATCTACTATACCTAATTAATGATAGATAACTAATTAATAATTGAGATTTCAATCGTTTATTTCTAAGTAGATTCACAACAAATACTTTTAGAATGCCAGTAAGTTACAATAGAATACTGTCACTGAATAAATTAATTAGTCATTGTAAAAAAGAAAAAATTGTCAAGACTCAATTTGACCAGAAAATTGTGTCAGTCAATTTTCTCTATTTTACAGTATAACAATTTTATATTCTTAGTAGAAACGCGGCACGAGTGGGATAAAAAAATAAAAAGTTGAGGCACTGCCTCGGAGCTGGTAAGTTATGATATGGAGCCTGAGGGATGGTGTACTAAAAACTTTGCAAACAACAATCAACACAGCCTTCGTCAAATAAGTTGTTAACTTTCATGGTCTGATCATGC
Organism: Keiferia lycopersicella; assembly: GCA_029255805.1. Classification (NCBI taxonomy): domain Eukaryota; kingdom Metazoa; phylum Arthropoda; class Insecta; order Lepidoptera; family Gelechiidae; genus Keiferia; species Keiferia lycopersicella. The sequence goes on from JARACZ010000036.1 coordinate 3,092,507, forward strand.
TTGCAAAGTTCTCGGTCGACCGCCCCTACACTTAAGCTAATAAAATCTGATCCTACCTCCATATATCCGCTAGGGCAGGCCCACACGCACTTCGTGTTGTTGAAGAGCTTGTAGGCGTTGATGCTGGGTGAGCTGGTCTCCACCTTGCCGATGATGAGGGGTCCAGGCGTCTTGCGACACTCGTCTTCCGTCACGCAGCGGCGGTACAGCTGGGGAATGATAGTTTGCGTTAGATGCGCTGTTATGGACGGGGATAAAAAAACAGAAATAAAGTAAACGTCATTAAATTTATGGTAGGCAGGTGACTTTTTTTTGAATCTGCAATAAATTGGTTATTGATTTATTTTATGGATTTATACGAACAGCTGGGGAATTATAGTTTTCGTTAGATGCGCTGTTATGGACGGGGATAAAAAAAGAACAGAAATAAAGTAAAATGTCATTAAAGCAACTTTATGGCAGGCAACTTTTTTAAAAACCTCTGCAATAAATCGGTCTATTTATCTTATTTTATGGCTTTATACGAACATCTGGGGAATGATAGTTTGCGTTAGATGCGCTGTTATGGACGGGGATAAAAAAAAAACCCAGAAAATAAATAAGGCAAATGTCATTAAATGTATGTATGGCAGGCGCTTTTTTAAGAATCTGCAATAAATCGGTCTATATTATTATGGCTTTATACGACAGGATGAAACCTGTCACTACAATGATACACGATTCATCTAAAAGGGCCCTCAATACCTACTTATCAGGCATGGCGATATAAATCGTATTTTTACGGCCGTTAACGCTCTGCCTACCCCGCAAGGGATAAAGGCGTGATATGTGTATGTATGGCTTTATACGAGCAAAACTTGGAAAATGATATTCGGGATATTGATGCGATCGCTATCGCCACGGCTGACAAATATTGGGAACCCTTTTAGATGATTCGTGTATCACTATAGTGACAGGTTGTCAGCCTAAAGTTGTAATACACATGAAATCCTCGAGTCCCTTAGTCTGCCTCTTGACACCCGCAGAAAAAAGGGGGTAATGCTATTCTAAGCCGGCATCACACGGCGATGCGGGTCTCCCAGAAGCCGATCGAAAAGCTCCGGCAGACGTGGCCACCCTGACAGCTGTCACTCTCACCTCGTACGAGCCGGTGGGGCAGGACTGGACGCAGGTGCGGTTCTCGCCGTAGCCGATGGAGAAGTGACGGCACACGTGGCACTGCCGCACGCTGGGGCCGTCGCAGCCGCCGAGGCATTCGCTGTGGCAACACTGGCCGTCAGGCATACAGGCGCGACCGCCACACGATGATGGGCACACTGGGGGAAGAGATAAAGTTTTATTATTATTCATTGTTTATTTCCTTTTTTTCTTCTTTTAGTAGTACGTATTTGCTCCACGAAACGGGCCTTAACCAAGTATGGCAGGGGGTTCTGCGCTAGAGTTGATGTTCGACGACGTCAGGAACTTTCTCGTTATGCGACACGAGTTGTATAGGTATTAAATGTTTTTTTATTTACTCTCTTCAGGGGAGATACGACATTTTCACGGGCAAAAGCCCGTGCCCGGCTGCTAAAAAGCCAAAGCGGTTGAAAAAATTGTGTTTTTGTAGACAGTAGGTACCGATAGAGGGACTCTGGTAGATTCTTAAACCACTGCTGCTAGAACTGGAACATTATCGCGCAAATCCCACAACTATGCGTAATAAACCGTAGAGAATGAACACTGCGGCCTTTCTTCGTGCTTGAAGCTGAATGTGACAGCGCTATTTTTATCCACCGTTTTGTTCTAGTGTTCCAGGCACTGTGTAGTGTGTACTCACCCTTCTGGCAATGCTTGTCGTCCCAGCAGAGCAGCCGGCCCTGGCTGTCGGCGGGGCACTGCCCCGTCTGCCGGTGGTCCTGCAGCCGGCTCTGTGCGTCCGGACAGAGACCGCACAACCGCGTGTCGTAGTTCGCCTGAAAAAAAAAAGTAATAGGTTCATTAGTGCGTCTTATAGCTATGTCAGACAACGAGGCGAACGATCCGAAGAACCGTGGGATCCGAGGGATTTTTGAACCGCCTTCTACAACTTATAGGTAAAAATGTGTAAATTTTACCAAGTGGCAAAATATGGTAGTTGCCATTCTGGCTGAGATAATAAGATATTACCATCAAAGCTTTCGAAACCTTTGCAATAACTAAGGAAATTCAAAACATACATCACGCATTTACGTGGTAATAATTGTCTAATCCCAAATACTTTTTTTTGAATTTGTGAAATCAAATGTCGCCTTATTCCAATGACTTTGATCTTTGAGCTTTGAATAAATTCTTTTCTAAACCTATTTTACAATTTTAAATTACAGAAAGTTAATTGAAATTACCGAATCGGGCTAACGTCCTTTAACAACGGCTAAAAACGTTTTCACACGCCCAGTACACCAATACACCAAACGTTATACGTGCTAAAAAACATTCAACGTCGAATAGGTGTGGCTGCGAGACCATTCTCAAACTTTATGATACCCAATTGCCAATTACATGTCGTAAACATCTCAATGGCAGAATTATTAACAGTTAGGTACGCGTTTTGTTGAAACAAAAACACGCGTTATGCGAAACGAGGCGCGGGTAGTACGCAGTTTAGGATATACAAGGTGTTATAGAGAAGAAAATATGGAAATCAAAGATTTGACATAAGCGGGAATCGAACGGCACAGCCAATGCATTAAGTTTATATTTTTTAACCCATCTGAACTGCGTTTAAACTAGGATCATAAAAATATTATAGAAAAGAAAATATTTTGTCTTACAATTTCCTTTATTTCGACCTATGTTCCTTGGGGAAAGTTGTTCAATTTTTCTGGGCTGGTTCACCCCTTAAATTATTTCCAGCATATTTTTTAACACCCTGTATTTTTCAAAAGTGAACCCCTATAGTCATAAACATGTATGTATACACAATTTTTAATCATATCCGATTAGATATTTCAAAACAACTACATATTAAGGAAATACGTAGTGATACGTCATAAGTAATAACTATTGTAAAAGCTGTTGTAGGTACATCATGATTCAGTGAATGTACAGGATGTGTACTACCTCTATATCCCTAGCTCACTGAAACCGGGTCTATTTGGAGAGTGGCCAATAGGTATAAAACTAGGACGTGACCATATTGAACAAAAATACGACGACTTGAAACCGATTCATATGCTTTTTGCATTTCTAGTATGCTACAAGGGCTTCATACTCATATTTATTTAACCCAGTATCGTTTACTAAAGAAAAGTCCAACGGTTTTTTCGGGGTCTAAGATATATTCCCGCGGTAAAAAGTAGTCAGGGATGTTGCAGCTTTCTTGAGGTAAAAAAATATTTTTTATATCAGTCATTCCGGTGTTTGTCAATTATCTATTTATCTTTATAATAAAATATACTAAAAGCACCCGCTCCTAATCGTTTTCCCATGGGAAGAAGATTTTCCCGGCATGTATTATACATTTACATATAAACCTTCCTCCTGAATGCATCTATGAAAAAAACCGCATGAAAATCCGTAGTTTTAAGTTAATATTTTTACACCTTATATCTAGTTGCATGGTCTGACTGTATGCAACCCATCAGTATTCGGAACGTTGTCCCTTACACCCTGCATTAATACTAGTGTAGATGTAGGTAGATAAGTGTTTGTTTATTTCATTTTACAGTTGCGTTCATCTCATGCTAGCCATTTATTATGCTGTTATATATTTATGTTCGACAAACAAAAATTTTTGCTACGCTAGATTTGTTTCCTCCGGAACCAAATAGAAGTAACAATGCTTAGATAACTCATGTAAACAAAAACCTATGAGAAGTCCTTACATGGCTGTTACGTAGACAAATGGACGATCCGTGAAATTTTACTTAACACTTATCCACGGCAATCGTATGGAATCCTACTTCTATCCTACTACTATTATAAAGGCGAAAGTTTGTAAGTATGGATGTATGGATGTTTGTTACTCTTTCACGTAAAAACTACAGAATGGATTTGAATGAAACTTTACCACAATATAGCTTATACATCAGAATAACACAGGCTATAGCTTATACGAAGACGGGACGAACCTGAAGTCCACGCGAACGAAGTCGCGGGCAAAAGCTAGTGTTAAATATTTTGCCCCCAAATATATTGGGTATGCATCACTGACCTGAAATTAGCTGTGGACTGGTTGTTGCTACAATAGTGGTGGCACTAATTGAAAATTATCATTTTGGCGCTGGCAGTTAAGAAAAGCAAATACGAAAGTCCCCGGAAACAAAATAATTTAGTACCGAAGTCGCCACAGTGGCGCTGGCACTCAAGGAAAGCAAATATGAAAGCAAGCGGTACTCTCGTAGGTGGCGCTTCAATTAGGGCCGCAAAACTATAGTCTGTAAGTTTAGGTTGTCTTATCTTTTTGTAAAAAAACTTTGCATGAAACTGACAGTTCAGAAGTGTCACTTTCATACAAAGTTTGTATACAAAAAGATAAGTACCTAAACTTACAGACTATAGCTGTAATTTGCAGCGGATAACCTATCCAGTCTAACTCATCATATCAATGGTAGGCATGCCTTATTTCTCTAACACGTAGGACTAACAGTAGGGATTATGGAAGCCTTGACATACGAACCTGTCATGAAATATTCAGTACCTTCCCCAAAATGTCGTATTTACGTGCGCTCCTGTTTGCGCATACTCGACTTTCATACACATACATACTTTAATACTCGTATGTATTTATAGTTCATGATTTGTATGCGTAGCGTCTTCATCTCATCGTATCTCATTTTCTGAAGAATTTAGTTTCTAAAGTATGATTTTTAATTCTATGCAGTAAACTGACAGCTGCAATGTAAATAATGTTGCCTACTCGAAAACCAAAGTGACGTACTCCAGTTGAATGAGTTGATTCATAAAGCCTTTTCACACTAACTCGCCGATATCGAGCCGCCATTTTTTGATGTATGAAGTTATTGTCTAAGTTTATTTCTTGAGAATAGAGATAGATATATTACAAAATTAATTCATTTAATATTGAACACATTTTAGCTTGTTCTTATTTTGGCCTGATGTTAAAATACGTTAACGCCAAAGTGTCCAAAATGTCGAAAATGCTTAATTTTTGCAGCTTTAACTTCGCATACATTAATTTTGTAGCGTCACAACCACTAGAAAATATAACTGCCTATATTCTTGAGCCACTTAACTTCTTGATTTCTTGAACTAAATAGTCATTGTAATGCAAACAAAATGGGCTCAATTCAGGCTGCCACTTAAACACATTATTTTGAATTTATGTGGTTATTATCAACATGACTTACAGGCATATATCGGGAACTCAAAAGCAATAAATATCTTGAGTGAAAACCCGTGAATACGCCCAATCGTTTGACCAGCCATTGAACACAGCATGTCGAAAACTTTAATAGTTTGACTGGTCTGTTAAGGTTTAAGGTCATCAGGTACACCAGATCTTCCATGATCCTAGTTTTGATACTTTTCCCTATGTATGGGCACTAAACCCTATCTCTGTGCCAAATTTCAGCTCTCTAGGTTTTTGGGAAGCACTATTTTCTTATTGGTGATCAGATCGCGCTCGACTTGCTCAGATTGAGCCATGTTATTCTTCGAGTATTTACGTAATTTAATAAGCTTAAAATTATCACTTTGATATTATATGAACATGTCGCTAGATGAGTGATTGAGTTATATCTTTTTAGCACATCACTATTTATTTTTCCCAAAAAAGCGGCAACCCCCCAAACGTCAGTTTACTGAATCGAATTAAAAATCATACTTTATGAGGATTTTTTTTACTGACAGCAACAACTGTAGTCCAAACTAGGTAGGGTTGTTGACGTTTGAAAGTACAGTGCAAGATGTAGTTATTCACAGGGAACGTCACTGCCAATTCCCTGGATTTATCACACCTATTTACGACACCCAAGGGTAATAACAATATGCTCTTATTCAAAGATACGTTTGAACCGGAGTTTCCCTTACAACAGTATTGCACAATAGTACAAGTGCAATACGTATTTACTATTCATAAAACGTCAATAGGTATTGGTACAATGTGTTGTTCGAACCGAGCACTTCATTGACCTTACTACTACATACTATACGTTACTACTACTTACTACATGTTGCTACTACGTCCAGTCTTCTATTGTACCGTCGTGTTTGTATTATAATACACAATATATCGTGTTATTGTAGCTTTTTTAAAATAAACACGTACAGATTATTCTTTTACTAGTCCTTACTTTACTTACAAACAAACAATACTCAAAAATGTCAGACGTGGCGATAGCGACCGTATTCTTACGGCTGTTAACGCTCTGCCTACCCCGCAAGGGATAAAGGCGTGATATATGTATGTATGTATGTATGTGTACTTTACTTAATCTCCTTACTTTCTATCCAACACATAAAAAAATAACAAATATATATATGCGCGTGCACATATACCCAAACTAGCTACATACGCAGAACGGTGTGCTTTGGCCATAAAGCGTGATGACGCAAGTTCTAGAAAGTAATAAAAAAAAAATACCCCGTCCCTTAAAATTGAAAGGGAAGCAATAGTAGATTACGTACTTAGGCATGTAAGCCATCAATAACAACCGAGGTTTTTTAACGCCCGAGCGGAGCGAGGGCGGTACCTTTCCGAGGTTGTTATTGATGTTACATCCGTGGTACGTATACTGCTTTACATATCGAATGAAAAGTGAGTAAAATAAAGCGATAAATACAAGAAAACGATCCATAAAAGATGATTGTATCGTCTGGTATTCAAATTGCACTACTAAACTTTTTTTCTATGATTGAAAAATAATGAATTAATATGAAAGAAAAGTATCCTAACATAAAGTAGTCATTTTTCTGATCGTAGGGATATTAGTAATTTTTACTTTTGTTATTGTAATATTGCGTAATAATTCGACAAACTCATTTGTTGAGGTTATAAAAATACAGATTAAAAATATAATTCCTGCGTTCAAGCAACACAATTCATAGCGGCCAGTTCGAAATTTAAAAATTTTGATCCAGCTCCTATTAAAAATAAAAATAAATTGATTTTAACTTTTTAATTGCCGCGATTCTATTGGTTCTTTTTCTAGTTCCATATTTAAAATTACTTACAGGCTTAGTTTTAAAACCTCGCCTGTAAGTTGAACTTACAGGTCGTGTTTTTTGTCAGTAATGACCTACTTTCAGAGCATGAGATATGTAAAAATTGTTACTTTCGTCATTCATGTTGAGTGAGGTATTGTTAAAGAAATCGAAAAGAGGGAAGAAAGCCCGCATCAAGCATCACCAACAATGACCATCATTCTATCTAGGATTTACAAAATTGTGATCGCCCGTACACACCCTTAAGAGTTAGGTCAAGTTGCTGTCGACAGTACTTCTATAATAAAACATTGTAGAAAAGCCATAAATCTGTCAACGATCGATTATATTTACCAGCAATAATGTAGGTGGGCTTGTAAACACGCAACTTATTGGAAACAACGGTTATAGCGTGGATAATAAAATGTTGTAGCAAAATAAACTTACTCTTACAAACTTCGTTCGCTTACATAGCGTCACGACCAGTGTTACTGTCAGTACGCGCCCGTACGTGCGCGTATGGAGCCTTGAGGTCAAGTTACGCTGGTCGCGACACTATCTAAGCGAATGAGCTATACGTATAGGTAGTGTAAGGGACGATGTACCGAAACTATATTATGCTCGCGTGATCAGCCAATGAAACTGAAAACTTTCTATTTGGAGTATAATATTGAGAAGCAAAAATAACGTACCATACGGGTGCCATTTTCGGTACTACACTTGCGTGCCCTACGCAACGCAAACAGTGTGTCATAAGATCGTACAGTCCCATACATTTCGAAGTCAAGATATTAAAAGCCGCGTACGCAGGTGGTGTGCTATGCCCTACTTGTCTTTTCGGAGGCAGTGCCTTTATTATAATTTTTTATCGCTCCCTAGCCGCGTTTATACCAGGAACATAAAATTGCTAATCCATTTATCCAGTGAAAATATTGTACTTGACATTTTAAAAGTATTGCGAAGCTACCAGGAATTAAAACTTTTGAAATCTTGCAGTCCTGGAGGGCTTGAGCGGGCGATCGCTCGAACAACCCGGCGATCCAAGGGAAACCTATATCCAGCAGTAGACCTATCTCACAGCTGCTTATGGCTTACCCGGATCATGTTGTTGGAGTTCCCTTCAAGAATGATCCGGCCCCAGTCTATGGTATCCGCGTAACACAGCCGGTCGTTGTTCTGGATCCGGACTGCGCCTCTCTCAATGGTCGTCAGCGACCGGAGGCCCAGCATCTGAAATATTAACATTGGTCTCTGAAAAATCTTGAATTGTCATTTGTACATTAATAAAGCAAAGTTTATTTTTGCTTCGAGTGCTAATTGTAAAGTATACAGTATCCTTCCCTGCTTCAGAATTCAAAAATGACTGTTGCTCATTGATTTTACGCGGTAAATCTGTCTTTACAAGCAGGAGAGGTGAAAAATTTATTCTACGACAGATGTAGCTATCGCCCTATTTAAATCTGAGGGGCATCCAGATAGGCATGTAGTAGGCGGTATACTGAGTTCCGCTGCCCACTTTACCCATCGAAATACCACTCAGATTTGAACACGCCTTTTTTTAAATACGGGCAGTATTTAAAAAAGGCGTGTTTGCTTCAGAGCACATTTGCTTCTGAGTGGTTTCACCGACGCTATCTTACTTGAATGTACTAATTTCCAAATATCTATGACATTTTTAAATGATTTATGGATATATTGTATTCTAACCTCAAAATCCGAGCAATCGAAGATGACGAGCGCGAAGTCCTTGAAGAGCTGCATGCCCCGAATCACTTGCAGATTCGGAAACAAGTCACCCAGGTTGCGCATGCCTTTCATCCTGCAAGAAGAACGGTGTGGTTACATACAGTACAATATACATTTCATTCTAGTACTCGTTCACAAAAGGATACCGTACTGTTAGACGCCCTCCGGTCAGATGGACCGAGGACTCAAAGAGAACGGCCGGTAGCGACTGGGTGGAGAAAGCGGGAGATCGTGCCTTGTGGCGTACCTTGGGCGAGGCCTACGTCCAGTAGTGGACCGCTATAGGCTGATGTGATGATGGTGATGATGATGGCTTGCTTTTATCACCTCACATCTATCCGTGGCCGTAGGCATAAGGCATTAATCTAAGGAAGGAATAGTAACAGCAACATTTTCTGTGATTCCAAAACCCTGGCACCTCGAAAAGGATAACTTAGAACTGACATCCAGCAATGCCTGTTGAGTCTGTTCTGTTTGTATTGTCCTGCATCCTTGTATCATTGTATGCAATAAATGGTTAATAAATAATTAAAATAAACCTGCTAGCGCTGGTCTGCTCCAAAAGGGACTCGGGTACGGTCAGGTTCGCGAAATCCTTGGTCGACACGCGTTCTATCAGCACAATGCTGAGCCACCTTCGATCTAGAATGTTCTACAACTATCTAGAAGGTACCTGTACAACTTGACGTAGCCTGTGACCTCCCTTAGCTCGGGGAAGGTCAGGTTCGCGAAGTCCTTGGTCGACACACGTTCCATCAGCACTATGCTGAGCTGGCCCTCGATCACGCGGCAACCCCGCATCTTTTCCAGCTTGTCTGCGGTGTTGCGCACGTCTATGGCCTGGCACACTGTAACAATAAAGAGACTGGTTAGTATTTGCGCTAAAATCAATACAATCACAGTGTTCAGCAATCGCAGCTGACAGGCAGGCGTATTCGTTCTGTCAATCTCCTGAGGAAGGCTGTCTTAATCAGCCGAAAATGGTCAGGGTCCGAGTCCTCAACCAAATTCAAATCAAGTAGGAGTAATCTTTTAATAAAAATCAATACAATACATAAAGAAAATAGAACAAAATATAGTGTATTTCCTGAACCTTAACTTAGTGCAAAAAAGCAAAATTGCACAGCGCCAAAAACACATCAATACAACGTACCTAATAAGGAAGGTTTTTGGAAAAGTTCGTCGCCCAATAAGGCCGCCCTTGCGCATTTTGATTTAGTCTTCTTGTAACTTAAACTACGAGTAGTGTAAATACTTAAACATTCTTCGTACTAGAGGTTATGTAATAATGACTATGACTAACGGACGTGGCATTTAATGTAGACCTACATCAACAACTTGCGACAATGTTGTAGATATTATGAATTATCCTAAGCGTCTATTCATGATGTGTGATGCCACCTGCAACCTGCCATAGTAGATATGAATGAACAAACCACAAAGATATAACAGGAAATACAGACTAATGGGTATAAATAACAGATATTGCGACTATGTAAGAATGAACATTATTTTATGAGGTTTATAATTTACTATAGTTTGCACCCGCTGATAATTGTTTTACTGTAGGAATAAGACATTTTCTCGGCCATAAAGTTTCCTCTTCAAACTCTGTGTATGAAAAAAGCATCAAAATCCATAGCGGGGGTGGTTATGGAGTTAGCCGTGTTCATGATAGATAGACACCACCTACTAGGAAGCAAAAGAACAGAGTATAAGTTTCCATAATGATATCACAAGTGATCTCTCCCACTGCGACTTAAAAACCTGTATTATCCAGTTATATCCGCTAAATTCCGCTATAATCCACCTATTAGTACACTACAACACCGCCGGCGTCCCTTAATTGCGCAAGATTAATTTGTTATTGTTTTCGCAACAACAATTCTATTATTCACTACTAACAGTCTCCCGCGAAGCAATTCTGAAACCACATGGGGTTGTGTCTGGGGTTGCCAGGGCGGGAAACTGAAGTACAGTGCAGCAAAAAAGAGTAGAAATTAAATAAAATGGAACTAAAAGTTTTGTATGAAAAATTGTTTATTTTATTATTTATTTCATTTTATTTATTTAGGAAAACCAGCAGCTATCATAACATAATACTTAATAATTCTAGAAACAAAAAGCCAATTATAGGTTTTCACTGTTAGAAAATAGAGAAAATTGTTGCCATATTTAAGAGTTATCTGTCATATTTGACAGATTGCGAAGAAAGTGGCGCCCTCATAATTTGTCTACTGTTTTTTGCTGGACTGTACAGCACAGCTATAAAACCCTAACAAAAAAATAAGAGCGCGACTTCGCGATCTGTCAACAATTTTTCATACAACTTTTTTAGTTCAATTTTATTTTATTTCAAGACTTTATAGCCAGACTGTATTTCAAATAAGTGTAGCGTAGGCATCAAAGGAAAGTAGACCAATGGCTTGAAGAGTGTACTTTGGGCGTACCTTGGGGACCCTACGTCCAGCAATGGGCTGTTATAGCCTATGATTTCAAAATACCTACCAATATGAATTTGTCTTTGACTCTAGGACAAGATGTATGACGCACGGTTAAATCAATCGATCGTACTTTAAACTCTAGCCACTGTCATACTATCAACGGTCAACAAATAAATCACTGCTTGCTCACTCATAAACAAGACAGCAAGTCTAATTTCACTGTTCTATCATTCTATTATTTTTCACTTAGGAAGCTTACTGCATGTAGTATATGTAGTAAAATTGATGATAATTACTGATGCTTTCATCACTTTTCCGAAAACTTATGAAGTTTGAAGAAGCATAGATAGATTCTCGATAAAATGATTCCTAGCACCCTGGCAACCCTGTTTGTGTTTATTGCGTGGTATTCTCAAAGCAATCGATACGCCAATCGAGTTAGTCTTTATTAGGTTTAGTCGTAGTTTATGTACTAAGTTATACAGTTGTGGAACTTTTGTCGGGGGCGATAATGCGCAGCTCGTTAAGCTACAGCTAAATAGGTGGTTATTGTTGATACATCAATTGATAGGGTAAAGAATGGTCAATTTACGATCTTTAACGACAGGGTGAAGGATAAATAAACCACAGGCATCATTATTGATAAACATAAGCCCAACTGAGGTTTTGTCAGTTATATTTTACGTTTAAAAACCGCAAGCTACAAAATTTGAAGCAAGTCTCACTCTCTGTGCTGAGACAAATATAACAACAACTCATACGTATGTCAACATATATCAAACCGCTTAGGGCGTCAGGCTGTAGCTCCTACATACTGTCGAAAACTGTAACTCTCCTTCGGAGGCATTCCGGTAACTATCTGAGATCTAGAACTACCTCTAGAATACCTAGGTTCTATGACCTCACGTTTTACGCCAGCAAAGTCGTAAACTTCAAACAAATGGAGGTGTACAGGAGAAGAGCAGACAACCGTGTCTGAAACTGTTTGGAAATATGCCAAAAAAACACACCTGGTCCTATAGACCTAGTGGTCTGAACCTAAGAGCCCCGATATGGAGGACCTGGGTTCAACACCAGAAACATAAAAATGTTTTGCGATTATAGGTACCTCATTGAACTCGGAAAACTTGAAGCTGAATTATACATATTGTGTTTCTTCTCACACGTTTATTTAGGTGATTTATTTATTTTACTCGTATCTTAACATAACCTCGTTGGGTTGGGTCTGTTTAAAAACCCTCAACACGAGGAGGTTCATTGGATCATTTTTCGACCCCCAAACCCAAAAAAAAATGCCCTAAGTTCCTTGGCATTGGACCAAAAAAAACGCACACCTGGGCCCAGGTGAGGAACGCTAACATCTCCGAGTATTTTATTTGTGATTTATTTCATACCTGCTCCTGCTTATTCATGTTTGAAGTCTTGGGAGTACCTACCTTGGGCATAATTCACAACACAACATTATGAGCCAGAGGTAGTCTTCGGAGCAAGGCAGAGTCGACGTACTAGACTAGACACAATCATTCCATCAATCACAGTTCAATTTTGTGTCAACATTTATCTGTAAATATTTTTTTTTCGGAACTTTACTGCAGGCTGTTGTATTTTGTTAGTCTAATCATTTTGCCACACACACACACACACACACAAATCACGCCTTTATCCCTAACGGGGTAGGCAGAGCGTTAACGATCGCAAAATTACGGTCGTTATCGCCACGTCTGACAAGTATTGAGGGCCTTTTTAGATGATTCGTGTATCACTGTAGTGACAGGTTGTCAGCCTGTCGCCCAAAATTGTAACACACATGAAACCCTCGAGTCCCATAGTTGCCTTTTACAACACCCGCGGGAAGAAAAGGGGTGATGCTATTCTAAGCCGGCATCACACGGCATTTTGCCACAATGAAGCAATATATTCATAGTTATAATTTAACAGGTTCTTACCGACGAATTATTTTTAATGAGCTCCCATATTTCGACGCTGTTACAAGCGTCATGATTACGGGTAAACTGGAGTATCAGCCGGCAAACATATTATCTGGTATGTAAACAACGGCGGAAGTTTAATTTAAATTATGATGAAATCCATTCTCATTTTGAATTAAAACTGTTTTAGGACTACCGACAAAGGAAAACGCTCTAGATTCCATGGAACCTTCACTAGCAAATTTTAGCCGTGTCTCAGTTAACGATGATTCGAAAACAATAACAATATCGACAGGTCAGGCAATTAGACGGCGTGACCTTCTATCTGCGAGTATGCGCCGGCGCAGCTTCCGTAAACACCGGGCCGAAATAACCCGGTGAGTCACTCGTTATGCTCACGCGCAACACTCGTTAAAGATCACTTTATTTCGGTTGCCGGTCGTAAACAGTAGAGCGAGTGCACCGAACTGCATTGTACTAGGGAATTACGTCATTGTTTGTTTTTAGTTATACAAAAGATACGTTACCATCCATCCCAATCGACCGATGCAATAAGGCTAGTGATATAAACGAGTAGACGCAACAAAGAGAAAAAACTTAAACTAGATGCAGAATTTATTTTTGAAAAATAGCATACCCAACCTACTCTACACACTGACCGACACAGCCACAGAACTAGGAAACGAGACAACATTAGGTAGTTGAGTCGAGGTAATTTATACGAACACTTATCACACTTGTATTCCTTGCGGGGTGGACAGAGCGTTAACAGGCGTACTAGTATGGTCACTAGGTCACGCAATGTGTGGCAAATATTTGTGGGCCGTTGCAGAAAAATCGTTTATCTCTCTAACAATTGTAATACACATGGAAAACCCTCAAGTCCCTAAGTCGTGTCTTACGACACGCATGAAAAAGAAATGAGGAAATGGGGTGATGTGCAAGCCAAAATTACGGCATGGTAACAACAGTTACCCAAGTCCTACCTATGTTATTTGATACACTGACTAGCGCGTTAGTATGATAACAAGTGACTCTGGCTATTCTAATCATCACAATATAATTTGCTCGTGCATTTTCCCATGGGTATATCGGTGTCCAGAGCTTGTGTTTATGTCTATACGTATATACAAAGTGAGTCACAGGCTTCCGCAAAGATACACGTGTCAATATTGTTCTGTATGTTGCTAAGCAGATCTATTATACACCTATGAAGTTAAATAAAGCTAGGTATTTCATTTGACCATTTATTTCAAACAATAACAGAACAAATACCACAACAGGCACTGCTTCTTCTTTTCGTGTGGGACACCGAGTTGTCCAACGGCCCTGCTTATTTCTAGGGAGCTTACCAACCGTGAAACTGATTTACTTTCCCAAAGGAACATTATGTCGAAATATGAAGAAATATTTGTACCTCCCATACAAAATGTACCTACCAGCTTAAGTTGTGGAAAAAAAAGACCGAAACTCTATCGGTGAAAAGATCCGCATTTCTTTATTTATTTAGACAGATAGGATACCTAACGGGTACACCTGGCTTTCAAGGTAAATAAATGATGTCTATTACTTGAATGCCCTAGGTTGTTTCATCTGATTAGCTTCGTAAAGGAATAAAAAGTAATCGTAGAATTGGAGAACCACTCGTATATTTTGACTAAACTATAGTTTTAACAGTTAATTTTTTGCATGTTCTAGTGCGCACTAAGTATGATTGAGTAGAGTTTTACATAGCTTCACTAAGATGTCCCTAGCCATCCCACTGAAAGATTTCCTTGCTGGGACTGGTTTGCGGAAGTAATTACACTATATTGATACCCACAGGTGGTGAATGTAACTGATAGCTCCAGAAGTGGTGGTAAAGTGGTAACTCTGTCGCGGTGAAAGCGGTGGGAGTCACATGAGAGCACAGAGCAAGGATATTATTCTGAGGGAGCCATCTTGCTGCAACAACTAGTGGCCTATGCAACGAAACTACGTACGTACATGCTACAATTCTACAGATGAAATTCAATGTACATTGCGTAGCCAGTGGGACATTATAAACCAGATTTTTTGATCCGCTTCGCAATGTACATCGAATTTCACCTGTAGAGTTTGTAGCCTGTAGCTTCGAAAAACGAGGCACAGAATAAGTTGCGGTAAGGCACTCATGAGACTGATGCCTGAAAGATTTGCACTAGTAATCCATATGGACACAGTTTCATCTCAAATGTCTTAAGGAAACTATCCTACATGAAGAGCTGAATAGAAGACAAAACAATTGCCATCTTATTTTCTAAATAAACTATTCTTTTTGCGTACTAAGTACTCTTTACAAGTTCAGCGTAAAACAGAATAAAAGTAAACGAAATAACAGTTTATTGATTTTTGTGCATATGTGTTGTATCAAGCGCATATTCTAGTGTACCTAATTGCGACGGAGTTTCTGTTGTTGTATTAATTATATTGACTGTATGTAGGATTCCTCTATAAAATCCTATTACTCTGAGCATAAGCGTTACTGATATGTATGGGCTTGGACAGCTTGGACCGCAAGATCATCTTTCAGCTACTGGTATTACCAGATCGCATAATAATAAATAATCATAAATTATTACTAACTAGCCACCCGCCTAGCGGTTGCAGCCGCTGCTAATCGTTTTCTCTTGGGAACAAGACGTCTTACCGGCATGTATTACAAATAATAAACCTTCCATTGAACCGCTTTATTTACTAAAAAATATCAGACCACATACAATTTTTAAAACCGTCAAAAAGTTACATTATCCGTTCCTAAACATAAAAATTTGGCCCGCCTGGATAAATTGTTGGCTACCCTTGGGCTACAGTTTACCGTAGGAAAACGAGTAGCACCGTGAGAAAAAACTATGAAATAATATACAAAAACTGGTACAGAAATAGTAAAATATTTACAGAGCGTCAGAGGTGGCCAAGTAGACACATCGTTTGAGTCGAGTTCGATCCCCGCCATGTACCAATCTGTTTTTACTCATGTACATTTACCCGGGGCCGTGTGATGCCGGCTTAGAATAGCATCACCCCACATCCTTCCCGCGGGTGTCGTAAGAGGCGACTAAGGGACTCGAGAGAATTGGTGTATTACAATTTTTAGGCGACAGGCTGACAACCTGTCACTATAGTAATACACATGTTTTCTGAAACAACCTTGGAAAGCAATCCTCAAAAGTGTCAGACGTGGCGATAGTGGCTGTATTCTTACGGCAACTATCGCTCTGCCTACCCCGCAAGGGATAAAGGCGTGATATATGTATGTATGTATGTACATTTACCGACTGCTGTTACGGTGACGGAAAAATATCGTGATGAATCCCACCCACATTCAAATACAATTCGGATTCAGATGATATTTGAATGTGACTTAACTTATCATTAGGCCCAGGTTAGCCTTCGGGTTGCTGAGGTCAGATGGCAGTCGCTCTGTGTAAAAACTTGGTTCCACGTCAAATCCCCTAGGTTAGGTAGCCGACCCCGACAGAGAACGGAATAAGGGAAGTAGACTGATGTTCTACAGAAATGTTGATTTAGTACGTATGTTTTAACAAGCTCGACCTGAATAGATTTGTCAAAATATACCGAGGTTAATGTTAGCAAAACAGAGAGATGTTAGCTTTTCGCCCACCACATCGATCCTCATTCGATAAAACGAATTCAAAGATCAGTCAACTGAAGTCGGTTTTGAGCACATAGGCTTCCGTACCATTACCTATGTGTTAAAATGGTATAAATTTGTATTTGTGTATTTTTACAGACTTTTTTAGCACGATGATAGCTAGTCCAAATGTAGGAGCGGCCATAGACCCATACTTTCAGCTACCAATATACTTTATTCACTTACATAGTGTCACGACCAGCGTAACAGTCAGTACGCGCCCGTACATGTGCGTATGGAGCATTGGGGTCGAGTTACGCTGGTTGCGACACTATCTAAGTGAATGAGCATTCTCGTTTGGAGTATTATTTTGTTTCATGCGAAAATCTTGCTTGTTAACGTTCTACTTTATCAATTCACACATACGTTAAAAATTTATACATGCCCCTGACTATAAAACCATCGAGTAGTAGAGATTTAAATACGTGTGGACAAGTCGTTGCGGACATCCGTGCACAGAATTCAGTTAAGATGTTTCAGAAATTGACTTCCAGGAGCTCAATTTCTGAATTGTTCGTCAAGTATAAGCATTTTAAAAACGTATGGTTGAAGGTCGCTCGTTGGTATTCCATCATGGCGGGTCGTGTATTGGTTATAATTTGATATTTGTTGTTAATTTGAGTGTTTGGTGAATAATTCTGATAGTGTATTAAGCAACAAACTATTCTGAAAGTGTTCATTAAATAGGAAATTGCAATTAATGCATATATTCGGCATTGTGCAATAGTGACGAGCGGTCTCCACGTGGTGCAGAAAATTTTACTATCGAGTTTTTTGTACTACATAATTTTGCGCAACACAGCCCCTAGTCGTCAGACTAGGATCACTGTGTTGTGGACTCTCCCTCGGCGTAATGCCACTTAACTTTACATCACTCTAACCTTACCGACGACGACCTGACTACTTTGACATTGGCAAAATACGTCTCCACCCATGAGATGTGACGCCAGAATTATAAAAAAAAAAAAACGTATGGTTAGACTAGTCGTTTTAGACTTTCAAGCACGGAACCGAAGACGTACAATTCAGAAATTGACTTCCAGTTCATTTTCATCAGTTCTCTTTTCGCACGGTCTTGGTACACGAACAACAGCGCGCCCTTCAACAAAGAAGCGATTAGTATGCAAGGTCGATTGGTAGGTAAGTAAGGTACTTGATATCTATCTTTGACGGCGTGCAGTCTCGATGCGGAGTCTCCATCCGGATTCGTTTCGACCAGGGCCCTAAGTCTGCTAAATGAAAATGGGTTCAGTTGTATGTCGATTGGATCACAGTTGGATGATTTTGGTAGTTTCGTAGTCTGCTAACAGTTTGATGTAATGAAAATCACAATGGCAATTGAATTACAGTTGAGTTTTAATGGCGTTAGCATGACAAAAAATAGCAGACTTGGGGTCCTGTAGAGCCGTGTTTGTGATTCATGCGAAATGGAAAGTCAAACTCAAAATATTTATTCAACGTAATAATTTTTTACGTAGCTTATTGAATGTCACACGGAAATATATCAGTCATTGTAAAAGAGACAGAAATGTAAGACATAATTTTCTCCTTTCTTTTATCCTAGTTAACGCAACTCGGTCGATTTTTTTATGAAACAATTTAGAGATTTTAGAGTAAGTGTCGACAGGGCAATACCTCTCAATAGGGGAAGGCCCATGTCCAACATTGGACTGTCTTGAATTTTGAATTGGCTGTTAAGGTAAGGTCATGAGAGTGGTCGTGATTAATTCAGTCGGTTGTTATATTTTGTATGGAGGTCCAAAATTTATTTTCGTATTTTAAACTATGTTATTTGGAGACAATTGTTCAGTTTCATAGACTGGTCCATCCCTTGAAAGAAAGTTATTTTTTAAACTCAATGTGGCGGATTTTGAACAAATACGTTTACGTTTTTGTTTAATATTATGCTAGATAAAAGATACGGAAATGTGCAATATCTTGGTGTTATCTAACTCCGTAAATTTTAATCATGAACTCATGCATCATTCTCCTTGCCTTACCTCGTTTCTCTGTCGGGGTCAGCTATCTAACCTAAGGGATTTGACATGGAACGAAGTTTTTACACAGAGCGACTGTCATCTGACCTCTGCAACCCGAAAGCAAACCTGACCCGAATCCTAGGTTAAGTCACACTCTCAAGTTACCAGAATTGAAATTTCATATGTGGATTTCATCACGAATGAAAAATAATTTATACCTACACAGATTACTCAACAATTGAAGCTTGTTTGTGTGCCCCATTATTAAAACTTAACAAGATTAATAAGACTTGTTATTCTTATTTAATTAGCAATCAACACCTTCCAGCATTTCGAGTTTATGTAAATACATATTTATTTACCAGAAAATCAACGAAGCGAGGAGCTCAATTTCTGAAAGTATGATTTTCTGAAATCGTGCACGAAAGTCTAGTTGGACTAAGTGTAAGTATGTGGGAATTCACTAGGGTAGATATGTGTGAATTGATAAGAAATTTTGAATTGAATTTGATTGGAATACTGATTTCAATTAGAAACGCAATTTCGCATAAGAAAATTTAAAAATAGAGCTCTATTGTATGGCAACATAGCGCATGTGCAATGAAAAGCGCGGGAGGAACGAAGAATTCAAGATGGCGGTTGCGGCTGAGCATGGCTGCGGCATGGGCTGCGGTCACAAGGTACAACCGCGGTAAACAAACAGGCAGGGCTGTCCTCGTATCGTATTTGTGAGAACCTCCCTTCCTCACTACAAGAAAAAGCGCGGGAGGAACAGAAAATTCAAGATGACGGCTGCGGCGAGACATGGTTGCGGCATGGGCTGCGGTCACAGGTACAACCGCGGTAAACAAACAGAGCTGGCTACGTATCGTGTTTGTGAGAACGTCCCTCCCTCACTTCAAGAAAAAGCGCGGGAGGAACAGAGAATTCAAGATGGCGGATGCGGCGAGGCATGGTTGCGGCATGGGCTGCGGTCACAGGTAAACAAACAGGCAGGGCTGGCTTCGTTCGTATCGTATTTGTGAGAACCTCCTTCAATATTTATGGCACGCAAAATTTTGGCTCATGATCAAAACAATCATTTTAATTAATAGGGTCATTTAGGGTCGTTGGACGACTCGGTGTCACACAGGATAAGATAAGAAACTAATAGAAAAATGTCTCAAACTCTATTTTTAAAATTTCGCATGTAAGTTAGCTACTAATATTATTGTGTTTGTATCAAGCATTCTATTCGTAAATTAAGTTTAAGTCCATTCACACATACCTAATATATCCGAGACATAAACAAATTCTAGTAGTAGAGAGAGATTGCGATACGGGTGGTTAGACCAGTCGTTGCGGAGTTCCTAGAACGATTTCAGATATTTCAGAAATTGGGCTCCTGGTTGGACTTGGTTCTTCAAAGCTATAAGTTGAATGCCTATTCATTAACAAATTTCAAGAAAAAGGCAAAGAATGAAACGTAATTCTTTAAAGGACCTTTGAACCTCTTCAACAATAAACGTAGCCAATTAACGTAACGTAGATTCATCAATGAAAACTGTTTCTCTGTTTCGTTTCTCATTTCTTTTCATTCATATCTTTACACAAACAAGTAGAGCGCTTAATTGTAAGTGCGCAAAACAGTTTATGCGTGTGGGTAATCTGCGTAATAACAGCGTTGGGTACAATTAGCTATATTGAGGCGGCCATACAGGCGCCAGCGGTGCAAAGGCAGTTTTACAGTGTGTTGCCAGACGGAGGTACGACCACGAGAGGTGGTAAAATATTCCGTAGGGCCAACATTGCGTTGCACGTTTTGCATGCGCGTTATGATCTAAACTGCTTGAAGTCACCACGTGTGCTAAACGACTCACGTTCGCCCTTATATCAATTTCTCAATCAAAACTCTGACAATGGAGTTTATCGGGTGATTCATTGGTTGATTCGATGTCCCACACGATTAAAGAAGAAGACTAATTCCGTGGATGTTATTAATTAAGAAAACAACATCTATTGCGCTGTCAACATAACTTCCTCTAGCAAGGATTCTGCACGCACTCTGAGATAGGAAACGGAAGACGATGCATAGGGAATTAGGGACTGGAAAGCACAGTGAGGGACCAATGACCTTGTAAGACCTTTGGAGTGTTGCGTTAAGTCGGCCAAAAAGAGCAGTGTAATGGTATGGATGGAGGCACCTGGTAAAAACTTGTTCCGCGTCAAATCCCAAAGCCGACCCCGACAGGGAAACGGGATAATAAATCAAGGATAATGATGGACGCACTTGTTAGTGGTCTATGTCCAGCACTGAACACTGGACAGCTTGTGGTAAGACAACAAATAGTAAATGTTATTCGCTTCGCTTAGATGTGCAGGATCTACCAACACGGGTGTGGACTGGCAGGCAGTTCAAGTGAGCTACTTTTTAAAATTATCTAAAACGGTATTTTGTATGAAAATAGGAGCGTATGACGTCATACACTGCTATTTTGGATGGGGTCAGAACATTTACTTTCTATAATTTTTCTGTTTATTAATTCAAACTTAGAATATTTTGAAAAAATTTAATGAAGTCCGTAGTATTTTTTCACAATAGTTTTAAGTTTACAACTTTTATATTTTATTAATGGCCTAGTCCACAAGCGTATTGGTAAAACTGAGTGAAATATGTGCATTCTTTAAGCAGTCTATTAATTACCCCTAAAATGCAACAACAAAAAAGCATAAAGCACGCGCAGATCTCAACACAACAAAGTGCAATGTAACCGTCCGTTACAGGGAAACCAATGCAATGCACCAATGCACCTGGCAACATTACGTACGCGAGTAAACAACAGCGTAAACACGCCGGTGCATGCGATGCAAATGAACTCTCCCCCCTCAACCCCCCCCCTCGTCCCCCCAACCCCCCCTCAACCTCACTCCCATACACACGCACACACGCGCATAGGTCCAGCGGGTATTTATAGAGTACGGAATGTGATTGTATTAGGTACTAGTGGTGTCTAGTTTAGTGTGGGAGGCGTTCGATGCGACTGTCTGTGTCTAGTTACCCGACTGTCTCAGGAGGGTTATGTTTTTTGAGAGTATCTATGTAAGTAGGACTTATGTATGTGGGTGGATAAGTAAATTATTTTTAACAATCTACAGCCTAAACTGCTAAAAAGATATCACTAACGTATGAGGTTTTAAATTCGCCTCAGTAGCGCGAGTAAGACTAGCTATATTAAAGTATAATATTTTTTTAAATAATGACGGATGTAAGAACCCTTCCACACGGGCGATTTCTCGGTGGAGCGTAATCGTGGTAAGCTCGCGGTAGCGGCTTGCGGCGTGCTCGCAACGATATCGACGCGATTTTTATACCGCCGCGTGCTTGCGGTGACCTCACTGGGACCGCCGCGCCGTCTTAAAAATCCGACGCTGTCGCTGCATGCATGTTGAGATTGAGAGCATCGTGAAATCGCCCGTGTGAAAGGGCTCTTAAACGTAAAGTACACGTAACTTAAAAAATACGCCGTCGGGTTTTGTTTTTTTAATAATCTTGCTTTTTCTGGCATAGGACTTGCGCTGTCTGGGAGAAGTGATGCGTGTGTAACCTATTTGGTTGGTGATCGATTAGTTATGTACTTATTCAGTTAGGTATTAATTAGATAATAAAATTTTGAAATCAAGAAGTAAGTAGTTGCTTTATATGTAGCTAAAAACACTTTTTATAAAATAATTCTCACGCAATATTTAGAGGTTTTTACATTTACCTATCTACAACCTTCTTATCTTCGGAATCAAAATATTTTACGTGTTACTCTATATGGTGTGATAATTGTTATCAAGGATCTAGGTATACCAACAGATAACTAACTCAACCAACGATAAAATACAATAACAATGAGTGTCAAATCAAATATTTGAACTATCTTATCGATAACGAAACTGTCGATAAAAACAACAATAACAACGACGTCACAGCCCTAGAAGGCTACATTGGTAGTGACAAATATTGAACGCTACGAGCCGCGCCCCCCTCCCCCCGCCCGCGCCGCGCTTACTACGTCGCTACTACAGCCTCCGCCCCCCCTCCCCCCGCCTCCGTACCATGGCACGCCGCCGCTCAACGCACCGAGCGATAAAACGACGTAAACAAGCTTTCGATCGAAGCTCCGCAACCAAACGCGACCGCCCGACACGAACCCAAGCGGCAAGGTTCAAGGGAACAACCTTTACGCACGTGCACCGCCGATTTCATGGTAGAGGCACCGGCTTGTTATTAATGGTGGAATTCGCGTCGCTTTTACGTTTTACGATAATTTTGTAAAATTATAGCCATTGAGTTGGCTGTGAGTTGTTCGTCGAACAAACAGGTTGCGTCATGCGTGCCCGGCGTGCTGGAGTGCTGGTAGTAGGTTGTGTACATCTTTTGGTGAACATCGCATCGGTGTAGCAGTTGGCGTATGTTAAAGTATAGCCGTTCGAAGAGGCCATATTTGACGGCCAAACCCATACTAAAGGACATAGACCATAAGTCATAGAATTAATATGATTCTGCCTGCTGTCAATAATGGCCTATTCGAACAGCCATACTTTTGCTATGCTAAGCGTACTCGAGTGAGTCCTATGGTTATTTTTACGCGGTTGAATAGGAGAGTAGAGCGTTGGTGCGCACTTAGCGCGAAGAACGCTGAGTGAGATAGGTATATGTTTGTATGTTCTGCATATAAGGTGCAAAAATATTAGCTGCAAATATTTTAAGGAGTGAATCAAATGCCCATGAAACTGAACAACTTTTCCCAAGAAATATAGGTCGAAATATAAAAAAAATTTTTGGACCTCCCTGGATACAAAATGTAACAGCCGAGTGAGTAGCTGTATGGGAGGTCCAAAAACTTTTTTCATATTTAGACCTATGTTCCTTGTTCAGTTTCTTGGGCTGATTCACCCCTTAAAATATTTGCAGCATATATTTTTTTTACACCGTGTACTGTGATGTTTTATTTAGAGATGGTAAATTTACATTTTGGGTTTTACTAATTTATTTGCAAATGTAAAATAGTGATGTGTCAATCATCTGTTAAGTTCAGTGCATAATAAAAACGTACTATTACGCCGATCTATGGAAAATAACTGCCGAACTTTTACATCATGCGCACGAGCGTCATCTCATCTACTAGGAACTAAAAGAAACAGATTTTCCCATTTCGATAACTACAGTTAGCATTACTGGCACATCACTATTAAGATTTGCCAACCAAAAAAAAATTCTAACCTAAATGTCAATTTACTATCTCTAAAAAACAGTATAACTGGATGCAATACAAAAATAGCTTGGATTTGTTCGTTGCTATTCCATGGTGTGTTTTGGTTATAATTTAATGTTTCTAGTTCTTTTCAGTGTTTAATGCATAATTCTGAAAGTGTTTTAAGGAAGAAACTATTCTGAAACTGAACATTAAATAAAAAAAAATGCATATATATGTATATTCGACATTGTGTAATAGTGACGAGCGGTCACTACGTGCTGCACAAAATTTTACTATCAAGTTTCTGTTGCTACATAATTTTGCGATTGCGACTAGGATCACTGTGTTGTTTGTGGACTCTCCCTCGGCGTAATGCCACAAGCCTTTCTTTACTTTGACTAATCTTACCGACGACGTCTCGACTACTTTGACATTGGCAAAATACGTCTCGATCCATGAGATGTGACGCTATAACTTAAATAAATCAAAATAAAACTAGATACAAATAAGCTTCCACTAACTCGCGTGAATTATTATGAAAATGTTCGGTCACGTTCTGTATTACCCTCTATTAGCTAGCGTTAACAAGCGTGATAAATTTTCCCGGCTTTTAAACTTCAAATCGATTTCAAACATTATGAAAATCGATTTAGCGGTAGCAAAACACTCGAATCATACGGTGGTAGGGGTAATGAGAGGAGGTCGTGAGCGAACTTTCTCTACCTACAGAATTTTAATGGGAATTCTTGGTAACGGGTGTCGTCCAGCGTTTTGATGCGGTTCTGGGTAAAGAAGTCCTTACAAAATATGCACACACTATCGGCCCGCCCAGCGGCTGCGCCCGCTGCAACTCACTTTCCCGTGGGAATAAGTTGTTTTTACGGCAAGTATTATATATCACTACATAGTATAAAGCAAAGCCGCTTTTCGCGCCTGTCTGTATGTTTGTTTGCTTAAATCTTTAAAACTACACAAAGGATTTTGATGCAGGTTTTTTTAATAGGTAGAGTGATTCAAGACGAAGGTTTTTATGTATAATAAATACTTGCCGGGAAAAATCCTTATTTCCACGGAAAAATGAGTTGCAGCGGGCGCAGCCGCTGGGGCAGGCTGCTAGCCTAAAAATCGCTATATATATTTAAAAAAAACTATCAATATCCGCTTTCAGTTTTAAAGATACATAAAAATACAGACTTAGGGACCGAAAAGCGACTTTTCTTTATGATTTTGAGGTAACGACCAGAATGTAACAAGCAAGCATAATTTATTGAAAAACAAATAGCCGGTAATTTGAAAATAATATTTTTTCGTTTGAAATCCGCCATTTTGTACTCATGAAATTTTAAATTCAGCCACTCGCTGTTGAGACCACAAACAACACATTTTATGCGAGTGACTCAAATGCCATTTTTGTTCTGTGGCTCAGACCATGGACCAACCTAACGACGACAGTTCATACGTCAACATCCGCCTAGCCATTAGAGCTGTAAACCGTGAAAAGAAATTTACTTATACACAATTCCACATACCTACATGCTTACACAAATATTCTCATGATTATCCTTCCGTGGCAATCGGATTGTCGGATAAAAAAAAACTGAGCTAATAGATTCGCTCGGTTCGTATTTTGAAAGGAGATTTATGGGAAGAATTAGCAACATGCAACTTACAAACGGCTCTCCATGGTCCGTGAAATACTTTCGCGGCGTCTGCGTCTGTGCAAATATTTAGACCGATCTCCATCCTATTCGTGTTTGTATTTGGAACAAGAAAGTTTTCAAAAAAATGCTGACTATATTTCAGTGTCATGCTTATGTATGATATCTATTTTTAACGTTGAAATTTCTAGAAATATCTGTGCCATACGTAAGAGCGTCGGTGGCCAAGTGGTTAGAACACTGGTCTTACAATCGTGAGACCCGAGTTCGATCCCTGCCATGTACCAATGTGTTTTACTTATTTTATTTGCATGTGACTCAACCTAAGATTCGGGCCAGGTTAACTTTCGGGTTGCAGAGGTCAAATGGCAGTCCCTCTGAGTAAAAACTTGGTTCCACGTCAAATCAAATCCCTTAGGTCAGGTAGCTGACCCCGACAGAGAAACGGGATAAGGCAAGGAAAATGATGTACTGTGCTAATTGTGCATACATAATTCTAGGACATTCTTTATTCTTTATCTTTTTAGTTTGAAAATAGACTTTAGTAATAAAAATAAAACTAGAAGAGTAAGTTCCACACAAGCACGTGTAAAAAAATATTAGTTACGATTTCACGACTTCACGAAAGCATAAAGATATCAACGGCTGAACAGCGTCTTCAACACTCCAAAAAGGGGGGAGTGATGTGGCGGCGCGCATGCGCTCCACATACAAGTCCTGAAACGCGGTATCAAAGTTTTTCCTTCCTCCGTCGTCACTCGGCCTACTGGCCTCAACATCCATCACTCCTCCTAAAAGTACTTAATCATACCAAACGTGATGTCTGATGTGTTCTGAACGCATTATAAGTATTATAAATCCAATGAACGTACCTGCAACAGAAATAAAATAGATTAGTATGTCATAGTAAAAAGGCAAGTTTACGTATGTAGATTATTATTAGATTGCTATAAAATAATATTACACATGAACTATCATTCGCTTACATAGTGTCACGACCAGCGTAACTGTCTGTTTGCGCCCGTAAGTGCGTTTATGAAGCATTAAGGTCAAGTTACGCTGGTCGCTACAGTATCTAAGCGAATGAGCTATAATTAAGAAATACACCGGTGGTCTAATTTAAGACCCTAGATATAAGTACCTAGAAAGTAGATTGATGAAGTCTCTAGACGAATATCTGAAACGAATTCATTGGCTTTTCTTGTTCAGAAATAAGATACTCTTTTAAGAACCCCTCTCCTTAGTTAAAAGTCGGCCAAACAGCTCGTTAAGTAGATGCGGATATTATGCGGTTTTTCCGCAGGATGCATTCGGCGATGGATTTCAACGAACAGAATAAAATTATAACTACGAACGAAGCTAATAAACTCTTTATCAAAATGCAGGAAAGTTTAGCCATTTCAGTCATTATGAGAATCAGTCGGTATTCCATATTTTGATGATCAGTCATAACAAGAATCAGCTGTATTTAGTACCTAGGCATTTTGAGATCAATCCGTAATGCATCGGAGGGCAATTTCTAGGGCTGGCCCAGGTTTTTTTAAGGTATTATGGAATTGTGGGCTATAGTATCATCACAGAGTAGACAGCTGGACACCTCAAAAATGAAAATCCACACAGTCGTCGGTGCAATGATTCCGATGGAGTAGATCTGAGTTGCGGTTAAGGCCGCGCGCTGCGTATCCTCCGCACAAACCAAGTGCAAGCACTCGCGCGATGTTCACTCATTTCACCTGCACCACTTGAAGTAAAATGAAGCACGCACGAGACGCAGCGCACGCCCTAAGGAACAAAGTAGTCGGAACTAAGCAGTGCAGTCCGCCATTGATGTTTTCATTCAGACGCCGGAAACATAAATCAGCGCGCCGCGACGTCGCGCGGGATTATTCCGCATGTCTTCCACTCGTGCGCAGCCAGTGCATACGTTATGAACAATTTGTGAGAATAATGCGTAAAAATTTTGTAATGTTTGGGCGTATGAAACTGAACAGAGCTAGGATTCTTGGGTAAAGATTTTCGGTATCATATACTAGTTCAGCCCTAAACTTTCGAGAATGTTGCATTGCAGCTAACCACAGATACTCCAGTTTACCCGTGATGAGGACGCTTGTAACAGCGTAGAAATATCGGGAGATCATTAGTAATTCTTTGGTAAAAACTTGTTATATTAAAAAGAGCTTTTTTTCTGTAAAAAGCTGCATAGCATTTATCGAAAAATAACAAACTCTTATATTTCCCTTACCTGACATGGTAGGTGCCACAAGGTCAAGGCTAACTACAAGGAAAATCCAATGCTTGTCTTTAACTTAATTACTTGTAAAAATGTGATGATAAACAAACTGAAAACCCTTGCCCCAGGTCGGGTAACAAACAAACACCTTTCTGCTACACTAGATCGTACTTGGTAAAATGTTAAAGTTTGTAACTGACACGCTGACACCTTACAAATACGGATTGCAATCCGGTCCGGCGGATCCCCGGATCCGGTGCATTTTGCCCCTACTGGATCCGGAAAACGTGAAACCTCTCTCTCTCTCTCTAAAAAAATTTTGTGTGCATCTTATCTATTTGGTTCTTGCTTTTCTCTTAGTTTTGATAAAAATACATATAGAAAATTGTATGCTTCTACGTACAATTGTGCCAGTCCGTCCGTCGAGAATTGACATGTGTCAATCCGGTGAAACAGTCCGGATTGCAATCCCTACTTGCAAAGAAAGCGGAGTAAAAAAACTCGTATGAAACTGTTTTTGTTCCCTACACACATCAACAATAGACCAACGTTTCTCAACTCGTACATCTAACCTAACCGAGCCTTTGCGAAGGACGCGCCAAGGTCGCTAACTTTCCGCTTGTTTGCAACTTTTATAACAATTTCGCCGTGTTTACTTTCCCTCATATTACCGCCGTCGATGTGGCGCAGTGGTAGTGCGACTGCCTGCCTCGCAAACGTTCCGGGTTCGATTCTCGGTGGGGCACTAACAAAGTTGATATTTATCTCTTTGTGAATTTGTTTTTAGTCTGGTTAGGATCTTTCAGGCTGAACCACCGGATTGTCCGTAAGAAAGATGGTTCTGTGTTTCGGAGGGAACGTTAAGCCGTAGGTCCCGGAGCTGTCTATGATTACTGAGCTGAGCTGGCGGTCGTAGCACAACCATATCAGAAGCCTGTTACTTGTAGGGGGCGGTTGAAAAATTCTGACCCCAGTTTTATTTATTGGGTCGTTGGACGACTCGATGTCCCACACGATAAGAAAGAAAGATACTTGGCAACTTTGGCGCACTTTTCCTCATATTACCGCCATGAGGCATCTTTCTTGTGGTAATATTACGCAGAAGTTGGTATGAGAAGGAAAACTTTTATTCACTTTTATTAGTGATCCTGATCAAGCATTGTATGAAGCGTGAAATTATTCTTAAACATTTACAAAGAATTGAAACAAGATAGCGTTTTAGGTAATATTTGATCTTGTACACTTTGTAACCTATTCATTTTCAGAAAAGTGATCGATTTCAAATTCAAAATTCAAAACTTTACTTTATTTGAAACAAGCAGCTTCTAAGCACATTAGGAATTGTAAATATTCTTCTTCATTCAGGTATTTTCTGGTCTTATCGTGCCAAAAGATCTAATTAGGTAAGAACATTTTTATATACGCAAAACCAGAATAGCAGCGGTTGAAAACACAGGACCTAATAGTTTTGATTGACTCAAACCTTGAAAGTTTAAGACACAGGATTTTAATACTTTTAATATGTTAAATAGGAGTTTTTTAAGGGATTAAGGACTAAAACTTTTTTCTATCGAGTACCTAGTATGATTAAATTGATTTATTTATTCTTAAGCCACAGGTGTCTTGCTGACTCGTTCTCAATAAATAAAAAATCAACCAAGTGTAAGTCGGGCTCGCGCACTTAGAGTTCCGTACCATAATATATATACATACATATAGCATAAACTACGTTTGTGGTATGGGAAGGAGCAATCAATTTTATTCAGTTTGTTATAGCGCCATACACGATAAACAAATACATACATGTCCTAGGAAAATTTCAACTGTCTGACTAATAAAGTTCATGAGATACAGCTTCCGAACACTTGCAAAGATTATTTATTATAATCGAGCAAAAACAACACTTATTTTGTACCTATGCTTTTGCTTAATCTAACTTTTAGTATTCCTTATTACTTGTTGTAACGGCAACAAAAATACGTCATCTGTGAAAAAGTCAACTCTCTAACTATCGCGGTTTGAGAAACAGCCTGGTGGCAGACGGAAAGACTGACAGACAGCAAAGTCTCGATAATAGGATCCCGTTTTGACCCTATCCGTACGGAGCCCTAAAAAACAGCGACGCAAGTAATTAATTTAGATCGTAAAACGTTTGTTACTTATTTACGTTGATATAGGTGGTGGGAGTGGGCCCCGCATAGGTGGCGTATGTGGAACAAAACATGTTGCGCAACGTCGATAACGGCGATACGTCGCGGTCTTGTGACTAGCGGGCGCGCCACCAAAATTCATAACAACAGAAGAAAACACTGAAGTATAGCCGTTCGAATGGGTCATATTTGACCGGCCTTACTTTAACCCGTCGAGCGATTGCCCCCGGCAAGGCTCTAGTGCCCCGAATGTCGCGCCATTTTAGGTTATGCAAAAATTTTGCAACTTGGTATAGAAAATCGAATAAAAACCGATTATAACCTATAATTTTCATAATAAGTTATATACCGTTGTAATCTGCATAAAATGGTCTGTCTAAATAAATACGAAGAGGGACCTATAAATCTAGACTTACTTGAATAATTTGAGTGTTTTTCTTGTAGTTTAGTTTTTTCTTCCTACACTACTCACTATTTTGCCCATTTTCACTGAATTATCTTTTGATATTCACTAAATTCACACTTTCAACGAAAACTACACATATTTTCACGTTCACAACAATGGCTTTTTCTTCCTAAATTGCAGTAATTATTGCAGAAACGAATTATTTACACTCGAGTAAAAAACTATCGGCGGCCATGACATCTGACCCGCGGCGCGAGCGCGGCGACTGAGTCAAAAGTAGCGATAGCAGCAAAAGCGTTCGAATAAAGTGAAAAAAAAAAAACTTTTTGTTTTATTTGTTTTATTGTCGAATAAGGAAGCCTATTAGTAGATAATTAGTTTGATTAGCAATTGTTTCGACTACGTTTCGTCTTATTTTGAAGAACTGCGATAAAAACAGCCCCATAATATTAGATTACCTACACAGTGAGTCGAGTAGCGAGTCTGTGCACTCGGTCAAGAGCTTGGTCTGGCCGGCATACATAGCCGTCTCAGACGGTAGCTCGACCAAGTAGAAGGGGAGATAGCTCGGATTCGGACCCTAGTACATTCTCGGTCAAGTCACAAGTGAGTGCACTCGGCCGATTCTTTATAAATTTCTGCTTTGATCGATTACACGTTGGGAGTTACTCCATCCGGTTTTAGTCTGCATATAGTTAGTGTTTCGTATGATGATATTACCATTTGGCGAATAAAGGGCGAGTTTTGTTTTGTTTTTTATTCAACGTAATAAATTTTCATTTAACTTGCCACAAGTATATGAGTTATTGTAGAAAGAAAGTGCATTGTCTCTCTACTTACTGTCTACTGTACTAGCTACTGCCCTGATCACACGTGCCGAGTGGATGGGCAAGACAGTGTTCTCGGCCAAGCGCTCACTTCGCATGAACAGATTTTCGAGTGCTCGGCCGAGTATTTTAACGAGACAGTTATTCGGCGTGTTCTATCTACTAGGCCGAGTGCCCCCCCATCACGCAATCTTGGCCGAGAATCATTTTACTGTCTCGCCAATCCTTTCAACGCATGTGATCAGGGCATACGTGTGAGCAAGCCATTTGGTGAGTGCACTGACTCGCCGCTTTCTGTCTACTGTACTCGCTACGTGTGAGCAAGCCATTTGGCGGGTAGAGTGGGAGTGCGAGTATATTTGTATTGCGTATTTGATTTTATTTATAAGAAATGAGATGTGTCTGCAGGGATAGTATTCTGTTTTGGATTCGACAAAGTATTTTGATGATAATATGTCACTCAAAAAATAAAAGAAAAATGGGTAGTTAATAGCATACTTTTAATTGTTGGTTATAATTACGTATAGGCTGATATAATAATAAGATTACTTAGTATTTTACTAATTACTAAAAAGTACTTAGGTCTAAAATTACATACCTTTAAATTCAAATTCAAATTATTTATTCAAAGTAGTAAATTTTACATTCAGCTTTTTGATCGTCAAAAATTAACAATTTTAACAATAACAATTTTATGAACCTAGTGTAAACGCGGCTCAGGTGGACTAAAAACTTAAAACTAGCCCCTAAAGCACTGCCTGGCTGGCCAAGCTAACCAAACAACATGTAACGTTAGGTGGTAAATAAAATAACATCGAGTTCATGCGAAGAGAGTTCACACAGTCTTTCACAGAGTCTATCTACAGCAGAATTTAAAATTTGAATAATATCACATTCAAAAAAATGATTGTCTTCAAATTTACATAACTATTTACACAAACCAAAATGATCCTCTTCAAAATATACATGAATATTTGCACTAGAACTAGATAAACTAGCCGAAAAATCATAAAGGCATTGTGGTCAGGGACTAAAGTGCATTGGATAAAAAACGAAAGTCACAAAGGCTGTCAGTTAATACATGATTTGATTGGACAAACCTACATGATTATTGATTATCGACAAACAAACACACATATATACAATAAATACCTCCCAAATCCCCCCTGCCCAAGTGCTAACAGAACTCTGCCTAGTGCCAACTGATATCTTGACGTAATATCTGGTAACCACGACAAAATACTACTGACAATTGGCCTATTTATAAAAAGTAAATTGTTTAGGAAAATGAGAGAAACAGAAAGACCCTTGCATACACCATTCATTCGTTAATTTCTTTCAGACTACAAAAAAATGGTGTTCACTCAATGCGTCGCCTTTTGCGCCCCGATTCTTTTGATTTGAGAATTCTTAGAGAGTGCCACTCTCTCCAACAATTCTCAAAGCATAAGTACTCGTCACAAGTGACACATTGAGTGTGCACCATTTTGCTATTGCCTTGCTGGTAACAAACATGACAACGTTTTCTATTACTGCGCCCTGCTGTGTACATCGGTTCATGCACGATATCCCTCCTCAGCCTTGTCAATTCATCGGGTTGTGGTCTTATCTCCGGTGGACCGGGGAGATGACGGTCTACAATTGACTTAGCCAGGGCGTACCGGAATTCCCGTTGCGTCACAGGCAGTTTCTCGCGACGTTTACATGATTCCACCAGCATGACAAAAGCGTTGTGGATACTGGTGTTGAGCAGTCTTTTAAACATTTTCGAGTACCACTTGATACCGCGTTTTCGCTCAACGAGGTACATCGAAAGTTTTTGATCTTTCAGATCAACACCCCCCATCGACTTATTGTAGTCCCCCACACATTTGGGCTTCACATGCGATTTGCCCGCCTTTGAACCAACAAAGGTGTCGTCATTGTGATAGGTGGAAATCATAGTCACCACCTTGGAGTCTTTCCATCCAAGGACGGAAACATCACCACAATGGCGCGCTATAATTTTACCCTTCGCAGAATTTTTCGGCATCTTTGCTACTTCGACGGGCACGTTCTTTCTGTTTGGACGCAATGTTCCTAAACAATCAAATCCCAAGCTCTTGAGATACCGTGCCAACGCAGGACAATTAT
Source organism: Keiferia lycopersicella (assembly GCA_029255805.1). NCBI lineage: Eukaryota > Metazoa > Arthropoda > Insecta > Lepidoptera > Gelechiidae > Keiferia > Keiferia lycopersicella. The sequence continues at coordinate 3,126,028 of JARACZ010000036.1, forward strand.
AAAAATTGTCCATAGTGACACAATGCCCCAGACTCTTCAGGACTTTCAATAAACGGAGCACTATTTTAGTGGTCTTGCCAGCTAAATCGACACTAGGTGCAACAGCCGCACTCCCGGTGTTGTTGCGATCAGAGTCCTTCCCCGTGTAGATTTCAAAATCATACATATAGCCAGTACGTGACTCACAGAGCTCATATGACTTTATGCCGAAACGCGCAGCCTTTGTCCTTATTGTTTGGACCCAGGCCAAACGGCCCTTGAATAAGGTCAAAGACTCGTCGAGGGAAATGAAACGTTCTAAATTATAAAGAGAAGAAAATTTTGACTTGAGATATGAGATCACTGGCTGTAATTTCGCTAGTCTCGGTGAAAGCTGAATGTCTTCATTTGGTAGCGAACTCTGACTCACATCAGAATTGTCCACAAAATGAAGAAATTTGCTCATCAAGATGTAGCGATTGTACGACATCAATTTCCTGAACTTGGGCATCTCCAGGAAATCATCTGCCTTCCAATACTCAATAAGCTTTGTCCGCGGATCAATCCCCATGTACATAAAAACAGCAAACAAAACCATTATCTCGTCTGCATTCGTGTCTTTCCACTTATGCAGACGAGAATATGGTTTCAATGTCCCTTCCGCTTTCATGGTGTCGATCGTCTGCTTCGCATAGCGATTAGTTTCCAGAACGATACGGTCTATAATGTCCTTACTCCAGATGTCGGTAAAAGCATCATAGGCAGTGTCATAGTCTTTGACTGGTCCAGGAGTAGGACCTGAAAAAACTTCAGGAACACCCAAGAACGACCCAAAGTCTGCTTTCCAGTCATAACTAGTTGAAATGCCAGGAAGACGATCGGCTTCTGCATCCATTACACTTTCCATTGCCTCTATGATTTGACGAACTGGTTCTTCTAGTTCCTCGTCATTAGGGATGTTTCTATCCAATGTAGCAAAGGTAGGGCCCTCGGCAGGGGATTCGTCGAATTCATCGTCGAATTCACTGTCGAGTTCACTACCTTCATGTACCACACTTCTCGCACTTCGCTTGCGTGTAGTCGTCGCCCCTGAAGTCGACGGCTGCACATCATCAGAAGTGACATTCGGTAAACCCTCAGAATTGTTAATATTTGCCGAGCAAATATTAACAATTCCTGCAGCATTATCGATCGCCGCTTCCACTGAAGTACGAGGAGTATGGACATTAGGAGAGGAACATCCCTTAGCCACCCCTATCTCCCTACTTTCGTATTCCGCCTCCCCGTCCATAGGCAAGTCATCTCCGTCCGTGGGCAAGTCACTGATCCATCTTTGGACATGCCACGGCGCCGAGTCCAAGACCTCTTCTAGTTCTTCATCGGACAAGTCCATGGCCTCTATCCTCTCCAGGGCGTTGACGCTGCAGAAGAATATAATTGAATTATATCTAATACCTTTAAACGAGCAAGAATTGTATATATAATTATATATATATATAATTGGGATCTCGGAAACGGCTCCAACGATATTCATGAAAATGTGTATATAGGAGGATTCGGGGGCGATAAATCGATCTAGCTAGGTTTTCTTTTCCAAAAATCACTCTGAACAGCAGAAAAAGCCGAGCAACGCTCAGTCAACCAGGTACTTATAAATAATATATATTTTATTTATATTCGAAGTAGGTGCACTACTATAAATATGCACCTGTGCCGTAAATGGCAATAAACATATACGCTAATAATAACTTACCATAGAGCTTTTTGAGGCCTTGAGACATGAACTCGGCCACTGGATGTCTTTTTGACGGCTATGGACTCGCCCGTCAGTCGCATGCTGCCGCCGGGGGTCTGTTGTACGACTCGAGCCCTTATCACAGAAAAAAAATATATAAAAACATGTCCCAAAATAACTTATTGCCCTCTTTGCCCGTATCATAGACTTTATTGCTTTCCCACCTATGATAAGCGCTTAGTGTCGTGTCGCTACACGCGGAGTCATAAAAAACTTTGGCACTCGTTATGTAAATGACCAAAAGGATAGTTCATCCAACATCAAAGATTTTAGTTTTAGATAGTATCAGAACTATAAAATGCATTGAAAAATATATACTTACTGCTGAACGGGGATTTCTATGTTTGGGTCTCGCTCAGGCCCGGTCACAGCTAAGCCCATAATGAGGGCTCGACGTGCAGATGAAGGCCGCTGGGAGTAGTTGATGTGTGACGGTGTCGCACTTCGCGATCTCGTCACAGATCGTGAGGTCGATCGAAGACGTTCAACTCTAAAAATATACAACAACCATTGTGTATTTTGTACAAGATTATTATATCCTACAATATTATTATGTTTTTACTAATATTACTCCCAGGTTTCTAAACATGGCCTTATTACAGCTCAGATGCGTCTAAACTCAAACAATAAACAAAAACAAAACTTCATTACGCCCTGTATAAAAAAAATGGTACTTTGATTGAGACTATTTTCCTTGGCAACTTCAAAAGCCTATATCTCGGCCTAGGTGCACCAAAAGCAAAAACAGATAAGAATGAAATGTGCTTCTATTAGCTCATTTTACACGAAAAGCACGTTGAAAATTAAATTCGAGAAAAAAAATTCAAGCATGTTATTTCTCTCCTCAATGCATCAAAGCCTACATAAAACCCACATTTTAAACCCCAAAATATGAATCTAGACCAAATATTTAGCAAAACTAGGAAAAATATTGATAAAAAGTGGCTTCATAAAAAAATTCCAATAAAACACCCAATAAAACAATTTCATTTTCACTATTTTTGTTGCTGTCCGTACTTTCAACACGGCCGCGCGGGTTTCGCGCCAAAGATTGTTTCAAAGTACAATAAAACTAATATGAGACCTAAATTGGGATGAATTCTTTTGTAAATATGTTTCTAAAAGAATAATCTACAATTTGTAATGCATAAATGCAGGAATACTATAAAATAAGTATGAATTTCAACATCAGATATGTCGCGGCGCGGATGAAAAAGTCAAGGCCTCGAAAGTTTCACAGATTTTTAGACATTAATTAGGACATATTCATTCAATATTATAATTTCACAAGAAACTACACTAAATTCCCAATAAATACATATAAGATTCTAATAAGAACACTCACCGTTTTCTCCTGGAATTCATTTTGCAGTAATTGCTTCACACAACACAACGGCACTCACGAAAAAGAAATGGCGGCCACAGAGTCACTTTCACAATTTCTCGTATTTTTTTCTTTTTTGTTCGGTTACACGCATAAGACAAGCCTACAAATTATTCCTAGTAAACCATAGATTCATTTTGAAACAAAAATGACAGGGTCGCATGCATTGGAACGTAAAAAATAGAGGACCAATGAGCGACTGTTAAACTTGTACACCCGTGTGTTCACGCGACGCGCGGGGCCTTCAAACTTCATGTACACCCGTGTGTGCAAAAAACACTCAATGGGTTAAATAGTGATGGGCCGAACATATGTTTCATCGAAACCGAATTTTACGGCCGAATATTCGGTAAGAGTTTGCCGTTAAGAATCAAATAACCTTTTTTCTTTTGTCGTGTGTGAACTCGATGGAAGGAATAGGTTGAATAATTATATGTATCGTCGTGTAATATAATTGTTACCCATGGGTTCATAAAAAGTAATGTAACGGGCAGCAGCGTTCCCATTGAATAGAACACCTTGCATTGCGCTTTCCAAGCCATATGCCAAATTGTACTGAGTATGGAAATATCTAGGGGACTGCCAATGTTCAGCAGTGGACTGTCGTGGCTGTTAACGTCTCTCATGTCAAGTGAAATAGTCTAATAGTGATATTCAATGACATATCTTCTTTGGACCATACCAACACTTCCTCGAGATTTCTCTCGTGGCATGGACCCAGTATGTGGGCCAACTATCTGAAAGTTGGTTTCCAAGAAAACAAGGTACAATGAATTCGGTTTTCAGTACAAATAAACAAGACAGATCAATTGTGAACGTAGCTAATAGGGTCGACGTATCATACGCAAACCAGTTTTATACAATACTCCAACGAAAGTTTGCTTCCAAGAAAACGAGGTACAATGAATTTGATTTTCAGAACAAGATAGATCAATGTGAAAGTGATTGATAGGGTCGACGTATCCTATCGCGTTAGATATATCGCCCAACTAAAATCAATAGTAATTATATTTTAATTATTTTCAAGCAAAATGTTATAAATCGATCAAAGACCTATAACATTGAGATCTGCCTAGTGATGATGATGATCTCTCCGACCGATTTCGACCATGGCGACCACTTCGACTCCTAATCAAATCGGCGCTGATGCGCCTAGAGATGTGTCACGTGTTCACACTGTGCACGGGAGATTACTGACAAAATTGGCTTCAATAGCCATCTCTTCCGAGTAATGCCGGTTTAGGAATAACACCATCCTATTTCTCTCTTCTGTCGTAAGAGGAAACTTAGGGATTCGAGAGATTTTACATAGAAAATTGTGTCTTTACAATGACTAATCCTGGACTAGACATTCTGGAAGTAGGCATTTTGAATCAGAATCTACTTGGAAATATATATTTTTAATCTTTGAATCAGTGGCTGATTTGCGACTGGTACGCGTACCCTATTTGTGTATGAAAAGGAAACGTCGCGGGCGGTCTTGTGACTTGAGCAGTGTAGGCGAACTAGAACTGTTATAAATACATACGATGTTTTACAGTGCAAATAAACTTGCAGCCAAGTTCAGTTGATCATTGTTTAAAAACAGATATGAAACGCCGCAGCTATGTACCAAAATCTAGTGCTTACGATTATTCATGAAACTATCCTTGTTGATTGAAAACTGGCTAAATATTCTACCTCAAGCAGGATTTGACCTAGAAGCGGAATAGCGAACTACGGTACGAAACTTTCAAGTTTTCTAAAAACTGTATAGCTAGGCTACCTAACATAGGATGTGTTTCATTTACTATCTCTTGTGTAAAAAAATAAAAGAAGTATAAATATGTAAGTAATTCCTGATAACCAGTAGCTAACTTGCAGTAATCGAAAAAATGAATTGGTGGCGGTGGTAGGTGGTAGGTCTTTACAAATAACCTTTGAGACCGCCTACAAAACGTATTGAGTAGTACTAATTACCACTGTTCCTTCGATAATATTTCATTTCACACATAATGGCAGTAAGGCGGTATTAATAACTACCCAATCAGTGACCAAAACGTGACCAGTTAGTAAATTCGTAGGCCGCTTCATTATAATTGTATGTCCTCCCGTGTGATGCCAGCTTAGAATAGCATCACCCTATTCTCTCCGTGGGTGGCTCAAAAAGGGATAAGTATCCAGGAAATAGGCAGCAGCGTTCCCTGTAAACGCAACATCTTGAACTGCGCTCGCCGACCCACCAGCGAAGCGTGGTGAGTATGGCAATACCCCCCATAGGAGTATTCCCACGGCCAGCAGTGGCCTGTTATGGCTTTTTTTAAGGTTAAGGTTTCTCCAATTCATCCAACTTTGGTAGTTCGAGTCAAAATTAAACACTTTATCATTCAAACTAAATATAAAGTGTAAACAAATCCGACACAAGGGTTCACTGGTGTCCCACACGAAAAGAGAGAATAACACGCGATAATTAACAAATTAGCCAATTTCACGTGACACTGGCTGAATAGCTAGTCTGTAAAGGCCATAATTTAAAAGACAAAGACACAAACGCACATGATACCCAAACAATAGGCCTTCATTTATTTTATACTGACGTGGTCCAGTTGCTAATGAAACGTTGAGGTAGGCGTAGACGGTAGGTGGTAAAATATTCGGTTAAATGTTTGCCGAACCGAATATTCGACAAGACAAGAATTTATGTCCATATAAAAAGAATAATTGATGTCCATGTTGCGGGGTAGGCAGAGCGTTAACAGTCGCTGTCGTCACGTCTGACAAATATTGTGGGCCATTTTCTGAATAACTTTCCCCAAGCCTGTATGGGCAACTCTATGGAAGTAGGTAAGACGGTTCCCATTATCGCATGCTTTTCCGTTTTTTTTGCCGGGTGTAAGGCGGAAGAAAACTACGCTTTACCAAAAATCCTTTGGTATATTTGCATGTTTGTTAGTTGTCAAGACTCAGTCTCGTCCAGTGTGCGACTAGCCTAAATATCGTATTTGCCTACTGAAAATCCATGTCGTGCTTAGACCCGATATAAACTCAATAATAGGCCTTCATGGTCTAAACTGTACACGTAAACGCAGGTCACGGATGGTAATAGCGTCTGCGTTAAATTTGTAATTTAGTAGTCATTTGATAAGGGCTGACCACGCCGACCTTGGTCTAGCCAATAAATTACTCTTCACACTATTATAACATTGAGGTAATATTCGTTTGTTTTTATGTAATAAAAAACTACTAGAATCCAGTAGTTTCAACAACTGGACCGATTTATTTTAATTCTTTCACAGTTTGGCTTTTGTCGATGGAGGATACGCCATTCAGTTTTCAGTTCTTCGCAAATGTCTTCACTGTAAGAAGCTGTATTTCACCTGATTAACACAAGTTACCTATTACTTACTCTAGAGGTCTTATTCTCAAGGGAAACAAACGAGTAGCAGCGGATAATGACCAGAGCACACTGGCCTGCGTATGCAGTTCGTACGCGTACACGTGATCACGCGCATACGTTGTAATGATTGTATGAGAGACGGCACACCGCTTGCGTTGCGTAGTGCAGAAAAACACGTGGTCACGAGCACGCATACGGTATAAGCAAGCCGGTGTGCTCGGCCCTAAAACCGCTGGGCGGACTTTTAATAAATACGAATTTTACGTCAAATCTTAGTTCTAGAATGCAACTAGCGCTTAGCGGTGGCGACGGTGCAATTGACCCTAAGGGACAAGTTACGAAATAAACGATACGCTTATCGACAACTGATAGAGTAGAACGATAAGTACTTCCTGCTTCCGAAATTGATAACCCTAGCCGTTCAAAAACAAATCATAAGGGAAGAAACACAACTAGCGCCAGTTTTCAGTTCCAGAAGCATATAGAAATTGAATCGTATTGTGATTGACATTTAGTCGATACTGAATAACAAGTGTCAAATCTCGGCAGCGCGATTGATGCTGGCTATATTTAAATTCCATAAAAAAATAAAAATGACGAAATTTAAATACGCGAAAGTTATGTTTCTACTTTGAAATAACCGCAGTAGGGTTCAAAAAAAAATAGTTGTTACGAAATTCATAGCGTCAAATTATAGGGTTGAAGCGCAGTAGCAAGTGGCATAGCCTTTCTAACTGACCTGAAAAGTTACGCAATCCCATCCAGGCCATTGCTAGGTCACAAAGAGGCCTAGCTTTCTGTGTAACTGGATTTTACTGGATATTTTTATTACCTTTGCAGGTAGGAAATTGCATTTAAGTGTCCTAATATAGCCATTCAAACAAAGGTTTCAGAATCCGGATTGAGATCCCTCTTATTTGATAACGGCAGATTACACTGCCTGCGTGTGCTGCTCGTATGCACGCACGTGATCACGCGCGTACCCGTCAAAATCTATGGGATTATATTAGAGACGGCACACTACTACTTGCGTTGCGTAGGGCACACTAGCATCTACACAGTTCCATACATTACAACCGGTACGCGTGTGAACACGTGCACGCATACGGACTGCATACGCAAGCGGTGTGCTCTACCCTTTACAAAAGACAGTTTAGATCATTTTTTTTCTATTCTATATCTAATGGTTTAAAAAAAAAACTGCTCCTGTCCTGAGCAGCATTAGCCGGCGTTGTATTCTAAGCGCACGTTTTGTACTGTTGTACCGTCCATTTTGATAATTGAGTGTCGATAAAACGCCCGTAAACACAATTTACGACCGGCGGCTTCTTCTGTCGCCATGAAGCTGAATACAGGATGTAGCCGGGGCATCAATAGCGTCACACAGGTTTAGAAAAATATACTTAGTATATATCTTCGTTATAGTATTTAAGAATGTCCGTAGTCTTTGCCATTTATAAAATTTTACAAAAAACGGGTGAAATAACGATTTTTGGTAAATCATAAGCCCTAAATCCTAACCTAGCTAAATCGATTTACCGCCCCTGTAACACCCCCATAAACGAAATTTTGTGTAAATCATTAATTAGATCGTTGAATCTCGTTTGGTGATAATACGTACCTACCTACATCTTTTTTGTTGCTAAACTATCATTTCTACCTACAGCCTGTATAAGAGCACTGTCTATTCGAAAGAAATGATTGTGTATTGTGTGTGATCAATTTTGATTGAACTAACATTCATGGTGCCGCCATTAAGTACCTAATATTGAAATTGACTACAGAAAGATTGGAAGAGCGATGAACCTATTATAGCTGAATGGATGGTACTATTATATTGATCGATGTTTGATTTGATAATTTAAATATCAAAGCATAAAGGGCAGGGCACATCGTCTGCGTATGCAGCTCGCATGTGTGCACGTGGTCACGTACCTGTTGTTATGTATGTATTATTTATTATGAGAGTCACCACACTGCTTGCGTTGCCTAAGTCACACTAGCAGCGTACCGTCTATCATACAATCCCATACATTATCAGTAACAAATGGAAGAAGATGAACAACCACTATTTTGTATTGTAACTCTTCACTATATAGTACAAATCAAAGTCGTTTTTCGCGTCTATCTGTATGTATGTATGTTTGCTTAAATCTTCAAAACTACACAACGGATTTTGATGCAGTTTTAATAGAGAGTGATTCAAGAGGAAGGTTTTTATTTAAGATGCTTGCAGGGAAAAATCCTTATTCTCCCGGGAAAATGAATTTGCAGCGGGCGCAGCCGCTGGGGCAGGCCGCTAGTATTTGGATAAAGCATGCTCGATTTCTGCATTGGTTTTGAAATCGGATTGGGGTACGTAAGGTTCAAATACAGTGGGATCTGGCAGGAAATTATTTCCATAAAAGTCTTATTAACGGCTAATGTCGTCGTGTATAAATCCAAGATTGTATAATAGAAGTTCGTCATCCACAAACTACATACATATAATCACGCGTCGCAGGCAGAGACTACATCCTTCCACTTGCTACGATCCTCACATACCTTTTTCTCACCCACAAAATCATCTATGTAAAACCGCAAACCCGCAAATTCAGCCAAACTCCGCTATCAAATGTTAATCACGTTTTTTCGCTGTTTACGATCCTGTTTCCTGTTTGCGAATCCGGAAACAGCCGGGAGCCGGAAGCGGAGTCATCGTCCTCGGCAGACGTCATCGCTTGTCATTCCTATACCCACTCGTGCTTTTTTGTTAAAAAAAAACGGAGAATAGATTTTTTTTCTATCTGCTAGGTCTCGCTCCTTTTTACATATCAAACCTGACGGCGTTTGCGTTAAGTTTAAATTTTGACATTTGACTAATATTGATAACTCCACGAGATTGAATACATTTCTTTGGAAAGAAACATTTTCAGATTAGCTCAACGCCATCTATGTTTAATTGGAAGATCGCCTAGAAGGTTTCCCATTGTGTCATACAATTTTCTCTTTGACGATGAATCATTTATTCAATGAAAATATTGTACTTTATTAAAATATTCATATATAATAATCAAGTATAAAACTTTTTGAATCTTTGAGTTTTCTCCATCTTTACATTGGGCCAACAACCCATGTCGATGCCGCGCTTTTAACGGGGTTAGGTAACAAGCATATTTTTTCAGAGAAAAGAAGCCAGACTGCGGTAATTATACAGTTATATTTTCCAGCTATATTTTCAACTTGCTACGTTGCAGTTAGGCCTTCGAACATGAATGTGCTGAGATACATGACGCAAGTGGAAATCACACAAGTGGGGATAAGATTAGCGGCTACCAACTGACAGGATTTGGAATGGAACAAGTCTATGGTGTATTACTGTATTCTTCCATTAGATTCTAAAATCATCGTTTAAACCTCTCTTGTGATAGTAATCACTACAGCAGGCGCAGAAGATGAGGCTTCTTTTATTTTGGATCATAAATGATCAATACATAGTATAATATAAATGCGCTTTTCGCGGTTCTCTGTCATGGCCACCGTTAACTCTTGAACCAGGCAACAGATTTTGAATCGGTTTTTTAAATAGATAGAATGATTGAATTATCAATCAAGAAGGTTTACCTGTCTCTCAATCATGGACACCGTCGGCTCCAGCAAAACCAGGCAACAGACTTTGGGGCGATTTTTTAGATAAGTAAATGATTTTTAAATTTTAAATGTGTGTAATATATGCCGGAAAACGCCTTATTACTACAGGAAAATGGGCGGGACACTAATTGTGTTGAGAATAAAGAATTGTAGAAACATGATTACACACTTATTAAAATCTCATCTCAAATGAGCTTATTAACAAAATTTGCGGTTTCCCTGGATCGTTCATTAATTAAATTGCAAAATATGTTTTATCAAACAAATTAATCCAGTTTTGGCTCAAATTAATGGGTTTGTTTTATTTTATTACGTAGGTATCCGATTTTACGATCAAATAATCAGGACAAATTATTATCAGTCTGTCGCTTCAATGTTTTGGCAATGTGTTTATATATAATTTATAAATTATTATAAATTAACTATAAAAAGATAAGCATAATATTTTCTTGGTATTGCACAACCAAAACTCATACATTATACTTAAGTATGTATTAAGTTATTCGTGCGTGACCACAGACGAGCTATGTATGTTATTCGAATCGTTCAAAACATCATAACGTTTTAAATATTCAACTGAGTGATGAATCAAACCATGAAACTGAACAAAATTCTCCAAAGGCTGAAATAAGATGAAAAAATTTGGTCTTCTTATACAACTTTTTTTTCTATCATACATTTTTACGAAGACCCCAACCGGGCCCGTCTTTGACTTTTAGTCTCTTAGCAATTTGATGTACCATAATATAACATTAATAAATAAATAACAGAGACCGACAACGGTATAACGTGCCCTCCGTAGCACGATCAGTTTAAAAGTATTTCATCATATGATATTCCATAACAATAAATAAACTCTTAGAGAGCCCGCCCTCTTTGTCAAATCGAAGGAAAATTCTAATGTTATATTATTATACACTCTTATTTGTAAGCAAACAAATCGGCTTTATGATACTTATAAGATGTAACAAAATCATATCCAATATTTTAGGTGGTTTTATTAAATTTACCTAAACAACTTCCGCCATGGAACGATAAAATGGCTCAGAACTTCCTAAACCTCCCATAAAAATTGACTCGGTCGGCTGGTAGGTACATTTTGTATAACATATCGAAAATTTCTTTTTCTGCGCGATATTTGTCGCGCCATTCAAACACAAAAAAAACTAAAAAACTTGATAAAGAAATAAACCCCAATAATAATAAATTTCAACACACATATTTCGTCGGTTTATATCCAAAAAATCCAAAAGCAATTTGCTGGCGCGACGATATAACTCGGAACTTAATATTTGCAAGGATTTCTTTCAAAGATATTGCGCAGAATACGTAACTAGGAGGACGAGCGTGAAAAGAAACGCAAGGTGTTGGAGCGCGAGGCCATAAATCATAATAAATGCGAACATGTTCGGGTCGACGCATATCTAGCGCATAATCGGCTGACTTAAAATAGCATCGCCCTATTTCTTATCTAGCGCATAATCGGCTGACTTAGAATAGCATCACCCCATTTCTACCTGTCGTAAAATACGACTCAGGGATGTACACAGGGAATAAGCAACATTGTTCCCTGTGAATACACTCACGCTGTTCGCGCCACTTCGCCTGCCAAGCGAGGCGAGTATGTGCGGCGTGCGCTTCACATTTCATTGCAGTCACGTCGGGGTCACCAGTGTTGAGGATGAGAGTGTGAAAGCCAGTAGGCTCAATGCTGCATGATGGAAAAGGGGAATTCCCTCCGAGCAAGGTGTTCAGCTCGGGGACCGCGGCCCAACTGGTAGGTCGTGGATTTTGTATTTATGCTAAGTCTTCGACAAACTTCGTAATCGCGTTTCAGGCCTTGGCTTCTGATTGGCTAATCTTCTATGACGAGTATGACGTGTCGTGTTTACATTGTGCAGGCAGCGTTCTCGTCGTCGCCTCGTCAGCAGTAGATGCGTCTAGCGAAGTCAGCATTCTGTGTGCGGCGTGCGCTTCACATTTCATTGCAGTCCGCGCCGCTACATATGTAATACAATACTCCCCAATAGGGGGAGGACCACCTATACCCAGCAGTCCAAGTTGAGGCTGTAAATGTGGCGCTAATTGGCAAGAGCCATTTTCAGTAGCAATTTGAAAAGGATATGAATCGTAACTAATTGAATTGAAGTAGACATTGTTTTGGTCGCGCATAGCTCGCGTGGGCACTCATACTAGTCGATATCGACAACGGCTGGCTGTACATTTTGACTTAGCTGTACTTTGTGAGATATGGAGGGTAAATGGAGTCAGAGCTTGTAGATTCAGAAGCTTGGCAGTTGAAATCTGATATCTTTTTCATAGAGTAAGCCAATATGCTGCCATAGTAGTGACGTTTTACATGAAAATTATTTTGGTAGGTTCTTATTACGAAACAGTTACTTCTACATTTGCTACGGGAAATTGCGCGCGTCAAAAGGTACTAGATGTGCGCTGGCCCTTTGAAGATCGCTATACTACTTAGGTACTTAGGTTTTATAGGGGTAGGTAAAAAATGTTTCAAGATATTCTGTATATTTTAAGTAGGTAAGTAAAGAGAAGTACCTAATCATTCTAAGAAGAAATTGTTATGTTTTGAGTGAAATCGGTATAGTTTGGTCCACTGTTGTGATTTAGCAAGCACATTCGATGATGAGATAAATTAAAATTCAACTTCAAGAACCAACGGAGTCCTACTTCTGGACAAGTTGGACTTTTATAATTTCCGACCCGAAGGCGTTTCGTTAAGTTTAAATTTTGAAATTTTTAGAGTTTAAATTTCCCATAGCCAAAGAAGATAAATTAAATCAATATTGCTCAATCTTAAAACGAGTATTGAACATTGACACAAAACACAACCCTTTTGATGTTGCCGAATGGCTATGATTAAAGGGTTTGTGTCTATTCAAGCATGTTAGGTTGTAGTCGGTTATAAATTATGTGTTTAAACAGAACAAACATTGTAAATCAAGGGTACAATACCGATATCGACAACTTGTCGATGTCAGCCGTTGATTTTGTAAGGGCTGGTTCCACTATACACATTGTAAAAAAATCAAGTGCATCAAAACATATAAAAAAATCTCAAAACATATAAGTGTAAACATGTTAAGGGGTGCACCAGTCTATGAAACTGAACAACTTACCCCAAGGAACACAGGTCAAAAAATGAAAAATTATTTTGGTCCTTTCATTAAAATTTGTTTTTTATATTTGGACCTATGTTCCTTTAGGTATGTTGTTATGTTTCATGCGCTGATTCAATCCTTAGCCTTAGATGTGACGCCACTTTGTACACCTTATACCGTGCAGCGTTAGTGCAACTGCCTGCGATGCAAAGGTTCCGGGTTCGATTCTCGGTGGAGCAATCACATATGTAGTTGATATTTTTGCATTGCTGGCTGAATCATCTGAATGTCCGAAAAGAAAGATGGTTTCCTGCTTCATAGAGCACGTTAAGCCGGCGGTCCCGGTCCTAAAAAATAGGCACTCGAAAAGTTGCAAATTTCAGGGGTCGTATAATTGCGAAGTAACTTAGTAATGGAGGTAAACAGTGGAGCGATTTAATTGTACGAGAGAATGCTGGAACGCGCAATACTCGACGGCATAATGTCATCCACTACACTACAGTAAAGTACAAAGCCTGGGCGTAACCGCACTTGCGCACTTTCAACTAGTTTTCAACATTGACAGTCTACCAGAGCCCCAAGTTTGCTATTTTTGTCATTGTAACGCCATCGAAACTCAACTGTCATTCAATTGCCATTGTGATTTTTCTATACTTTACACTGTTAGCAGACCACGAAATGATCGAAATCATCCAACTGCGATCCAATCGACATCCAACTGAAACGATTTTCATTTAGCAGACTTAGGGCCCAGACCACCGCTCTACAGCAGTATGCGGTTATTTATGGAGGATACAGAAACCCATGCTTAAGGTATGGACTGCGCGTGTTGATATACAAGTCTACCTACGATTAATAGCTCTCCACATGCGTTATTCCCGCGCTTAGCCAGCGCGCTGGCTGAGGTAACAGGGGTGAAGCGTAGGCTGCTCGTGTGTCTTTAGAACTAACACGCGCTTATACGTCTGATTCAGCCTATACTAAGCGAGGAGGCTAGCGAATGCGTAAGACGGGCAGCCTAAAGAAATCAATCCAAAATAAGAAATATACCTACCGTGTAAGGACGCGTGTTTATATGACGTTTAAATTATTATTTCATGTTGTCAGTGGTTAATTTTTGTTATCGTAATAAAATAAAACGATAAAAGTCAAAGTCATTGCAGAGGGGGCTTTACCCCTAGCAGTAAAAAAAAAAACATTGAAGTGTCTGCACGTATGACATGGGCGTCTCTCTGTTCTCTGAATTCAGTAATTCTTATACTAAACTCGTAGCCAATTCATTATGAACATTGGTTCAACATGATGCAAGTTGAAATCGCACGGTTGGATCTAGACTTCTCGCCGGCAATCTAGACTCTAAGTCAAGTCTAAATTCCTCTTAGCTTGAATCATTATGTAAATGTGAAGTACACTTACACTACCTTCCATTAAGGTAATCCTGTATAATCTAAATCTCTTTCAGCTGCGTTATTCAAATTTAGTGACGATAATAGTTACCTGAACAAGTGAGTCTAGAATTTGACATGATAGAATTTTTAATGGTTAATAACTCTCATTTTGCACTAGCATTTGAGAGAAACATTTTGTATTTGTTAACTTATAAATAGGAGATTTTCATTATAAGAATTAAAAAAAACACTAGTACTCCCGCACTGACTGACAGTCTGACATGCACTGACACTTTCGTTCCAAATGAGTCCGAGTCCAAGTTAAAAAAAAAACAAATATTACATTCCGTCTTTTGCAGTAACATACCAAGCACAGCGCCATCTATCCAGCGACTAGAGTAATAATAATAAAAAATCCCCTATTACAAAAGGATCATACATCATTGTATGATGTATTTTCCATGTGATTTTGACAGATGATAATATATACATACAGGTCTCTGGTCAGGTCAGGTAAAACATATGAAAGAAACAAGTGGATCACAATTCCGCCGCCAGGGATAGCGCCGCCGTGGCGTAGTGGTTAACACCGGATAGTCAGAAGACGTGGGTTCGAATCCCATCGGTGGCGTGAATTTTTTCCGCTTGTTTGGTTTGTATTAACTTTCTAACAAAAAGTTAAAATACAGCCCTTTAAACAACTGTTTTGGAATTCGTAATCGGAACATTATGAGACGAGTTATTTATGTATCAGGAAACAAAGCGATTGATCGAATTTCGCGATAATTACAATACGATAAGCCCATTTGTTGTGATGACTTGAAGAAAATAGAAGGTCAGGTTACCACGGCACGTGTAACGTCACCAACACCAATTTTGTGGTTCCGTGTGTAATCGATTTTATAACAAACAGGGCCCCAAGTCTGCTACTTTTTGTCATTGTAACGCCATCGAAACTCTACTGTCATTCCATTGCCATGGTGATTTTCTATACGTCTTCTAGAAATACGAAATGACCGAAATCATCCAACTGAGATCCAATCGACATCCAACTGAAATATTTTAAGGGGTGACCCAGCTCATGAAACTGAACAATTTTACCCAGCGAACTAAGGCCAAAAAAAAAAAATTTGGACCTCCCATACAAAATGACCAACCGAGAAATCAAATTTTATGGGAGGCCGAATTTTTTTTTTTCTGACCTATGTTTCTTGGGGAAAGTTGTCCATTTTTTTACACCCTGTATATGCTGTGTGATGCCAGCTTAGAACATCATCACCCAATTTTTTCCCCGTTGATATCGTAAGAGGTGACTAAGAGACTACAGTGCTACATGAATCATCTGAAAAGGCCCGCAATGTTTGTCAGACGTGGCGATAGCGACCGTATTTTTACGGTCGTATAAAGTTTCCCTCTGTGTGTGCCAAATTTCATGAAAATCAGTACAGCAGTGTTTGTGTGTGAGAAACTCACAAACAAACTTACAAACTTTCGCATCACTACATAGTATAAAGTCACTTTTCGTGTATGTACGTATGTATGCTTATATTTTGAAAATTACACAACGGATTTTAATGCAGTTTCTTTTAATAAATAGAGCGATTCCAGAGGAAGGTTTTTATTTTCAATATTTGCCGGAAAACCACTTATTCCCACGGGAAAATGAGTTACAGCGGGCGTGCTGCTAGTTTATAATATTAGCATGATAAACGGGATTTTCATCTTGACTATGGTCACACTGCCTGGTTCGGAGGCAGATCACGCACCGGACTACGGAGCTTTTATTACATTCCCGGAATAAGACGTCCTCGGCCTACGCAACAACCCCCCGACGTCATGAATTTTTATTTCACTTCCAGGAAACAAGGATTTGATAGTACCTCTACCTAACCTCGTGTAAGGTTTACTTCGTTTTAGCTAGTTTGTTTGATAGACCATAATATGGGAGGGATAAACAACACCACTCTTAGAGCAAAAACCAGAATAGCTGATGTGGGGCAAGACTGCCAAGTTAAAGCGGTTTTGGGCCGGGCGTGGGCATCTTTGTCGGATGCACCCAGATCGTTGGGCCAAAATCGTTTCCGAGCCGTGGGGCCGATTGAATTTGAAGAAAATATGTACGCTGAAGTGCGATGAATGAAAAAGAGGAAACAATGACTTATCACTGCTGCTTGGTACGGTCGTGATACGGTCTTTTTATAACTGGAGACAATGTAATAAAATAAATTGCAAATATTTTGATGGGTAGACCAGTCCATGAAACTAAACAATTAGTTTTCGCAAGGCACATAGGTCGAATTATGAAAAAAAAAAAATTACTTTCCATACAAAATTACCGACCGACCAAGTCAGTTTGTTAAGTTTCATGGGCTGAATCACCCCTTAAATATTTACAGCTAATTTTTTTACACCCTGTATAGTATACAGTAGTTCAAGTAGCAGTACGTAAACCATTGGATTTGTTTTTCGGTCTCGCATTAGGCAATCTACATCGGTTAAGTGGCAGTTGTAAACATCCGGCTAGAGTCGCACTATCGCACCGCCCTTTATCGGAACACACAAATAAGTTCAAATGGTACTTTTGACAGGTCTATCTTAAATGGTTTTCTTATAGTTAGTAGGAATAGCCGGCATATGTTTATACTGTTTTGGTAAGAAGGTGATGATGATGATGATGATGATGATGATGATGATGATCTCTCCGACCGATTTCGGCCATGGCGACCACTTTGACTCCTAATCAGATCGGCGCTGATGCGCCCGGAGATGGCTATTGTAGCCAATTTTGGCAGTAAACTCCCGTGCACAGAGTGGACACGTGAGTTTGCCATTTACATAATTATAGTTAATGGCGACGGATGGACGGGCCTTCAGCTCATCGCGCTTAGCGTCGAGGTCTGCTTTACGCTGTTCCTCAAACTCGCGGACTTGCCTCTTAACCATCCCGCGCCATTCGGGACGCTGTGCTGCCAGACCCTCCCATTGAGTGGGCTCAATGTTGCATCTTTTCATGTGTCGTTTCTGAACATCCTTATATCTGAGGAGTTGTCCGCCATGCTTTCGCTTGCCCTCCTCTAGCTCAGAATAAAAGATGCGCTTCGCCACTCTCTCCTCCGACATCCGGGATACATGACCGCACCACCGTAGCTGGCGACGCATTAGACAGGCCTCAATGCCACCAACATTGGCTCGTCTCAGAACTTCGGTATTGCGCACTCGGTCGGACCATCTGATCTTCATGAAGGTTTATTAAAAAACTCAAAATTACTAATAGCTATATACCAACCAAAATCATCCAACTGAGATCCAATCGACATCCAACCGAAACGATTTTCTTTTAACTGACTTAGGGCCCTTGTCAATTTTGACGCACAACGTCACGCGACGTTCTTAAAGGGTACTCGAGTGAGTCACGCCGTGCGCGCTAACCGCGTGGCGTGTTGTTTACAACCGGCGCGGAACTTGCGCGCGCGCAGTCGAGGCCGCGCGCAAATATACTCTATTCGCTTACATAGCGTCACGACTAGCGTAAGTATGAGTATCCGGCCGTACGTGCTGTACTGTATGGAGCATTGGGTCAAGTTACGTTGGTCGCGACACTATCTAAGCGAATGAGCTATACGCGTTCGCGCCTCACATGGGTGACAGTTTTGTTATTGTACCATTCGACTGATTCGCGCTCACGATGCGAATGCTTGGTATGAGTGGTTAGCTTGAGATAGGACAAGGTTGGTTGTATTCACAGGAAACGCTGCCGCCCATCCGCCTGCCGTATCTTTACGGCCGTTAAGGCTCTGCCTTCCCTGCAGGAGATAAAGGCGTGATATGTGTGTGTAGGTATGTGTTTGAGGGGGAGGCCCATGTCCAACAGTGGACTTTTGCGGCTGTTGTACTTATTGTAGTAAGTACATGCCGCCCATTCCCTGGATTCATCCCTTAGTCGCCTTTTGCAACACCGGGAATTAGAAATCGAATGATGCTATTTTAAGCCGCCACCACAGGAAATTTTGTAAATAGTGGAAATTTAGGAAAACGTTCCTTTGAACGATTATATCTGGTATGTAATTCCGTGAAAGGAAATTCAATTCAGTCTATATTCGTACTCCTAAATTTTCCTATCAATATTTTTCCATTCATAAATATCAGGAAGTCGTTACTTAATAAATATAGAAAAGCAATTTCCATATTTAGATCTCATGCCTTAGAATGTCTGATTGAAGTAACATTCTCTTCTAGCCACCAAAATATACAGGGTTTTAGGAAAAGTACTAACTTCCATTCAAGGGATGAACCAGCCCATGAAACTGAACAACTTTCTCAATGTAACTTTAGGTGACAGCGCCATGTTAGTAGAATCGAGTCTATTGGCTTTTCCAAACACGACCGAAAATTTATTGCGTTTTAACGGGAAAGTCATTAATCAACGGAACAACTAGTGCTCCATCACGAGGGGGCCACTAATCAATTCCACCGGCGGCGTTATTAACGGGAAATCATAAAAAATGGCTTCTACATAATTTATGCCGCTTTAAATGTCGCATAAGCGCTGAAGGGAGAAACAGGAAAACATTGCTAGGAAGAGGCTTCGAGGCTCAAGGTCCTATTATCCCACTCACTCCTTCAAGCTCGACGTACATTGCTGGCTGTCTTGGAAAGTCCCTTCGTATATGCCCAAGACAACCAGCAGTGTATGTCGGATTGCGGCGAGGGTAGAAGCAGGGCTTCAAGGTCGCGCGCGCGGTCGTCGCCCCGGAAACGCGTGGAGTGAGGTGAACTGGGAGGAGGGGGTCTTCCTTGCGGCATTCCAATGCCATTATTGCGCATTACATTCGCCAAATGTCCGACTGGCATCTCCGCGGCTCTTGGCTTTCAAATATTAAGTTGGCTCAAGCGCTTGGGTATTACGGGCGTTAGAATTATCAAGTATAAGCTTCGTGCGTGCAGGCTCATGGTTAGGCTGGTCAATATAGGCACACACATACATACTGACCAGGAAAGATGACCTCACTCGTCATATCATAGGTATATCTAACCGCCGTCGTCGTAATAATGGGACCAGTGTATTGGTAAATAAGTACATTTTGTAAGTTGACCAGCCTAACTAACACACGCAGTGCGCGGCGGAAGATACTCTTTTTCTTCGGATTTTCATTTGATCATCAGCGTGGCATGGACTTACTTCTCCACAGAGTAAATAAGACCAATAAGATATGATCGAGTCCTAAATGGGGGCTTACCTAGCCTGTTTTCAAGTTAAAATTGATGGCGCTGTACTAAACTAAAAAGGTTCCTTCCAGGGAAATGTATTTTGGCTAGTTGAGTATAAACTTAAATGTCAAAAAAAGGTTACAAAAGTCGCCATTGGTTAGTGTCATCCACGCCATCGATGACAAACCGAATATTTCGGGAAAACCAGCCAATTTTGACTCATTGGTGGCTTCTTACTTGTAGAGTAGGTATACCTTTACGATGTGGTACACGATATTGCTCCTCTTATCGGCAAGTTAATGATGTTGTGCGCCAAACCGTTGATAAAGCTTTCATTGCGAAAAATTAAAATTAAAAAAATATAGCATGAACATTTATCTGGAAAAAAAAAGACTGATAATTGTTACGATCATGCATTCCACTGGTAACCTAGGTCCGGTCTGTATAAAAACATTAAAAACAAGAATGATGTGGATACGCCGGTTTGAGCAGGTGGCTTGTGGTGCAGGACAAAAAGTAAGTTGTTTATGATTGAGATACCAGGTAGGAGTGTCTAGGAGTGAAGTCTAGTCTATCTACGGCTATGCAATGAATGTGGTACGCCTGAGGAGCATGAGAAGGCGTCAACTATGATAAACGGAGTGTTTATGTCGAGGATATTATTATGACAGGTTTTTTAGTCCTTGCAAATATTTTAACGCCGAATGGCCTATGTTATTTAGGGAAAGTTGTTCAGTTTCACGAGTAGAATTCAATGTAAAAATGTATGGCTGAATTTTAAAATTACCTTGTATGTGGGCTTTAGCGCTTCGAATAATACTATAAAAGTTCCGTCTAATCCACAGTTACTTCAAAGATTAGCAAATCATTAAGTATTCTCATCCGCAAAATGGTAACGGTATTTTTTGTTGCTCTCAAGTTTTTCTAGCTATATCGAATAAACAAATTAATCAGTCGTCACTCTTGAATAAATAAGTGAATTGCGTTTATAAATAGCCATTCTGGTCACACTATTGCATTCTGCAAGCCTCTCGCCGGCGCCGACGCAAACAACTTACCGGTTTTCGAACGAGAGCCATTTCAAATTTCGAACGGCCAGCCGTTGTGGGAAAATAATCGCGCGAATAGCGAGTTTGTAACTTTGCATTCCAGTCTGGTGTATTAAACAAGTTGATCATTGTAGGTTAAAAGACTTACAGAACATATTTTTTCACATGTACTTATACTCAATTACTAAGTAACTAAAATAGGGGCCACAAAACAATCTGTTATTGTAAAACATAACCCTTTAATGTTATTTAACTGTTTGCCGCGAAAAGTCTCACGTGGCTCGGACTTTAGAAGCTTTGATTCTGGCAATTTTACCGAGACGGTCTAAGTGATATTAGATGTAAGGGATCAGGAAATGACTTGGGATCACGGTATTTCAAAATCCCGGTCTACCGGGATTGGATACCCAAGACTTACCTGAGTATTTCTATAGTCCTACGAATTGTAATTCGTTTTGATCGCTTTCTAATATTTCCAATCAACAACGTACCTGTAACAAGAAAATAAAACATGATTAGTTATGGGGAAAAGTAGATGGGACAATAGTAACTAAGAATTTGGGGTTCATCGGGTAGTTAGTCGACTCGGAAGAAGACTAATTATTTGTTAGGATTGGGGGAATTCCTTGTGTAATTAACCCAAAAGTAATAGTGATAGGTTATAAGTAAGTTTGAATAGAATGTGTGCTTTTCTAATATCTATGTTTGCTAAAAATATTTTGTTTATTAATGTTTATGATAATAATATGTGGATTGGCGACTAATTACCTACCTAGTAGATTAACCACTATGTAGATTGGGAATAAATAAGGAAAAACTTATCAATTCGCTACTTTCACGTTTTGTTGTATGTAAAAGTTATGGTTATAGGCAATTCGTATTCTCAAAAACCTACAAAAATAGAAGCGAGGATAGTTATAATTATTTGTGTATGTTGATGATATTGTGAATTTGCAGTACCTAGGATTAATCACTTTTCGAAGTTGAGAATAAATAAGGAAAACATATCAATTAGGTACTTTCATATTTTTGTACTTTCGAGTAACATTTTGCGGTCATGGGAATTTCCTTTCTATATTTATCATTATCAGCATACCGAATTTTGAAGCAAGGAAAATCAAGCAGAAAAATAGAGCTTTCGAAAACAGAAACCGGGGGAAACCGAAAACAGGAACTCAAAATAAAATATGGGTACCGCGTACAAATAAAATTAGTAGGTAGTATTATAGCATAGGTATCTCACTAAAAAGAAATACCATACGTATTGTAAAGTTAAACGTCAAACTAGTGGCGCCCAAAACAGGAAAATAGTCCTTGGCTTAACACGCTATTCATCTAGAAACCAAGGTATCAATAAACGACGATAACTACAAGAAGAAGACAAGTACAAAGTCAATTATTTACAAACTAATGAAAAAGGTAAGAATAGATATCGGGATATACCAAAGCGAACAGATTTGAAGGTTTATTGAATCATGCACTGAGCGGCACTAGTCGCTGATGTTACTCCTTTAATTAGGTACATGTAATAACATGCCCTGTGATGCCGGCTTAGAATAGCATCACCCCACATCCTTCCCGCGGGTGTCGTAATAGGCGACTAAAGGACTCGAGAGTGTTGGTGTATTACAATTTTTAGGCGACAGGCTGACAACCTGTCACTATAGTGATACACGTTTTCTGAAACAACCTTAGAAAACAATCCTCTAAAATGTCAGACGTGGCGATAGTGGCCGTATTCTTACGGCCGTTAACGCTCTGCCTACCCCGCAAGGGATAAAGGCGTGTTATATGTATGTATGTATGTTTATTACCACTAGATTAGTGCTGAAAGTGACGTGCTATGACGTGACAATTTGACTATACAGATTACATATTATGCCTGAAACATTGTTTGTTTAATTCTGACGTATTTATCACACAATATAAAGCAAAGTCGCTTCCCGTCTATCTGTATGTATGCTTAGATCTCTAAAACCACACAACGAATTATGATTATGAAGCAGTTTTCATATATGCGTGATTCAATAGGAAGGTTCATATGTATAGTAGTACATGCCGGGAAAGTGTCTTATTCCCACGGTAAAACGATTAGCAGCGCGTAAGCCGCCAGTTCCGTATATAAATAGCGAAAGAATCGCGTAATGCGATAAATTAGGGTGGAAAGGGCCTCGGTCACCGACATTACAAGGTACTAACGAGTGCGTGACGTGACGTAACGTCAGAGTTTCAATCAACTTTGCAAAACACGTGTAAGTGTCTCAACACACTATGCCGAAGTTACGCGGCCGAGGTTCGGCGGCTGATTTTACGTTCCGACGTATTCAGCGGATATGACACACCATTAGCGCCGAACTTACGCGGCATAAGTTCAGCTGCGCAACTTCGGGTGTATATTTTAGTGTTTCAAGCGCTGTCGTGGCGTCGTGTCGTGTCACCTACACTGTCGGACAGACTGTTTTTATTATTTTAGAGGTGCGAAACCCGAAAAATGAACTATTTTACAGTAATAGCAATTGCCCGTCAATTGCTTCGTCGCCAATCGAACCGAACTTCGGTCGCGTATAATGTGTTGCCGTATCGCCGAATCGCCGCCGAATATACGCCCGACTGATGTTCGGCTGTACGCTGTAACGCGACGTAAATTCGGCTCAGTGTGTCATCCTTCATTCAAATAACATTGCTAGCGTAATTGCGCCGAACTTCGGCGGCGTAGGTTCGGCATGGTGTGTTTACACACTAAGATTCTGCCTACGGGCCGGCGCATGACGAGGACTATTTGGCACGAGCCGTTCTCAGTAGTTTAATAGATAAAAGGCGATATGACGACGCCATCTTTATTCCTCTTTCTTTTCGAAACAATGAACCCTGGTGTAAATTTTTTAATATCCTCTCCCTTTTCGTGTGGGAATTTTTAATTTTTCATAATTTAATTTTAATTTTTCATTTTTTTCATAATTTTTTCATAATATTTTAATTTTTCAGAATTTTTAAACTGCCTTCTACAAGTAGCAGGCTTCTGTCATGGTTGTGTAACGACAGCATACAGCATACGGGACCTACGGCTTAACGAGCCATCGGGTGGTTCAACCCGCAATGTCCTAACCAGACTGGGAACAAATTCACTAAGTGATTAATATCAACTTTGTGAGTGACCCACCGAGAATCGAACACGGAACCTTCTGCTACTTCAAGTAGCAGAGTTGTGTCATGTTTGTGTAACGACCGCCGTGTAAGTAGGCAGCGACTGGAACTTACGGCTTAACGTGCCCTCTGAAACACGGAACTATCTTTCTTCCGGACACTTAGGTTGTTCAGCCTGGAATTTCCTTACTTGAGTAGAAACAACATTCACAAAGTTATAAATATTAACTATGTGAGTGAACCCACGGAGAATCGAACCCAGAACCTTTTGCGCCGTAGGCAGTCGCACTGCCACATCGATCGTCAATGAACGCTATGACGACGCTATCTTTGACTCCTGTTTCTGCACGTCATTCCGCGACCATATAACTTATCTTTTGACTTTTATTTAATTACAGTTTTTTTCATTTTTACTGTAAAGTTTCTCTCTCTTACTAATCAGAAAATCTAACCCAACTTTACAACTGATGTGACCAGATGTGCGTTTGATTCAAATTGATGATCTTCAAATTCTTTGATCAATGGTATGGTATGAGCCGTTTGAGTGAGATAGATAGGTTAGTGCACGACAACTGAACAAACAAAAAATAATATGGGTAGGTATGTGACGTGTGATGCCAGCTTAGAGTAGCATCACCCCATATCTTTCTAACGGGTGTCGTAAAAAGCGACTAAGGGACTCGGGGGTTTCATGTGTATTACACAGTGATGCACGAGTCATCTGAAACGGCCCCCAACATTTGTCAGACATAGCAATGGCGACCGTATTTTTGCTGCCGTTGGTGCTCTGCATACTCCGCATGGGATAAAGGCTTGTTATTTTATGTGATGTAGGTACAGTACAGTCAATTTTACGTCCGGTTAGTCACTCGAACCGCCAATGTAAGTGTTATGCGCGCGGCGTCTTACCTTCTGTGTTTAAAAACAAAAGATTTTATCACGGAAGCGTGTAAAATATCTCTATGAAACTAAACTTGCTCGGGCCTCGTTCGTTGACACGAGAATGAGAGTGCTGAAAGTGACGTGCGATGACGTCACGACATACTTGCCCCAAGCAGCTAAGTAAATGAGCGGCGGCGGGGCGACGCCTATGGCAAAACTGAAAGGTTTATTTAAACACGGAAGCAGATACATACAACAGAAATAAGTATAGTATAAATTGAGGGCTACTTGGGCCTCGTTCGTTGACACGTACATTGCTGAAGTGACGTGTGGTGACGTCGACACAGTTAGGGCATGAATATCGGAATCTCGGAATATCGTAATATCGGAATCCCGGAGCAAAAGTTCCGATATTACGATTCCGATACTAAGTGATCAAATATCGTAATATCGGATTGAGAAAACTTTATTTGAAAACACCTGGAATATACTTTGCAAAAGACTGTGGTCATTATTATTATGTTCTCTTGACGCCCGTTACATTCTTTTCATCTCACGAGCGCAGGTTATCCGTACTTGTGTGTGTTATCTCTTTCTCTTTTCGTTTTGGACACCGAGTCATCATGAAAAAAAATGGGTTCTTACATCTCTGGCCACCATCAAATTATGCCTCGCCCACGGAATTCAGCTTGCTGTCATCGATACATTGTACAAAACCGAGCCAACGACTACTGATGAAGCTCTACCCGAACCGTCTTTTCAGCATGAAATCGAATTCCTTAACCACTCAAACTCAGAAAGTGACGAAGATGATGAATATGACGAGTCATCAATAGATTGCGGTAGATTTGAAGTAGAAAGTGTACAAGTTCGTACTGGTGATCCAAGAATGTACAAAGATTTACTGCAAAGAAGTTGACACTGAAGCAAGAATTTCAGAAAGAAATAGAGAAATGCAAAAAAAAAGAAAACTTCCATGCTTCCGTCTGATGAAATTGATCTTTAAGGATTTGTAATAAAATAAGAAGTTCACTGTCACACAAAATAATAGATGCCTTCTTGTTTTTAAGAACGCACTATCAAGAAAAACGTGTATTTAAAAAATAATTTTGAGGCATTCAGCCGCTATTTTTTATATTGCTGATAATTGTTTTTTTATTATTGTTTATTTTGCTTGCCCACTTTGATATTATAAAAAGTGTATTAATGTTGATTTTAAGAAAGTTTAATGATTAGTGATAATAGTAACGAGAAATCTGTGATTTTGTGCTTCTAAGTTCCATATTATAAACGATTTGATCTACGTATATAAACTGTCTTTTTTTTTTCTTTATATACCAAAATATATCCCTAGGTTATAATCCAAAGTAATAAATAATATACTTACGCGTAACTGATAAAAAACGCGCGAAACTTAATTTTATGTGCAATTCCGATATTAATACCGGAATTCCGATATTGAGATCTGATATCGGAACTCAATATCGGAATTGAAAACCTTCCGATATTGCATGCCCTAGACACAGTTGCCTCAAGTCGCTAAGTAAATGACGTTCATTGGAACGAAATATAATCTTGCATCATAAACAAGTAGTGCGATGAGTATAAAACGTATACATTAAAGCATTGCACTTCGCTAATCTCGTACATTACAACAGGTACGCGAGTGAATACGTGCACGCATACGAGCTGCATTAGCAGGCTGTGTGTTCTGCCCATATGAATTAATTTTGCCTCGTTCAATGACAGGATGAGAGTGATGTAAGTGACGTGTAGTGACGACAGAACATGCTAGAATAGATACCTTAAGTTTAAAAATAAACAAAACGTAAGACGTTTCGTAAGGTAATAGCGGTTGGTACCGTTTGGAAGGCGGGTGAACAAGAGATTGTGCCTTATGACGTACCCTGGCTGGCTGTACCCTACGTCAAGCAGTATATTGCCATGCCTAGGGTTTTTTTTTTGTGATGGACTCTATGATTTTGGCCCCGGGGCCATCAATTCTACGCCGAGCAGCTTGGTAGGAAGTTGGGGCTCACCCGGAAAATGCCTAGGCTGATGTGTGACGGAGAAGGCGACGGTTAAAACAATAACAAGAATGAAATTAATTTTAGTACTAAGCAAAATAGATGGCGGTAAAATAGTGCTACATTTCAGTATCAAGGTCTCGAAACATTGACCCTCGATTTTGTTATTCAGCGTGAAAGTTTGAGATAAGTCTGTTTCAGCTATTATCTATTTTACAAGGTTGATGATGATACCAATTTTAACACGGGACAAAGTCCGAAACACAAAACTATGCATATACTTTTAATACATGCCATGGTCTTTTATTTTAGTTTTTAAAATTTCATATCTCAAACCGTATACGCAAAACAAAACCCTTCTTTATAGTTTAGTATACGCTTTTTATTTTCTAACACCCCCTTACCAATTCTGTCTGAAACTACACTTTGTTTAAGAGAATAAGACATTTAGTATTTGTTGCTTCTTCTTTTTATCGTGTGGGACATCGAGTCGTCCAACGAACCGATGAACACTGGCATCACAGTTTTTATGTTGTTGCTTGTTGCATGTCACAATAGTACTAAACTGTGGTGCGTATTTTTTATTTTGACATGTGAATATGAGCTGTTTCATTTCAATGCAATATTTTCAATATTTTTCCTTTTTTTCAATCGTATTGGCCTTGGCAGTAAGGTGCCGGCGTAGAATAGCATCACCCCAATCCTACCGGGCGTTGTGAAAGGCGACTAAAGGATGAATCCATGGAACGGGCAGCAGCGTTCTCTGTGAAAATCTACCATATCTTGCACTGCGCTCGCCAATCCGCCTGCCAAGCGTGGTGAGTATGGCAATACCCCCCCAATTTGAGGGAGGCCCATGTCCAGCAGTGGACTGTAGTGGCTGTAGTAGTAGAAGTAGTATACAAGCTACGATAAGATCCGTACTTTCCAACTGGTAACTTCCCGCGAGGGCCTCTTTCGGCAAAACAACACTTGTTGCGAAACAGCTGCGGACAGCCAACATTTTACGACTTCTTCATTTATGAAATTAATACGTCTAATTGTTAAAATGAATGACATTTACCTCATATTATTTACCTGAATATCTCAGAAGGGTTTCCGTTATTTCCGAGAGTATGTGTGTATGTGGACAAGTAAATTCTAGAGAGGTGCTGGTATAGCTAAGAAAATATTGGACACGATTTTTTAAAAATCTATAGATGATAGCAAAGATAATGAGTATCAAAGGTCAAAAGTCGAAGCATTATTCTGTGGTGGAAGTCCTAACCTAACTGTCACTGCTATGTTAAGATCGTACATAGCCGTGACGTCACGAAATTACAACTGGCTATAGTTTCGTAATAATTTGTTTCGATGAAAAATAAAAAATACGTAAGCATATTTTTTTTGTAATCTAAAAGTTGGACTAACGCGTTTTTTTAGTCATCTAGTCTGTTATGAGGTGTCGTTAGATGCATCTCAGCGTCGCGAGAGTGACACTGGCTAAATATAAAAATGGCGGCTTATAAAAGTAAGTTATAACTTTGACAATACTGCAGTCGGGTATTTTTAAAGAATTATGTTTGTTTCTTAAACAATTACACGAGTTTCCCTATTAATCAGATATGCGATATCAGAAGCTATAAAGACGTCGGCCCCAGAGCGCCTCTTTCAAAACAAGCGGACAAGTTGTAATTAAGCAAAAACTAGCGGACCGCCGAGCGGTTTCACACGATGCTAATTGTTTTCCCGTGGGAAGATGTTTTCCCTTCATGTATTATTCCCGGCTGCAAAAAATCAACTGCACATGTTTTCAGGGATAAACCAGACCATGAAACCGAACTACATTTTCCAAAGATATGAAATAGATAGATAGGTCGAGATCTGAAAATAAAATGGTATACATCCTCGAAAAAACAATTACAAATTGACTCGGTTGTCTGATAGATTTGTATGGGAGGTCGAATTTTTTATTCGACCTATATTCTGTTAAGAAAGTTCTTCAGTTTCATGAACTGGTTCTTCCTTATTTTTTTACACCTTACTTATTGACGCAGAAGCCTATAATTTTACAGATCGAAATATAATATTAGATAGTTCAGTGGGTTGACAGTCAGCCGACATGATATGCTGAAACTCGTTGGGTTCGAATCCCAACGTGACAATCATCTTATCGTTAAGGAAGGATAAACAAAATTTTAATTGCAAGAAATTACCTTCGTCTTATTTTACGGTTACGTTTTACAAAGAAAAAACGTAGGTACATAAATTTAGGTGCTATTATATCCAAAATGTTAAATATAATATGTTTAAAAACAATAACAAACAGTTGTTCTGTAAAAGGCGACCGGCGGTAGCAGTTTACAAAGTTGACAAAGAAAAACGGTAATTTATGACTTATTAGCATACCTACATATAAATCTGAGTTTTGAGGAAATATTGCTATTAAACTTGAAACTAAGAGAGCTAGGTCGTGGTTCGACGCGGATACAGTACGTTATTAATGACGCAGGTATATTGGCAGTGTGATCCTGGACTATTATGTTCTTGATACTGTAAATTGTTTTTTTAGATAATTCCTGCTTTTTTTTCTTAAATATTAAACAAAGGAAAACGAATATGATCATTGACTCTTTCATTCGGTCATTCGCATGCTTAAATGATTTTTGATTCTTAAGAGAAGACGAAAAAAATTAGACCAGGGTCGATCAAGTAATTCCTATCTCTTTTCTTATGCTATATACAGGGTGTTAGGAAAAGTACTCAGTTCCTTTCAAGGGATCTGGTTCATCCCTATAGAACTGAACAACATTCCCCAAGTAACATAAATCGATTTAAAAAAAATTGTACCTTAAACCACCTGACTCAGTCGGTTGGTACATTTTGTATGGTCCGCTTTTTTTCATATTTTGCCCTATGTTTCTAGGGGTAAGTTGTTCAGTTTCATGAGCTGGTTCATCCCTTGAAAGAAAGTTGGTGCTTTTCTTAACTGTATAGGAAAAGTTAAGGATAAGGCAAAGAAGTTGCCTTCCCGTATCGAGGTCGTTGTGATTGTGACTGTTGTAAATCACATGTTCCGAGAAAGGCCTCCATAAGCCCGCCAAGTTACTAATACAGTCGATGATCCATGCAGCCCACCTGTTTATATTTGTTTTGCTTGGATCGCAAGGGGAACGCGTGGGTGGCGCTACGCGGTATCCATTTTATAATCGACTTAGATCATAAATAACATCATTCTCCTTGCCTTATCCCGTTCTCTGTCGGGGTCGGCTACACCTAAGGGATTTAACGTGGAAACAAGTTTTTACACCATCTGACCTCTGCAACCTGAAGGCTAACCTGGCCCGAATCCTAGGTTAAGCCACATTCAAATATCATCTGAATTGAAATCTTTATTTGAATGTGGGTTTCATCACGATGTTTTTCCTTCACCATCGTTATCAAGAGCAATCGGTATTCGGTAAATGTACGTGAGTAAAAACACATTGGTACATGGTGGGGATCGAACTTGTGTCTGACAATTGTAAAACCGGTGTCCTAACTACTTGGCCACCGACGCTCTCTCAGAGCATAAATAACATAGAAACGTATTTGTATAGTTATATTTTCTATAACAAACAACGGACCGAACATTTCGCAATATTTTCGGTTAGTAGTATCAAAACAAACGCGTGTGGCTTCATCAAACACGATAGTTACGTATCGCGAGCGGGGCGCGATAAAATTAGACGATACGCTGACATTGAACGCGAAAACAAAGTGGAGCGGCCGGCCGCGCATGCGCCAGGTGAAGCGGTTTTAGCGCACGCAATGCAAATAAGCGCGCGCGGTGCGAGCGACCAAGAGGCCCATACCGGGGGCCGCGGTGAATACTTGCTAGTGATGTAACCAATGACACTTTTGGAACATTAGCAATTAACGTGAGTACTTGCTATCAAAAATCGTAAATGCGCGGACAACGCGGGCCGCTGTAAACACTCAATAGTGATGTAACCAATGTCACTAGCTATCATTCGCAAATACGAATGCTTGCTTCTTCCTATCGATGTGGCGATAACCAAGAGGCCCATACCGGGGGAGCGGTGAATACTTGCTAGTGATGTAACCCATGACACTTTACATTCGCAATTAATGCGAATATTAGGCCCAAAGCGGGGGTCGCGGTAAATACTTGCTAGAGATGTAACCAATGACACTTTACATTCGCAATGAATGCGAATACTCGCTATCGATATTCGTGAATGCTTGGGAGGCCCATACCGGGGAGCGCGGTAAATACTTGCTAATGATGTAACCAATGACACTTTTGGAACAATAGCAATTGATTCGAATACTTGCAATCGATATTGACAACCAAGAGGCCCATACCGGGGAGCGCGGTAAATACTTGCTAGTGATGTAACCAATGTCACATTGTAACATTCGCGAATGCGAATATGTGCTAGCTACTTGCTATCGATGTCGCGGTAATGCACGGACAATCAAGAGGCCCAGATCGGGAACCGGTGTAAATACTTGGTGACGTCACCAATCGCACTTTTGAAACATTCGCGAATGCGGATTTTTGTGAAGACATTCGCTAATGTTTTACATCAATTTTCGCCTGGTTTCTATGGTTCGGCGGAAGTCTCGAATACTAAATGCGATGAATCGCACCACTGTAGTCTTCTCCTAAATAAAAACAGGTTACTGTGATGACGAGTAAATCCATTTAACTTGTTTGATTTCAAATTTATTTACCTTGTATTGTTCTCAAAACTTTATTGGCGAGTGCGAATATTCACAATCGCGAATACTCTAATTCGCGAATATTCGTTACATCACTAATACTTACACCTAGACGTACTAATTGGAACGCGCGCAGCTGACGGCGCGGTCGTCGACCGAGCTGCCCCAAGCAGGAGGTTGTTAGCCGCGCGCTGCCCGCTGCGGCCTCCGCACCACACCACCAGCCATTGTAGTATGTGGCGGCGCGCATGCGCTCCACATACAAGTCCTAAAACGCGGTATCAAAGTGTTTCCCCCGATCGCTATATATACAACCTCCAAACTTGTACGGTTGGACCAGTCGGTCCCTTGATCACAACACCCGACCAGGTGGGTAGCTACCCTATTCCCTCCTCCGTCGTCACTCGGCCCACTGGCCTCAACATCCATCACTGCTCCTAAATGTACCACAGATTGGACGCTGCAGAGGAACTATGGCAAAGTTGCTTCACCGACAAAACGTGGCACGTTCAGCCGTAGGTCCCGGTTGCTGTCTATGATCACTTAGACGGCGGTCGTTACATAACCATGTCAGAAGCCTGCAACTTGTGGAAGGCGGTTGAAAAATTCTGACACTAGGGTTCATCGGGTCGTTGGACGACTCGGTGTCCTACACGAAAAGAGAGAGACCGACCAAACGCAAGTGCACTGCGACTGTGGAGCCCCGTCACAATCTATGGCGCACCTTATTTGGTGTCCTCTTCTGCGCGTCTCTTGCAGCGGGGATCTGATCTTAGGCTGGTTTCAGAGCGGCGCGTTCGCTGTGAAACGACATTCAGACGCGCGCGCTTCGTTGTGGTGTACGGTCGAGTGCAGAGAATCATTATGCCTGCAAACGTAATCACTATATTAGGTATATACGTTATATGGAAAAGAGTGCAACAACGACGTCTTAAAAGATTGCAAGTCGACGCTACTGGCAATCGAAGGAGATCCGACCGCGGCGCGGCCGAGACGCGGCCCAAGACGCGTCACTATGAAACGCTACATACAATCTAGTGTAATGCGAGGCGCGCGCTGCTGGGCAGCGCTGCCGAGACGCGTCGCTCTGAAACCAGCCTTAGCAATGGAGAACGCCATTGCGGTCGCCAAATACTAGCAATCAAACATATAAATGATCCGTTGGCACGAGGAAGAAGAAGTGGTACATATCAAGCAATACCAGCTGGGGCCTACCGTACCACGCCACTATTGTAGTGGTACTACCATCCATCACCATTACCGAACCAGCTATCGAGACCCAGATTAACTTTCCGAGGTGAATGGCTACATAATGGGCTCTTAATAAAGTACGAAAGTACAACTTTAGTATTGTCCAAAATAGTTCAAACACTCCTAAATTATCAAAACATTCAAAGTTAGAATTATTAAACAGAAAATTATATTAAAGTTACAGTTTAATGCCTAAAAGATAGTTTTAAAAAGTGGCTCATTTAACCTGTCAGGCAAGTACCAAGTACAATAGTGGTACCTACCTACAATCCATCACCATTCACCAAACCCGCTATCGACAGACCCAGTTTTGACTCTCCAAGGTGAATGGCTACATAATGGATCGGCCATCGCGATTGCGCGCAATTTATTCGCCACTTCTGATTGTAAACAAAATGTAATGCCAGAAAGAGAACGTTACTTCTATCCAAATGTTTGTTGGTGAGATTAATTATAACTTATGAGAGTGCGTGCGAGAAATGCCTCTTATAAAAACAAAGAACGTCTCACATGCCAAAGAAAATGGCTTATTAAGAATACGGCAAGATTTATACGAAATCGATAAACCTTATTCCTTTTTGTTCGCGTTTATTCGCTGACGATCGTGTGGGAAAACAATCAAACGCAATATAGACGAGAATATCGTACGTCATTTGATTGGTTTTATCTGGCATCGGATCAAAAATGGCACTTTACCTGACATTCAATTAGGCAGATGGGGAATTATACAGTAGGTTTCCGTTTAGTACAACATGGGGCTCTTCAGGGGTAAACACGATCAGGGACAAGCGTAATCTTAGCCCAGCGATAGGGCTTCGAGTTAGACAACCCCACTGACCCACTTAGAGAATAGGCCGAGATAAATATAAGCGCAGCCGGCTCGGCAGTCTATTTCTTTCTCGGTTCGCAATTAGTAAACAATTCAGAGTACAGAAATAGTTTGCACAGGAAATATTTAAGGCGTTCACGTGACCGCCGGCGCCATCATCGCGGTTTGTGTGTCGGGCCGTCAATGCGTGCCCTATCTAGCGATCTTCAGGGAGGGCCTCTTCCGCTACGCATACACCCAACCGTAAGCAAACCTAAGGTCCGTACACACTCTGCCGACGATTCTAGTATTCCGGTTTCATACATAGATATGAACATACATATATCACGCCTCTTTCCCGATGGGGTAGGCAGAGACTATTTCCTTTCACTTGCTACGATCCTGGCATACTCCTTTCGCTTCTTCTACATTCATGTCTTCATGCACGCTCGTCTGTTTAGGGTGCTTCTGACCTGACCTTTCTTCAGAACGTCCTCGATTTAGTAGGTAGGTTCTTCGCGGCCTTTCCCTTCCAATATTTCCACTAACACTCGCCTTATATACCTTTCTTTAATCCGATGTCCGATTTCATACAGGTATGAAAAGACTTTGTGGCTAATGTGGCTATAAACGTGTCTGATCCATTCTGCTGATCTGTGGCTGTCTCTATTCAGCCGTGACTCGGCCTAGGAAAGGGACGAATAATCTTATCAATCCTACTCCGAGACGAATGTAGGTCGTCTCGTCTCTAAAATTAGACTAGACTAGACAGCTTCTAAGCCCTTTGCTTAACATAAATAACTGGACGCCTCATTTATTGTTTCAGATCGCGTCCCATACATAAAATGCCGGGAGCTGGCAATTACGACCAGTCCAATAGAAAAATATACGACCTAGCGCTAGATGTTTGTCACGGGAATGGGCACGTAAATTAGTAATAAGGTTAATTTCTTTTGAAAAAGAAATTTATGATAAACATAATACAGACGTTACGACAGCGGTGAATAGTGAATGAAAACCGATTAATCACAAGGTGTCAGACCGTAAACAGCTGTGCTAGGGTTGCCACAAATGATCAAGATAACCCAGGCTGGGACTCGTGGACTTTATCTGGGTAATCTGGAAGTCTCTCAACAGACTCTGGGCTGGTGCTGGGAGGTGCCATGTCAGGGTCAAGCGGGGTTTCTGCTCAAGGATATTTTGATTGCGATGCTATTCCAATTGCCCTAAGATATAGACGGAAGCAAACCCTAGCTAAAGGAATTGAACGAACGTTGGTCTAATCGACCCCTAAGAATACCACCTATGTTTATTTCAATGTTTCGTTTCAGACATCATATGGATGCGTAGAGGGCGCTAGTTTAGTTAGTTAGGTCATGATGTCGTGGTCCAGAGTAACCAGAGCAGAACTCCGGCCGGCGCCATCTTGAAATTTATCCAGGTAGTGCCCGTGCCACGAAAGAATCCCCGCGGCGCAAAATTTAACTAAAAGTAGATGTATCTTGCTTGTGATGTCGGCTTAGAATAGCATAACCCCATTTCTTCCCGCGGGTGTTGTAAGAGGCAACTAAGGTACTTGAGGGTTTCATGTGTATTACAACTTTAGGCGGACAACTTGTCACTACAGTGATACACAATTCATCTGGAAGGGCCGCCATACTTGTGAGACGTGGCGATAACGGCCGTAATTTTATGATCGTCAACGCTCTGCCTACCCTACCTACAAGGGATACAGGCGCTATTTGTGAATGTGTGTATTTTGCTTGTGTCAAACGTAATAGAGACGTAAATAGTGCGCCATATTGAAATCATGGACCAATCCATGTTGAAAATTCATCCAGCTAGTGCCCGTGCCATGAAACAAGGCCTGCGGCGAAAATATTAACTGAAAGAAGGTGTATCTTGCTTGTGTCAACCGCGATAGAGACGTAAATAGTGTGATTCTACGCAATTACAGGTGTTCCTTTCTGATGGACCTTTTTCATGGCGCAGGTTCTTCATTAGATTGTGAGCTTGTTGATTGAGTGTTTTCGGTTTAAGGTTCCGCATCCGAAGCTTAAAAACGGGACTCTATTTATTAATTTATTTTATTTAACACTTTATTGTTCATAAGAAAAAATATAACAGAGATCATCAGGAAAAAGAATTTGTAAAGAAATTTCTAGACTCTATTACTGATACTTCGCAGTCCGTCTGTCGTTACAAGTCCGTATCTCATCAATCGTAATAGATAATTAGATTTAACAGATGATGCTAGGCGAATATTCGCCGCTATCTCTCTCTCTCCCTTCGTGTGGGACACCGAGTCGTCCAACGACCCGATGAACCATTATCACTATAACAAAAACTAATAATGATAATACACATGAAGGTGGCTCCCATAAAAAAATTAAATTTTCTTGCCATTTTTGTAAGGAACCCATCGGACGCAAGCAAGTGGCACTTGGTCAGTTTTATTTACATTCTGCGTAATACGAAACTGAAGGCCAGCATTTATTTTTATTACTTCGAAAACTTATATATCTTTATCCTTGCGTAAATAAAACGTAAAACAAAACAATAATATAGAATCGTTAAAAGTTTACGACAAGTCAATTGATAAAGTGTATGGGCAAGGTTTTAGTGAGTACTATGAGAAGGTAAGTAGTATGTTGTAAATTATTCTGTGTTGTACGTAATCGTGTGCTGTGTGATGCCGGCTTAGAATAGCATCACCACATTCTACTAGCTAGAGTCGCAAAAAGATACTAAGGGATGATCAGGGAATGCGCAGCAGCGTTCCCCGTGAAGGCGATATCTTGTTTAGACTGTTATCAGCAGTGAACTGTTCAGACTATTATATTAAGAGGCTGACACGAGCTAAAAACCGGTCCCTTTCTGACAAATGTCAAACTGCGCGCGTGCGAACGGGACGGAATCTTGCCGATTCAGTGATATTTTCGTATTTTCGATGATAACTCGGTCAAAAATAAGTAATTTGAAAATCAAAAACAATATGTCGATAGAGTATTGTAAGGCGCTCATTCTGATAATAAACACTTAATTATTGCGTGGGTTTTGTTCGTACAGTTTGCGATATAATAGATTTTTAGAGGTAAGTTTACGATGTTTTTCTATCAAGCTAAATTACTAATATCATGTTTTGGAAACAATAACACTACAGCAAATATCCTGAAGATTATTACCTTTTTTTTTCGTCAGTTTTTCTGCATTTTATCTAGGGTAGAAATCACTTATAAAAGTAGCTTTTAGCTCTACTCAGCCCCTTAAGGTAAAGTAAATACACGTAAGGTAGGCGCCATGTAAATATACAGGGTGACTGGAAAATTTATACATTACTTTCAAGGGAAATGAAAAAAAAAATGAAGAAAAAATTTGGCCCACCCATACAAAATTACCGACCGATTAAGTCAATTTGTATGGAAGGACTAAATTTTTTTTCATATTTCGACCTATGTTCCATGGGGAAAGTTGTTCAGTTTAATGAGCTGGTTCATCCCTTGAAAGGAATGCATAAATTTTCCAGTCACCCTGTATATACTGACAGCCACGGCTGACAGCCATATTCGTTGTGCTTATTCTAGTGCTTATAAAAAGCTAATGTTTCTAGTAACAAGAGCATCATGCATGAGGGTGATTCCACTTTGCGCTGTCTCAAAAGTACTCAAAACTTTCGTAGGTACAGTTTACACAGGTTATATTCAGTTCCATTATATAAAGATTCCACCCAGCGCACGCAAAACATACTAAAAATGGCTGTATAGTATTCCCTTTGGTCGTAAAGCTCAAGTGAGATTGAGCCACATACACCGAATGCTTCCGGAGCCAAACTATGCACAGATTTTGTGCCACATGACCACCGACGCAGACGTAGACTAAGGAAAAGATGGCGAGATGACCGGGAACTCTATTACCGCATGGAAATCTTCTTAAGCTACTTAATATGTGCTCGTATGACACGTTCTACTAAACTTACCTATAAATTCATTCACACACATCCTAATAAGAATTAACAGTCGTTACAGGCTTCCGTACACGATTTCTGAATTCCGATTCAGAAGTTAAGCTCCTAGTCGATCTGGTCTAGAACAGCCATGGACTGTAAAGTCTTGGAAGAGAAAGAGGCCTTTGCGCAGCAGTGGGACAGTCTAGGCTGATATAATAGAATTAATTGCAGTACATTTTCTCGCCGATGCATTTTAGGAACTCAGTAGAAGCAACACGTTTGATGCTTGTTAAATTGGACGTATTCTGTCGGAAAATTTAATTAAAAGTTAACACATCAGACACACGCGATCTCATTAGTTCATAACCAGTTGGCTAACTGACATTCGTCGAAAAAAAACAATTATGCAAATTTTGTAGTGCGTTTACTCTGTCCAATTGAACAACTTTTGTTCGCTAAGGTTCCGGGTTTGATTCTCGGTGGGGCTCTCACAAATTTGATATTTATCTCTTTGTGAATTTGTTCCTAGTTGGTTAGGTCATTGCAGGCTGAACCGTCTGATTGTCCGCAAGAAAGCTGGTTGCATGATCCGGAGGATACCTGAACCGGTAGGTCCCGGTAGCTGTTGGAGGATACCTGAACCGGTAGGTCCCGGTAGCTGTTGGAGGATACCTGAACCGGTAGGTCCCGGTAGCTGTTGGAGGATACCTGAACCGGTAGCTGTTACTTAGAAGGCAGTCGTTACACAACCATGGTAAGGCCTGATAGCTGATCAACTACTGGACGGTTGCAAAACCCTGACACCCGGGTTCATCGGGTCGTCGGACGTTTCGTCCCACACGATAAAGCAGTAGAAGAATTACTTTTGTTCAATTTTGTCAGATCGGATCAATTGAAACGTGTATTTTTTTCCAAACGATGTCAATAAATAAATAGCTCGGACAATTCCCACAGCACCATCTATGCCCAAACTTAAGCATAACACTTTGGGAACTCAGTAGCTGATACTTTTTCATATTTATTTATAACTTCTCTTGAATCACTCTATCTATTAAAAACTGCATTAAAAACTGTTGCGTGGTTTAGGAAGTGTGCGGTGCCCAATGTCCATGACAGACAAACAGAGAAATACAAAAAGCGACTTTAAAACCATGTATTTCTTACACCTTTTATTAACCCTAGGTATGCAGTTTAAGGGATCCCGGAGCGTAGCTAGCGCCCTCATCCCATAAAAAAATTACTACTCTATGAAAACTTACATCCCTAAAAAGTCTGCTTTTCTCAGAACCAAGTAGGTACATATTATACTGAAAGGAAGTTGTATCAGTTAATAATTTATCCAGGGAATGGGCAGCAGCGTTCCGTGTGAATGTAACATCTTACACTGCCCTCGAGCTTTGCCAACACAATTTTTTAAGTGATGACGGCGCAGAAAACAGAACTCAGCGAAGAATGGAGAAGTTTAGGAGAGGCATATGCCCAACAGCGGGCAAAACCATGAAGCTTATGAAGAAGAAGAGGGCGCTAGTTACGCTCAGGGACCCCCTTAAGCGTCTAGACGTAAACAGCTCACAGTCGTGAGAAAACACACCTAATTACTTATCTTTTTTATAGCCTGAATGAGAACCATTAAATGCATAAACAAATTGTGTACGTCGGTTCAATAAAAACTAATGAGTTCCGAGTGAAGCTAATTGACAGTGGGTGGTATTTCATTATGTGATTGAAAAGTGGATAAAACATAACTTATCTACTTAATCGGAATAATAATAATAATAATTATTATTTTTTAAATTACACTGCCCGTCTAACGGTTGTATCTATTGCTATCCCGTGTGATTGGAACATTTTCCCAACCTTCCTCTTGAATCACTTTTTCTATTATAAAATCTGCATATAAATCAGTTGCGTGGTTAAGGAGGAGGTAGCGGTAGTGTCCATGAACAAAAAACAGTAATTTTATTTGATATATACTATGTAATCTATCTAATACCTTTAAACGAACAAAAATTATATAAATCATACTTATATAATTGGGATTTAGGAAACGGCTCCGGCGATTTTTTATAAAAAATCGTAAATAGGGGAATTTAGGGAGGATAAGTCGATCTAGCTAGGTTTTGTTCTAGGATCTAGAAGAAAAAGCCGACCAATGCTCGGTCAACCAGGTACTGAACTTGTTGATTGAGATATATATTTTTTTATAACGCCGATAGCAAAGCACTATCAAAAGTATGGGTTTGCCTCCGAAAAGTTAGGTTTTTAAACCGTTTTCCTCATATTTATCACAGAGGAAAATTTTAGTAGTACTCGCACTTCGTTCTTCAATCGACACGTCTGCCATAGTGAGGTAGGTCGCGCTATTAGTTGGTGCAGACAATGGGAAGCCCCTTTATCGCAACAGGTAGCAGTCGCATAGTTCGGCATAGGGACATACATCGTCACAAGGCCACGTAAAGGGCAAAGCACACTACTGCCTGTGCAGCTCGTATGCGTACACTTGATCACGCGCATACCTGGGCCCCAAGTCTGCTATTTTTTTTCTCATTGTAACGCCATCG
This sequence comes from Keiferia lycopersicella, assembly GCA_029255805.1. Classification (NCBI taxonomy): domain Eukaryota; kingdom Metazoa; phylum Arthropoda; class Insecta; order Lepidoptera; family Gelechiidae; genus Keiferia; species Keiferia lycopersicella. Next base: position 3,166,288 of record JARACZ010000036.1, read on the forward strand.
CAACTCAACTGCCATTCCATTGCCATTGTGATTTCGTATACTTCTAAATGTTAGCGGACTACAAAATGACCGAAATCATCCAATCGACATCCAAATGAAACGACTTTCATTTAGCAGACTTAGGGTTCTGTTGTGATGCTTGGGACTGTATGAGATACCGCGCACTGCGTGCGTGCGCTACGCAGCGCATTCGGAACGCAGGCCGAAAGGAGGGCCGTCAGCTATATAAGGTAAGTAAAAACACTTCATTACTCAAAAGTAACATCATCAGCAAATATGAACATTTACAGCAAAAACATTAACATGAACTACATTTCCTGGACATTTCTCACTGCGCCATCTAGCCCCAAAATAAGCAAAGCTTGTACTATGGTTACTAGCTGACTGACATACAAATATTTTTCAGCATAGATACTTGAAACGTAACTTAAAAATACTAGCTTTGTTTGTTAGTAAAATGCATATTAAAATAATAGTCTATGCAACGCAGAGGTGGGTATCATAGGTCAGGAAATGAATGGCCAAGGCCGCATAACTGGCAGTATAATGCAGCTATTAATAAAATTGTGTTTTACAAAGTAGTCGCAAAATATTTTATCTATTAACATACACATATCCTTTATCCTTTGCAGGGTAGGCAGAGCGTTGTCGACTGTAGAAATACGGTCGCTATCGCCACGTCTGAGAAACACTGAGGGCTCTTTCAGATGATTTGTGTATTACTGTAGTGACATGAGTAATGTCGAAATTCAATAATGTCATACGTTTTTTTTCGAAGTAGCGTATGTCGAAGTTCAGTTTTCGGATCACATGAAACCTTCGAGTCTCTCAGTCTCCTCTTACGACATCAAATAATCGGGTGATGCTATTCTAAGCCGGCATCACACGGCATAATTTAAACTGCTGCGGTCAAATTAACTACTTCAAGGTTTAATTTACTAGGAATTCGCGGGACGTTAATAAAATACAATAGTTGTACGCTTAAAACTATTGTCCAAAAAAATACTACCTACAAGTTTTTCGAAATATTCAAAGTTTCAATTAGTAAGCAGAAAATGTTATAGCATATTCACACAAAACTTGCAGACTAGGTTTTCAATCGGATAGGTAGGTAATGTAATAGAAAACCACGGGTATTTGGCGCCAGTCTGACTTTACCTACACTACAAAAATAACAATATTAATAAATAGGTATGACTGTACACAAAGGGGACACTGTGACACGAACAAGTGTGTATCAGAGTTGACTTATCAGAACCCATAAGAGCATTCCTCGGATGCAGATATGAGAATTCCAAGAATGCGAATAGATATCAAGGAACTTGTATTAGTTGACTTGAAAGCATTAGCAGTAAAAACGAGCCGTGTTATGTATGATTGATAGGACGACATTCCTATACACTCGCAATCTTAAAGTTTCTATTAATAAGCTATTAGGATACAGCTCTTTTAGGAAACTTGGCTTGACGACTCCCCTTGCCACTCCCAAGAGCAGTGAGTGAATGGGATCCTAGTTGCGTAAAATGTAAGGTGTGCAGACCATCTTGTAGATGGTCCAACGACATCATGGCCGTAATGGGACAATACTGGATGAAGGCGGCAAGAGACTGTAAAAAACTGGCGTGAGAAAGAGGCTTATGCCCAGCATGATGAAGATGTAAGCTATCATTCAAAGAAGTAAATTAATTTAATCACTAACTCTCCCTAGTGTGTATGATAACCCGAATAGAGGGCTTTTGTGACCTGGCGTTTGATTTTATGGCGTCATCCATTACCCATATTTTCTATTGCCTTCTACGGTCTTTCTGAATCTACCTAAAGAAATATTCTCCTCACTTGTCAGAAGTCCTCAATAGTACCCATCTCTCCTCAAGATTTACCCGTACTGCAATATTTTTGTATATGTTGTTACTTTGAAACTTACAAATATTAGCTACTAGAGCTAATCAAAAATAGCAAGTGCGCGATAAGATATTTAATTTCGCGAATCAAAAATACTGCGCATTCCTAGATAAGAAGAATTCAATAACCTAAAAGTAGCGTCTGTTGAATCAGCTGGAAACGCCGCCGGCTATGTCCTAGTTCGAATCCATCAGAACATAAATGTGAGCCAGTTACAATGAGAGCGTACAGCCCAAAATATAGCTCTCGTTAGTCGCAATCACCCGCTTAATGCCGTAGGTCAGGCACAGTGTCTGACAGATAAAAACACTACACGAAAATTTGCAAGATAACAGACCAATTGCACAATTTAAAAACAATGGATCGCTCTAAACACACACAGCCGCTTCTACAACAAACTCGACAGTTTAAGAATGTGAATAAAACGACGATTTATTGCGATTATACAAATTTTCAGCGCCCAATAACTATAAATTATATGTGTGGGTGTCTGAACGTGTTTTTCTATTTTTTCAGAAAATCTTTTAATGGGTCATCGGGGCACGTCACTAGTTGAAGCAGAGATTTGTTTACACAGTGATTGTTGAGATTATGAGGCTCAGACAGAAGTAGGTCACGCCAGGCCATTACAAGAGCCGGTGCCGATGCACCGGAGCACATCGGTCGTGCATTACGTGTGTAATTCAAGTCGGCGATGCGATGCCCAGCGCGCACCACGTTTGTTTACCAGACGCGAACGATTATTTTGACGTGTTTCTTGTGCCGTACATTGCTGGTGTTGTAAATCAAGCTGTTTGGTAGAGTGTTGGGTTAGGTGTGATGGATGCGAGATTGCCGTGAGCCGATGGGCGCGTGTTATCGGCGCGGCAGGCGGCGGCGCGGAAGCGTGCGGTAGGTCACGGTCGCTCCTCTCCGTTCTCACTCAATAACAAACTTTGAGTGGAAAATTTCTTTCATATCAAAATGAAAAAATGTTTCGGTCTTCTCATCCGCTAGAATGGTACACCAATGAGACAACAGAGGACGAAAAGCCAATTTATTGCGTTGCGAGCTTCGTAACTATCACCGAGGCCAACGCGGTTATTTTGGGAACAATGAGCAGTTTTATTGGAGGTATCACGATCAAGCCGCGTATCGATCCGTGGGCTGCGCGTGCACATGCGCGGGACTGTCCTAGCGCTGCGCAGTGACCGGCGCTAAACATAGCGCAGACGTAGCATGCGCTTAAATCTGCGTTTAGTGTTTTATTTTCACACGATACAGTTTTAGACGTCGGATGCAATGACTAGACTTCTATTGCTTAATCGCGGGCTGACCCATAGGCGTTAATAAACCGAAGTTGCACAACCGCTAATATTAATTAAAGTACTGTTTTGTTTCATTAATATTATTAGAACGACGATAAACGAACAGTTTTATTTTACTATACAATAGACCTAGGTATGGATCGAGTATTTACGTAATTTTATAATATTTCTTCTTGTCAACGTCATAAATTAATTAGTAGTATAAATAATATTGTATTGTCTATACTTTACTAAACATAATATAAAAGTCTTATGTAATATCCCCTTCAATAAGAAACTTTAAATTATATCGTATACTATAAAGTCTGGCGTTATGAATTTCAGACAGCTTTAATGCTATGTATAAAATGAATCGTCGAAGAAAAATTTAATGAAAGTAATAATTTTATAGTATTTTTGTTCTATTACAGAAGTGCGTACTTGTTTTCAATAGTTTCAGTAACAGGCAATATACATACAGATATATCCCTTACGGAGTAGGTAGAATAATTACAATCAAATTATAATCGAATTAAAAATACAATCAAAGGTATAAGATTTTACAATACAAACATGATTGTTTAAACAAAACAAAAACCAAGTGTCGTCATTTCCAAGTTTATGAAATTTTAATATAGCCTAGCCTAGCCAGTGTCAATCTTGCTGCTATGGTGAATCTACTAAAGACACCTCATACATGTCAAATTCCGCCTAGCCGTTTGGGCTATTTTTATACCTACATACACCCTCCCTCTGAGGCAGTCGGGTAAAAACAGAAGAAATACATAGAGGGTGTAAGAGACGGTGTAACGAAAACTTTGCAGGCGTGATCAGACCATGAAACTGATCAACTTTTTTTATGGGGGCTATATTGGGAAACGAAATTTTTTTTCGAGTTTCCATACAAAGTCAGTCAGCTGATGGGGAATTTTGTATGGAAGATCGTTTTTTAATGTTTACCAAGATAGCTCCCATAGAAAAAGTTTCATGGGCTGATCACGTCTGCAAAGTTTTCGTTACACCGTCTATCTTTAGACGGTGGCATTAGGAATTGCAAATAGTTTGGAAGCGGGCGTTTGAAAGTCCCATCCACGGAATGATAGGTCACATCACGACGAAAACTTTCCAGAATATCGATCAAAGTCTTATTCATGTAGGGCTGCCATCCGTTTCCCTGGATTTGTCCTCGTTATTAGTTTAAAAAAGTTTTACCCAAAGAAGCCGTAGGGTACACCGGCCTGCGTTTGCAACTCTTATACACACGCGCGTACCTGTTGTAATGTATGGGATTGACGCGTATACTGCTAACAGATAGTAGAAAAACCATGAGGGCAATAGAATGACAGTTAGGTGTCGCTGGCAAAAAAATAATAGAATCCGGGTCCAGGGAAAAATCTCAATTTTACCTAAATCGGTAATTGGCTACATGGCTGAGAGGTCAAATGAACTACTTTTAAAACGATAGGTATATTTTATGTAAAAACACTGTAAGTGTGACGTAATATTTCGCTATTTTGGATGTCGTTAAAACATTTACTTTTTTATTATTTTCCTGTTTATTAATTCAACTTTAAATATTTCGAAAAACTATGAATGGAGTCTGTAGTATTTTATACAATAGTTTTAAGCTAACAAGTTTTGTATTTTATTAATCCCACTCAAATAGGGAATTGAGGTGATGACAGCCCTACATAATATAGGTATTGTTCCCGACTCCAATGACTGTTTAGTTTCATAGTTCTATTTATAAAGGTATTGTGTATTATCTACATTTTATAACCTAGGCAGAGTCCGTCAAACTAGCACCTTAAATATTATGTTCAATACCCATGATTCCGTGCTTCGGGGGGCACGTTAAGGAAGAAAAGCTATGTCGGTATTTTTTTTTTTATGACACTTATTTAGATCTATTCATCGCTATAGAAACTTGCATACATAGTATAAAATGAAGTCACTGAACACTTCTTTTTTTTTCTTTTGATGTGGTTCCGAGATAACGCCGAATTTCCACGGGAATATAATTAGCACGAGTGCATTATAAGCAAATCAATGTTTTTCCTTAATTTTCAATAACGAAGCTAAGTTTACCGTGCCGTCTCACGTGTGATGCCGGCTTAGGATAGCATCACCCCCATTCTACCTGTAGGTGTCGTAAAAAGCTACTATAGTCTTATTATCCAGGGAATGGGCAGCAGCATTCCTTGCAGTAAATGCAACATCTTGCACTGCGCTCGCTAATCCGCCTCCCAAGCGTGGTTAGTATCGCAATATCCCCCGATTTTAGGAGACCGATGTTCAGCAGTGGACTATCCTGGCTGTTATTGTAAACGACGTTTCATGGTCCACTTATTATACTATGGTCCACTTATACGAAATATATTGTTATTTTTCTGACAACTATATTTCGAGCGTGTCGTTTCCACTCGACGGCGTAGCCTGAAAAACACCGAGATAATCCCACTAGATTTTGTGTGGGTGAATCACTTGTCTAATTCTGGTGTGAATGTGTAGACTACTCGCAGTTGTAGAGGTCCATTCCAGCTTAAGAAATAACAGTTCTATCACTTACACTTACGCCTTTATCCCTTGCGGGGTAGGCAAAGCGTCAACGGCCGTAAGTATACGGGTGTTATCGCCACGTCTGACATATATTGTTTCAGAAATATTGTATCCCACCAAAAACATTTTCATGTCAAGATGATATTTGAATGTGACAACCTAGGATTCGGGCCAGGTTAGCCTTTGGGTTCAGAGGTCAGGTGGCAGTCGCTCTCTGTAAAAATTTGGTTCCACGTCAAATCCCCTAGGTTAGGTAGCCGACCCTGACAAAGAACGGGATAAGGCAAGGAGAATGGTGATACAGCCCACACGAGCGAAAAAGACAGATCTCAAATAGCGCCAAGCTTCTCAATCTACTCGCCCTAAGTCCACTACCTCAAATTTTATAAACTCCACATCTTTATTACTTATATTATTTGATACTTCACTTTAGGAAAAACAGTGGATTGGATAGCTATTCGAAAGCTGCCGCTAAGACACTGAAGCGGAACCGAACCGGTAGCAGACCGGATCTTAGATTGCAGAAAGTGGGAGCGATCCGGAAGAGGTTACATACAATATAGGTACTAGTGCTACACAAAATTATCTCAAACTGCCCTCTATATTTGACAGACGTAGCGACATCGATCGTATTTTTGCGTTCCTTAGCGCTCTGCCTACCCAGTAAGGGATAAAAGCGTGATATATGTATGTATGTAGGTATTAGTACTAGCTTTTGTAGGCCTAACCCTAACCTTCAGAGTCAGAATGACTGAAATGATAAGGAAGAAGTCTCGTTGAAAAGAGAAAGGTCAACAAAAAACTTGACGTCATCGTGTCAGTAAAATAAACCGACTTTTTCACGGCCTTGCGCCGTTGCGGTGCTGTGATCCAGATGAAAAAAGAACTATCTTAATACGTAGGCACGTTACGTTCTGAACCAAATTAGGACTCTCACGAATAAATGAAGAAATTTTCTTGCTTAAAGCACGTCACAAACTGTGAACACAATGATTATCGCTCGCTATAACAATTTGTATAGGCACCATAAAATAAAATTAAAATGATAGTATATCCTTTCTTCACCGTGTTCATCGCCTTATAATTCTAAGATTAACTTCATTCTTAACAACAATAACAAAATAATAACCGTTACTTTCCCGTTAACTTAATTATCTTATCGGTTGACACTACGCAATTAAATTATTACAGGAAAATAGTTAAGTAAGTATACTAAACTAGCGGCCCGCCCAGCGGCTGCGCCCGCTGCATCAAATTCTCCGTTGGGAATAAGATGTTTTTCCGAAAAGTATTATATATAAAAACCTTTCTCTTGAATCACTCTATCTATTAAAAAAACCTGCATCAAAATTAGTTGTGTAGTTTTAAAGATTTAAGCAAACATACATACAGACGCGAAAAGCGACTTTGCTTAATACTATTTAGTGATTATGAGTCTGTTTGTTTACTTAACTTGATAGCAAAGGAAAAGAAGTTAACAGTCAATAGTTAGATGTAGGTAAGAGTAATTATGAGATGATTAATTCTAATAACATTGTCGATTATCTACAGGTTAGTTTATATGAACTAGGCACGCGACTGTTGTAGGCACTTGTAGCATAGATCTCAGGACTCACCTTTGAACTTAGCCATTTACTATCAGGAAAACAGACATCTTTGTACAATATCAGCTTTGAAACGCAAAAACTTATTTATACCTATGTATTGATTATACATAGGTATAAATAAGTTTTTGCGTTTTTCTGTCTGTCATGATCATGAGCACCGCTAACTGTGCCTAAACCACGCAACAATATTTTTTAATACAGTGTGTATATTGATACGTTTTATTTTGATAAAAGGCATCAATAACTGATGATTCTAAAGGAACAGTTTATATGTACAGAACATGCCGGGAAAATATCTCGTTACCGTGGGAAAACCATGAGTAACGGGGCAAGCACTAGGCGCTAGTGATAGATACGGGAAACACCTGGATTATGGACCTATTATGTTTAAAGCCATAGATTTTCAGGGATGTTCTAAATCTATGTTACCGTCCTTTAAATTCACAGTCCAATAGGTAAGCGAATAAAAACTTATTAGAGCGGGTCACACTGAAGTAAGACCTACTTACGTCAACCGCTTCCACGTTCACCGATTGTGTAGTGTAGGTGTTGATACTTTTTTATGTGCATTCGTGAATGAAAATCATGCCATTGATAAACACTATAAGGTATCATCACACTGGCCAATGTAAAACGTGGTAGGGACAAGTACATAAACACACTTTAAAAAGTGTTGTCACCAACATACATAATTGGCCAATATATATACGTAGGTACTAACGTCATTTCAATACTTTGATGACAAAATAATTTTGGCAAATCAGTGATTCTCAACATCAATTTCAAAATGTATATTTCCAAGTAGAGAATGTCGAGTACAATATATTCACTGGATAAATGGATTAGTCATTTCTTTTTTATAACCCTTTTTATGTTCCTTGCTACTATAAACGCGGCTCAAAATGCTACTACTATATTATGTACTCAAAACTCTATACGATTGGTGGATGTCCTAGACAAAATGTAATTTGAGTATGAACTTACAGCTGAGGTCACTTTAGGTACGAATATCAGTAAAGAAGTATCCAAGGGAACAGGTACGAATTTCTACGAAACCCCGAATTCCTAAAATGGATACATACGGCGAATCGAAGTGATTGTCACTAAGTAGTCGAGTACAAGTACCCACCGTCTACGTAAGCCGCCAGCTGAAAAACACGCATGACTGTGTTTTCCACCGTTTGACGTGGAGTTGATCACCGTTAGACCCACTTCTCATTGGACCTAGTAGATCTATAAATAGGGTTACATTTAATTAAGTACAAATATTTTTAGGGCGTGTTCTACTCATAAAACTGAACAACTTTATCAGGAACACATTCATTCGAAATTAAAAAAAAACAATAATACATATTATTTTTTCTTAGGTCCCTTCTAACGCAAATCAGGCACGTGGTCGTCCAACAAAAAGGTGGAAAGACGAGCTACATACCAAACCTACTACGCCCAAAACTGGATGGAGGCGGCCTAGGATAGCGATAAGTGGAGGAAAGAGAGGGAGGCCTTTGCCCTGCAGTGGGACATGTCTGGCTCAAAATAAAAATTATTATTTTTAACAGTTTACTGCAAACAATAACAGTTACAAACAGAGAAACGACACAACTTATCTTTCTATGAAGATATTTTTAAGCACGCGTTCAACGCACGTCTAACATTTTGGTAAGACCCACTGGGTCCAGTGAGCGACTCTTGACGTACAAAGTGGACAAATATGATATGATTATGATAAAAGGTGTATGTAAGTACCTACATCACGCAGGTATCTAGGCGCCGTGTCGTTATCACGTTCTAAAGGTTATTTGCCCGTCTGCTTATCAGTTTTCAGAACGGTTTGCGTAAGGAATTTATTTTTAACCTTCTCAAAATATATGTGGAGATTTACAGTCTGTGTTGTTTTATATATATAGGTACCTATCCTACATACCTTATTTGTTACTATTTTTATAAAGTTATTTTAAATTCAGTGATAATATTTTTTGTGTCAGGTCCACACACAACTTTTCACAAGATACATATTTCAAAATACGAAAAAAACATTTGACCTCCCATATCAATTTATCTTACTAAGTTGTACATTTTTGTATAGGACATCCAAAAATAACGAATTTTCACTTACAGATAATCTTAAAAGCTTTCCGAGTAATTGAAGTTTAAAATATTATTCATTATTATGTTGGTATATATTTGTTACTAGCTGGTACCCGCGACTTCGTTTCGCTGACTTAGTATTTTAGATGATAAAATAACCTTGTTTCCTTCACTAACGTCCTAAATTATACATGCTAATCTGGGCCCCTATTAGTGCTCCTTGTGGACTACGTCAGGAACACCAAACCTTCGAAGTCTATATGCCAGCAGAAACTACCCATCAAGCAGAACAACTTTTGCTTTCGTGCCATATCTTTATCTCGTATAGTTTAGGTGGGCTCCTGGTTGTGCACCTGGTGGTCTACATCAGGTACTCCAAACCTTCAAAGTCTATATGCCACCAGAAGCTACCCATCAAGTTAAACATTTTTTGCTTGGTGCCATGTCTGTATCTCCTATAGTTTAGGCGGGCTCCTGGTGGTGCACCTGGTGGTCTACTGAAGGTACTTCAGACCCTCGAGTGGTGAAAAAAAGTAGCCTATGTCCGTTCTCGGTATATTACTAATCTCTGTGTGAAATTTCATGATGATCGGTTCAGTGGTTTGGCCGTGAAAGCGTAGCAGACAGACAGAGTTACTTTCGAATTTATAATATTAGTATGGATTTCAATACCCAAATATAAATACCTACCTACTAAATGTCCCACACGAAAAGAAAAGGCTAAAAATATCATCATGACACGACGAAAACAGTCCTATTGTAAATATTTGCTTACTCTGATTAAAATAAATTGTAATCATTGTGCAATATCAGCAGAATCTCTATTCAATTACTTCAGAAAACCACATTTATCGGTACTTTCTTATTAATAAACTTTTGGAAAAATTAATACACACCCGACATACAAATACTTTAAAATTTATATTATTACAAAACTTTTGAACACGACAGATCTTATTGAAATATGACTGAAAATCATCCTGCTTCAAGTAGCTTTCAGATTAAAGAAACTGCATCGAAATCGGTCCATCCGTTCAGGAGCTACGCTGCTTCAGACATACGACAGACTTACAAATGAAACTTGTAACACCTCTCTAGTGTGTTGGTCGGGGCTTAAAAAACAGAGTTGGCATATCCACCAATACTGGCTATTCTTATGGACTGTCTGAGAGACCAGTAAAAACTGATCTCTCAAATAAATGGGTAAATCGACGTACTTAAATATAGAATTGTCTATTAATTCAGTAGTCTAGACTGTATTCTCCATTTCAAGGGCTTTTATGGTTTCGAATGTACTGAATTATAATTTACGATACTGTTCATGGTTTCCGCTGTTGTTTATGATTGTAGTTCTTACCTAAATCTAGTTTAGGTTTTTATGGTTAAGGGTTAGAGCACACTGCCTGCGTATGCGTGCACAAGGCACGTAATCACGCGCGTACCGGTTGTAATGCATTGGACTGTATGACGGCACACTGCTTGCGTTGCGTAGATCTCTTATATAATCGCACGGAACGCAAGCAGTATTCCATCTCTAGACTGTTTAAATGGAAACAGTATGGCGGTCGCGCGACACCTTGTTTCTCGATTTCCCGCCCTAAACTAATTAATTTACATGCAAATTGCCATTTAACTCGTTTAAATATGCAAATGAGGCATATCTACGCAAAATTTTGTTTTTCGGCTGCTTATTCAACATTTAATGGTCCCATAATGGTATTAATAATTTGACCTTGAAGTCATTTAAAAGACCAAAGTAACGGGCGTAGTCTGAAAGTGTAGCAGGGTGAATTTTAATGACTTTGTCATCTGCCGTAGAACCTGACAGCAGAACTGGCCCATCGGAAAGGTCCTTCAGCTAAAGTTCGGAATTAAATTATCCACCAGAAGACCAAAGTCACGGACATAGTCTGGAACTGTAGCAAGCTGAATTTTAATGAGCTCACATTTGTCACAGAGAACACGGAACCATGGTAGATCTGTTCTACCGGATACATGTCACTCAGAACTGTGGAAAAGTCTAAGCTAGGAATCTCGCTAATGGATAAAGTCAGGAACGAAACTATCCACCAGAAGACCAAAGTAACGAAAGTCTGGAAGTGTAGCAAGCTGAAGTGGTAGTGGGTCGGTCGCATCTGTGTCGTAGTAGCGTAGTAGAGTCGACGGCCGGTGGAATAGGTGGGTTCTCGAGTTAAGGTCATGCCTCGGCAAGCGTAGCGTTGGAAATCCTCATGCTACATGTAGCAGGCGGTTGAAAAATTCTGACACTAGGGTTCATCGGGTCGTAGGACGACTCGATGTCCCATACGAAAAGTGAAATAGAGAGCGACTATATGGCATAAACCTGAGATGCGGAGATCGTACCTTGTGGTTCACCCTGAGCGAGGCCTACTCTGATAAACTAACTCAATGTATTGTTAATGCTACTTTATTACTAAATAGTAACGATTACAATGTGTGTCGTTCTTGTATTTACTGATAAGAAATCTTGGAATGTAAGAAAATATAAATTGAAAGAACTAAGTAGGTATAATCATTTGCTAGGTAACAGTTACGCCTCTATTGCAATTTTTTGATAACTGTATAGAGAACGAATGTATGGATAGTCGGTGGCCAAGTGGTTAGAGCTCTGGTCTTACAATCGTGAGACCCGAGTTCGATCCCAGCCATCTACCAATGTGTATTTACTCACGTACATTTGCCGACTTCTCTTATGGTAAAGGAAAAACATCGTCATGAAACCATCAATCTAATAAAATGTTCATTCAAATGATATGTGAGAGTGACTTAACCTAGGATTAGGGCCAGGTTAGCCTTCGGGTTGCAGAGGTCAGATGAAAATCGCTCTATGTAAAAACTTGGTTCCACGTGAAATCCCCTAGGTTAGTTCTCCAACAGAGAACGGGATACGGCAAGGAGAATGATGTACGGAGCACTTCTTTTCGTGTGGGACACCGAGTCGTCCAACGACCCGATGAACCCTAGTGTCAGAATTTTTCAACCGCCTTCTACAAGTAGCAGGCTTCTGACATGGTTGTGTAACGACCGCCGTCTAAGTGATCATAGACAGCAACCGGGACCTACGGCTTAACGTGCCATCCGAAACACGGAACCATCTTACTTACGGACAATCGGGTGGTTCAGCCCGCAATGTCCTAACCAGACTGGGAACAAATTCACATAGTGATAAATATCAACTTTGTGAGTGACCCACCGAGAATCGAACCCGGAACCTTCCGCGTCAAAGGCAGTCGCACTACCACTGCGCCACATCGGTCGTCATACGGAGCACTAATAGGTATAGTGACCTCTTACATAATTGGTAGACTGCTTTAGGCTTCCGTACCCAAAGGGTCAAGACAGTACCCTCTTTTTAAGGTGGTCGGGTAACAAGACTGTTCGTGAAGGGAAAGTAAATGGAAGGAAAATTAATTCCGCCCACCTCCTGAAACGCCTACAAAGAACTACTACAAAGAGATCAAATTACTTTTTCTCAAACACAAATAACCTACAAAATTAATTATCTAGGCAAGTAACAAAGAGAATATAATAAACCTAGAAGTACTGACCAGTTCGCTTTCAGTTACCTACACATTTTGGATAAACTTAAATCTAAGCTCTATTCAAAATATTTTTTCCATAATATAAATGCAGTTTTGAAACTAGTAAGTTTTTATGCCAGAATTTCGATACATAATTTTTCGAGTCAAAAGTGAATTGAATGTCTTTATCCGTAAAAAAAATTAAGCGCGATATGACCAATAGGAAATTTTCTTCAATTTTTTTATTCTAGTCGCTGGATAGATGGCGCTGCGCCTGGTGTGTCACTGCAAAGAACGGACCGTAATATTTTTTTTGGTTTTTGAAACTAGACTCGGACTCATTTGAAACGAAAGTGTCAGTGTATGCCAGACTGTCAGTCAGTATTGCAATGTTTTTTTACGATTGTTAACGCTCTGCCTACTTCGGAAGGGATAAAGGCGTGATTTGTGTGTCTGTGTGTGTGTGTATTTAGCAAAGATACGTTACAGTAGGTAGTTATCTGTATTTATTTTGAAAGCGAGGGTCATAAACTGACGAGGGGCGGTGTCGGTCGTTGACCCCGACAGCTGGTGGATGAAGGCACTAGGGTAGTACAGGATCAGAGAAAAATAAAGCAAAGCGACATGTTCTACTGCGCTCTTAAACATTCAGGGCTAAAAAAAAAACCTACAAAATTTTTAAGGGGTGATCTAGTCATGAAACTGAACAAATTCCTCATCAAAGAAACATAAGACGATTTATTTTTAAAAATTTGGATCTCCCTTACAAAATGTACCAGCAGACTGAGTTAGATTGTATAAGAGGTCTAAACAATATCATTTTTAAATTTCACTGTAATAAAAGCCCAAAAAAGCAAATTTTTCTTCATTCTACATTTCTTCTACATTTATAATTGTGTGTTATAAACAGGATTTACTTCCTTAACTGCAATTTTTATATTAATCATTTAAACCTACCTTCAGACACTGATTAAATTGTCTGTCACAGACGGATGAGGCGAATGATAATGATGACATTGATGACCCAACGTAGCAGCGCTCAGTGGACAAGGAGGCTGCATCTACTGGCCTTGGCTGGAGGGAGTTGAAGGCTATCGCTCAAGATCGAGAGAAGTGGGGTCCCTAGTGACGACCGATGTGGCGCAGTGGTAGTGCGACTGCCTTTGACGCAGAAGGTTCCGGGTTCGATTCTCGGTGGGTCAACCCACAAAGTTGATATTTATCACTTTGTGAGTTTGTTCCCAGTCTGGTTAGGACATTGCGGGCTGAACCACCCGATTGTCCGTAAGTAAGATGGGTCCGTGTTTCGGATGGCACGTTAAGCCGTAGGTCCCGGTTGCTGTCTATGATCACTTAGACGGCGGTCGTTACACAATCACGTCAGAAGCCTGCTACTTGTAGTAGGCGGTTGAACAATTCTGACACTAGGGTTCACGGGTCGTTGGACGACTCGGTGTCCCACACGAAAAGAAGAAGAAGTGACGGATAACAGGATTTCATCATCACCTCACCTCCACCTTTTTTTTATAATGTGTAAATATCTCTTTTTTGGTACGCTATGGAACCGACCCAGCAAATATTGGGGTGAGTCGGGCAGATGTACCATTCACTCACGGCACTAAGCTGACAGGTTCATAAATTTACTTGAGCACTCCTCTACAATGGCGTGTGACGGGAATGGGTTTATTATTGCTCTGATCTTGCACTTCCGGCATAGAATGGCCAATAGTTTTTCTAGTATTATGTACTTTCGGTCCAGCTAGGCTTTGATGAGTGGCAACCGAGATATAACAATCTCGAATGGATCACGCAAAAAATTAATCCCATCAAAAACTTTTTCTTGTCAAAATATAGCCGACACGAGTAAAAAAGACATCAGATCTCAAAGCCAGGCTTCTCAATCCACACGGCTTAAGTCCACCAACTCAAATCTGCATAAACTCTGCATCTCAGTCAAAATGTATAGCTTGGCTCTTTCGGAAGATGACTGCCTTCTACATAAGAACAAGATAGGTATTTGTTTTTGTTTAAGACACTAGTATCAGACTTGGCGCGTGCTCGGGATAACTCTTTCTCTCTCTTTCTTCGTGTGGGAGACTGAAATTCAAAAGCCTTTAACTAAAAAAAAGCCTAAAGATTAGTTACCACCGTGCGGCAAAGTTTTAACACCGATCGTAGCTCCCAAAATTCATTTATATGGCCATTCATACTTACTAGTGGCATATCATGTAACTTGCAATCAGTATGTATGACTAAACTTATACATATAACTAGATAATTTCAACGGATGTCGTGTTTTGGTACTGGATGTCAAATTCTCAGCGATAACCTGTGCGGGCGCTGGAGATAAAGCTTATACAATTTGCAAACGCGAAACAGCAAATACAATGTATTAAATTAAATTACTATAGGTACACCTAAAGAGAGCGGCTGGTAGCGACTGGATGGCGAAAGCGGGAGATCGTGCATTGTGGCGTACCCATAGGGGAGGCCTACGTCTAGCAGTGGACTGCTATACGCTGTTCTGATACACATGAAAGGTGGTGTATGCCTAACTTTTGGGAGAAAAATGTAGGTAACATTTATTATAAGGATTTATTTAAAAATCACCCTTCATGGACTAATAACAACCGCTAAGATGTGCTCGCAGACAGAATCGAGTAAGTAGATTACACATTATTGCACCAACTATGCAAAAATATCTTAAAATAAAATGCTCAATGGCGGCTTGTTCTTAGCAAAATAATGAATTATATATTAACTCATTCATTTAATTTAAGAGCTAGGCTCTTGTCCATGGAGCAATTTACATTCATTTCTATTCCCTGCTAATGTTTTGACCTCTTGATATACGACACGACATATTTTTTTTTTTTTAATTGTGTAAAGTATATGTGCGTCTTGGTCTTCCCCTTCCTCTTTTCCCTTCGGCCTTTCCTTCAACGATATTCTTTATGAATTTTCGAGTCGTAACAAGTGGCCAACTATCTTCCCACTTCGGTTATCGACGTAATTCAGCAGACAGCGCTCAAAAATAGCCAAATTGTTTTGACTCGTTAATCGCTGCAACAAGTAAAAAAACAAGAAAAAACGTTAGCTCAATATAGCACGTAGTAAATGGTGAATGTAGCTCTAATGTGCATTCACTGGCACCTGATCGTTGGTTCACGTGACAGCGCCACATAGCATAACCATACGTGACCATGCATTCCTGGTTGCATTGGCTTGCGGGATTTAGTTCACGCTTTTAAACCATCAATGGAAATGTGCACGTCGGCGCGATTAGATAGTGTCGTGTCATAATAAAAAGTTGGCGCCGGCAATATAGCGTAAACATCGTTATCCAAGCCTGACTATCAGGTGCGTGGTCTAGCGGTTCAAGTTGAGTCTCAGATTCTGGTGGCTCCTGGTTTGAATCTCGGGGAGACAAATTCTACGTCTATATTTGTCAATTTACACTTTAGCCAGTTATCATTCTCCTTGCGTTAACACGTTCTCTGTCGGGGTCGACAACCTAACCTAGGGGATTAGACGTGAAAGCAAGTTTTTACGCAGAGCGACTGCCATCTGACTCTGCAACCGAAGGCTAACCTGGCCCGAATCCTAAGTTAAGTAGCATTCAAATATCAACTGAATTCAAATTTTATTTGAATGTGGGTTTCAACCCGATGTTTTTCCTTTACCGTAATAGCAGTCGGTAAATGTACGTGAGTAAAAACACATTAGTACATGGCGAGGATGGAACTCGATCTCACGATTGTAAGACCGGTGTTTTAACAACCACTTTGGCTAGTATACTTTCGTTTTGCCTAAAGACTTAGCAAGTTTAGCTTGTCCATAGAAAGATGCATCCATAGTTTGGCGTTTACACTTAGCCGCCGTGCCCATCACGGTTGCTGTTTATGATCACTAAGATGGCGGTCGTTACACAAACACGTCATAGGTCTACTAAATGACAAGTGTGAGGTCTACCAAAGGTGACATCGGGTTTCAGCAGGTTGTAAAGCGACTCAGTGTCACGCACGTTCAAACAAACAAGATTTGAATCAAGTTCAAATACCCGGGTGTGTAAAACGATGACTATCAAGCACGTACATAGTTCGCTTAAGATCGTATCGTCGAAACGACTTGGCGCCGGCCATAACGAGTTACTACAACATCCATTCCCGGCTATGAATGGGCAGGAAACTTTACGAGTTTGTAAAGTGAGTAATGTAGCATGAATGGAGGTGACAGTAGTATCAGTTATTGTAGTAGATCGCATCATCCATTCATTCAAACTCAGGCCATGTGATACACAATGGACTTGGTGGACGAATGCCTAACCTGGGTCACAAGAGGTGATTTGCTATGACAAGAATAGTGCAGTTTGAGTGGCTATCGCGAAACAAAACTGCAAAAATCATGACACACTTTAATCCAGTCAATCAATTAATTATTGGGCTCATACATCTGACATCTGACAGACGCTTTAATCAGTGCCTGAGGCAAGACTTCTCATGGCTCTATATAAGCTCCTCTCCACAGACACTGCGTTGCCTGGGACGCAATTTTGGAAAACACTCCCTCTGCCTCCCTGGCTGACTCCACAGGAACGATAAGTCGATACGTGCGGAGCCAGGTCGGCTGCAGGAGTCGACCGCACGATAGACCTCTGTCACACGCGCCTGACAGAGACCCCGTTCCGGATTTAAATGTGGCGTGAGAGAAAAATTTGAATTTCTTATTCTTAATGCAGAACAAGTCAATTCTCATAACATTTCTACAAAACCGAGACATTGTTTAATCAATGTAGTAAGTAGTTTTAGAGCTAAACGGGTTAAACGTGTACTTTAATAAACAAACAAACCTTGAATTCTCATTGTAGCATTTGTTTTTGAAACTACGTCATCACAACAGTATATAACAACAGAACCGGTCGCGTAAATACAAACCCGACTACAACACAGACATCCATACTCTGTGTTGTAGTCTGGTTGGTACAGAGTTCGGACGTACAAACCCGACTACAACACAGAGCACTCATACCAGCCTCTTCGCAATTACATTAGTTTTGAAATGCCCTGTGTCGGTTCTGGCACATCGCCGGCCCCTGCCGGGGCACGCGCGCTCCGCTCGCTCGGCTCGTGCGTTGTGGACGCAGTTCTAACCTAACCTAACCTAACCTGGCGTCAACGCTAACAAACCTATGTTTGAGCTTGAGTTGCTTTTGTATTTATCATTAAAATATCATTAATCATTAAAATATCATTAATCATTAAAATATCATTAATCATTAAAATATCCTTAATCATTGAAATATCATTAACCATTAAAATATCATTAATCATTAAAATATCATTAATCATTACAAAGCCATTAATCATTAAAATGTCATTAATCATTAAAATGCCATTATTCATTAAAATTTCGTTAAGCATTTACGTATGATTAATCATAAAAATTATCATTAATCATTAAAATATCATTAATCATTAAAATATCATTATACATTAAAATATCATTAATCATTAAAATATCATTAATCATTAAAATATCATTAATCATTACAAAGCCATTAATCATTAAAATGCCATTATTCATTAAAATTTCGTTAAGCATTTACGTATGATTAATCATTAAAATTATCATTAATCGTTTCAGTAATTATTCATTATGATTGGTTATTCATAATTTAAAATATCATTAAGCTACAATTTATCATTAAAACATCATTAGGTAATCGCTAAAATAATAACAATCACAATCGTTAACTCGGCATTGATCATTTATCGATGATGTCTGTGTTGTAGTCGCCTTTGTAGCATAATTTAATGTTCCAACCCGACTACAGCACAGACAGTCCCCTGTCTGTGCTGTAGTCCGGTTTGTACTAACGCGAACCGGTCGGGTGTAAAATTGTTTGTTAGTTCCTAACTAACCTCATTCTCCTTGCCTTATCCCGTTTCTCTGTCAGGGTCGGCTACCTAAACTAGGGGATTTAGGTGGAACCAAGTTTTTACATAGTGATTGCCATCTAACCTCTGCAACCCGAAAGCTAGCCTGACCAGAATCCTAGGTTAAGTCACATTCAAATAACATCTGAATTCAAATTTTATTTGAATGTGGGTTTCATCACGATGTTTTTCCTTCACCGTAAGAGTAGTCGGTAAATGTACGTGAGCAAAAACACATTGGTACATGGCAGGCATCGAACTTGGGTCTCACGATTTTAAGACCAGAGCCCTAACCAGACCGGTGTCCTAAGTAGTACGAAGTATTTTTTTTATTTAGATAGTACGAAGATTTTTGCTTTATGTAGATGAACTATCTACATAAAGCAAAAATGCTGGCATCTGATTATGCCGTTTTGTTTATTTACCACCTAACGTTACATGTTGTTTGGTTAGCTTGGCCAGCCCCGAGGCAGTGCTTTAGGGGCTAGTTTTAAGTTAAATTCCCTTTAAACGCCTCCATGGTGGAATCTAGTATTTTTATCAATGGTAGACCTAATTATGAGCAATCTATCGGTACCTGTCACAAGTTGCACTTTTGAGTTTTTTTGGAAGAAAAAAATTAAATTGTTCAAGTTCAGTAACTAAAACTACCCTAATATAATATTTTGACAATCGATTCCTCCTAAAGGCTTCCATGGAGGAATGTGTTTATTTTACCAATGATAGACCTAATCAAGAGCAATCTATCAGTACCGGTCACAAGTTGCACATTTGAGTTTTATGGAAGAAAGAAATATTTTTTGATCGATTGATGTGATAAATATGGGTATGTAGTATGTGAAAATTGTTTGAGCCAAAATCATTTTTTAATTGCGTGTAACTCAGAAACGGTAGGATATAGGAAAAAGTGATTTAGGTATAACTTGTAGATCATTTTATGGCCTTTCAACTTTTCCTTGAACGTTTTTCTCTAACATGTACCGTTTTTGAGATTTAAGCGAAAAATGAAAAAATGGACCCTTTCCCCCCCTCCCCCCACTCCGGGGCTCCTCCTAGTGTCCCGGGGTTTAAGTATGTTTATGACCTAGGGACTCTTGACATGTTTCCGAAGAAACATCTTACGTTACTAACTCACGCACTCTAGACCCCCTTTGGAGGTACTCATTCAATGGACTATTATACCGGTCACTTTTATTAATTTGTTTTTTTTTTATTCAAGATGTATTTTAGTCGTATACTAAAACAATCGGCCCGCCTAGGGGCTTCGCCCGCTGTAACTCATTTTCCCGTAAGAATGAGATGTTTTCCTAGCAACTATTGTACATATAAACCTCTCTCTTGAACCACTATCTATTGAAAAAAAAACCTGCATCAAAATCCGATGTGTATTTTTAAAAATTGAATCAGGCTTACATACAGACGCAAAAAGCGACTTTGCTTTATTACTATGCAGTGATAATATTCTAGTTTCTAAACTACACCTATCAACATTTTCACACGTCAACCGTGACCACGAAATCTATAAAGTTGCCGTAACTCATGATAAAACAAGTGGTAGTAGGATAAGGATTAGAAACGGGGTTTACAAGTCACTATTAATAAACACGACTTAAAACCGATAAAACGGATTTGCCGTCGAAAAATATTCATTGAAGATTTGCCGCGTTCGAGCTATTGACAGGCCGCAAGTCGATAGCGCGCCCCTGCCCTGAGAGCGGCCCCAGCGTCTACATCACAAACAACCTCGCGTTATCTGACGGATTAAACGGCACCAGCGCAAGTTCAATAACACACGGCAAAAAACCTGGTAAATAAAAATAAAATGCGCGAACGGCCCACTGGTGGCCCCAGAGCAACGCCCGCGAAGGGTTGTCGACGTTGCCCACGCTCTTTCGGCGAAAATCTTCAATATCATACATACATACATATATCACGCCTTTATCCCTTGCGGGGTAGGCAGAGCGATTAGTGGCCGTAAGAATACAGCCACTATCGCCACATCTGACATTTTTGAGGATTGTTTTCCAAGATTGTTTCAGAAAACATGTGTAATTTAATTACTATAGTGACAGGTTGTCAGCCTGTCGCCTAAAAATTGTAATACACCAATTGTCGAGTCCCTTAGTCGCCTCTTACGATACCCGCGGGAAGGATGTGGGGTGATGCTATTCTAAGCCGGCATCACACGGCACAATTCTTTAATATCACGCTATTAAAATGCTTGACCGACCAATTTTACATGATATCATGTCCATGGCTTTCGGTTACTTCTGAATACCTTTTTCCGTCCATTCTTTCCTAAGTTTGATAAAGAGTTTTACTTATAAGTAGTTACAGCCCTAACCTTGGCTTTTTTGCCAGTGTCCACACTCCACGTGTTGTAACGGCGGCGCCCTTCCCCCTTCGCGAACCTCACGACGCCGCGGCTCGGGCCAACGCTCGGCTTGTTATTCATTCAAACAACTATTTACAAGTAGTCGGGCCAGTTCATTTAACATAAACATCGACACGGAACAAACAGGTAGTACATTCGTACAACAACAACATATAATAAGTACCTAATTGTATGCTATTACACGAATGTATACGCGACGTGCGCGCGGCCATTTTTAGATTTGAGAAACTTTTTCGTCAGCAATCCAGATTCATCCCGAATTAAACTACCATATAAGTGAAATAAGATACACTATGCAATCTGGCGATGAGCTAACATGCACTTTTAGATACTTATTTGCAAAGTAGGTTTAATATGGCCAAGTGAAAGGTGGCAAACGCTAAAAATAACAATGAACAAATAAATCATTAAGAATTCAAACTAAACATTCACGTTTCGATGGATTAATGAAACTTGTACCGGTTTCAAATACTAGTATTTTTGTCATTCATTAGTGGGATGTTTTTGTTGTATCGCCGGGGGGGTCAGGGGTGGGGCGAGACGCGGGAGGGGGGGGGAGATGAGGTGATAACGACAGCAGCGGATGCGGTGTCGATTGACGAGGCCGACCCGGCGCGCAGCTTCCGAAAACAAACTCGTGTACGAAAAGACTCATTCACTAGAGTCACTAGTTTAGCTAGCTAATCATGTGATGCTGGCTTAGATGGCATCAGTGCATATTGCGGTAGTGTATAAAAAGAGCGACTATGATCAAAATTGTATGCAATTTTAGGCGATGACCTGTAATAGGCGAGTAGGTTACTATTCTTTGGTAATGTAATAGGCTAAAATGATGGACAATCCAGCTTCGCACGCGCCGCTCCACGGAAAAAAATACATTGAACCGGTTTTCATGAAATTTGGCACGCAGATAGAGGGTAACTTGGACTAACACATAGGACAGTTGTTATCCCGAAAAAATGTTCCTGTGGGATCAAAACCGATTCCCACGCGGGCGGAGCCGCGAGCGTCCCCTAGTCATAATATATTTTTTCTCAAACGATGGATTTTGTCTACAGAGACCTACAGATTAAACAATTATCACCATATGTGATAAAATTGACAGAAATAAGTTTGTACCTCAAAGAGCGAAAATCGTTGACCTGTCAATTTTACACACGTGTCGCCTTAGCTTTTTTCCCCTTAAGGTACGAGTACATTTACATTTTGAACTTTAACAAGATCTTGGGCATACTTCAAGAAAATTGCGGAAACGCAAATATTCCGGATGAAAAACCAAGATTGCCTCTTATATTTCCTGACAGGAAATTCTACTTAGTACAAAATGCAAAAAAGGGTTGTAAGATGTTTGGGAGTTGGGACCATAAATAGTTATGGATTGGGCCTACACTTGTTTTTATATGAAAAGCTAGGCATTGCTCAAAGAAGAGGCTGATCTAAGCATAGAAGTTGTTGAGAGAAGAAAGTAAGGATTGGTCTGAAACTAACAGAAATTTGGATTTAGACGTACACGCGTGCTGTATTACTAGTCTTAAATACGGGCATCTTACGCCAGGGTTTCTTAACGTGGGGTCCATGGACCCCTAGGAGGTCCGTAGCATGTGTACAAGGGGTTCGAAGTAGATTAGATAAAAACAGTCACATTGAATCAATTTACATTGTTGAAGACAATACCACAATTTTATGTTGTCATTGAGACCAAACAGCGACAGCCTGCTCATTAGCTTATTGGAAATAAGGAATTGGCTTGCTTTATTTAGTTTAAAAAATGAAGATATTCTTTGATAGGCGTCCGTGGAATTATTTATACTGGGAAAGTGGTTCGTGACTGCAAAAAGTTAGGTTTCTGGGTGGTTCAGGGGGTCCGGTTTAACATGTAACATGCAAATATGTTTTAAAAACTTGACTTAAAATTAATTGATTTCAAAAATTGATTGATGGTGGTGACGTAATTTACATGCTGTGTGGTCAGCCTGGCCAGGCTCGAGGCAGTGTTTATATTTTTTTATGCCACTCGTGCCGCGATTCTACTAGGAACATAAAATTGTTATTGTTGACAATGACCAATTGCATTTATTCAGTGACAATATTGTATTGTAACTCTTTGACATTCTAAAAGCATTCATAGTGAATCTACTTGGAAATAGTAAGTTACATGCTGTGTGGTCAGCCTGGTCGGCCCCGAGGCAGTGCCTTTAAATATTTTTTTGTTATACCACTCGTGCCGCGATTCTACTAGGAATATAAAATTGTTATAAAAATTGTGTCTGACAATGACAATTTCTTTTTTGTGACCGTATTGTAATGTAACTCTCTGACATTCTAAAAGCATTCATTGTGAATCTACTTGGAAATAAGCGATGGAATCTTGTTAAGAAACCCTTGCTTTCTGAGCCTATGCAAGACTCACCTCCAGGCGCAACCTCCACAGCGGCGGCGGCTGCGCGCGCGCACAGCAGCAGCGCGCACGCCACCGCCGGCCACGCGGGCCCGCCGCCCGCGCGCCGCATCACACCGCGCCGCGCCTGCGCGCTGCCGACCGCATCGCCCGAGCTGCAACAAACATTACACGGTCATTGAATTGCTGAGCTTTTCTGTTCTATACATGAAAGTACCCAAAAAGACCAAGTGGTTAGGACACCGGTCTTACAATCGTGAGACCCGAGTTCATCCCCGCCACGTACCAATGTGTTTTTAATCATGTACATTTACCGACTGCTCTTACGGTAAAGGAAAAAATATCGTGATAAGACCAACGTTTAAATAAAATTTAAATTCAGATGATATTCGGATTCCGGCCAGGTTAGCCTTCGGGTTGCAGAGGTCAGATGGCAGTCGCTCTTTGTAAAAACTTGGTTCCACGTCAAATCCCCTTGGATAGGTAGCCGACCCCGACAGAGAAACGGGATATGGCAAGGAGAATGATGACATGAAAGTACCCAAAAATACACGACTACGAAGATTTGAAAATGTGCAGAGCACGTCACCGCCTTGCCTGGTGCTCTCTACCCTTACGGAAAGATGATCACCGCAGTTTATAGATGCCTACAGCACGAAACAGCATATTTGTTAAAGCTGCCCGCTGATTGTTCTGTCAATATTATATTCTGTTTTAATTAGGAAATAAAGAATATCGTAAAGAATTTCGGTTTGATTAGTTCACATCATTCAACTAGGTGTGCTCTATAAAACGCTGCTAAGGATATTAGCTGCACAGTACTTATTGCAGGCAAGACGTGACTTTATTCTAATGAAAGGAATCTGAAAAGCATTTTTCTGTTGGAGAGATCCCATAAAAAGCATAGTTTATCCCAAGATCGTGGGTCGTAGAGGAGACACTAAAAACTACGGACACATAATCCTTTTAGTAAATTTTTTCAATGGAACAATATCGTAAGTGAGGCGTGAGAAAAATGGGTATATTTGAGTGTACGCTTCTACTTTATGCTTTACAGTCCTAGGTAATAATTTTTTATTTTATAATCTAAAATCTAGATTCTGTTAGCGGGACCCTAAACATGATTTGAGGTTCGATAGATTGATTTTTATGTAAAGTTCGTTTTGGTAGTTATTCGTCTGGTGTTTAGTAATCTCAATAATATATCACATTTTAAGCTAGGTAAAGCAATACAAACACAGACATACAAACATTCTCTCAGAAGTAACATGATAGTCAGAATACTAAGAACGAAAATAGATATTCCTCTAATTAGGCAACTTGATATACACTTATTTGTAAAGTACGTATTTGCCTACTTAGGTATATCTATTTGCCAATACACGTGGAGTATAAAGCCGCACAACCAAAGTACTTATTTCCTACGTCAGTATTTTTGTTCAAAACATGTTTTGAATGAAATAATTCGGCTATTTGAAACGTAAGTTGTTTACGACTTATTCTATCTTATCGTATGACAATTTCACGAAATTACTATGAAGCATCGTCATCGTAAGTAACTTTTTATGAATAAAACCGCTAAGAACGCTTTCGAATTTTTTTTTGTGAATTTGATTGCTTCATTTCATATGCATAATGCCATGAAATGAAAAAAATGCAGTGTGATGCGGACTTAAAATAGCATCATTTTATTATTTATTCAACAGGCGTCTATGGGACTCGAAAGTAACGCGTGTATAGCAATTTTAGGCCAGATGCTCACAACCTGTCATTCATTATAGTGAGATAGAATATTTCTAAAAAAGGGTTTAAAATATTTTTTCTAATATAGCGATAACGACCGTAGACGCTTTACCTAACATTACCTATAAGGGATAAAGGCATGACGTGTCTGTGTATGTAAGAAAAAAACATGAAATTATA
This sequence comes from Keiferia lycopersicella, assembly GCA_029255805.1. Classification (NCBI taxonomy): domain Eukaryota; kingdom Metazoa; phylum Arthropoda; class Insecta; order Lepidoptera; family Gelechiidae; genus Keiferia; species Keiferia lycopersicella. Next base: position 3,191,924 of record JARACZ010000036.1, read on the forward strand.
AATGGTTGCCAATGCTTGCGTAAGTCAACTGCCTGAATAAAATTGAGTCCATTCGAACTACACAGGAATCTGCGATACATCAGCCTCAAGAGTGTCTTTCATATTCCGGTACTCCTTTACTAGTTCAGTGTAAAAATTGCCTACATAATACAGATGTCGTATACACCTACCTGGAATTACAGACAGTTGAAAATGAAAGCAATTCTGTTCCCTACAAAGCGCAGACTACGGATATGGGCTTAGTCTGCAATGTCTTAGTGAAAGTACTGTAACCTGTTTCAGACCGGTCCTTAGACAGACATAGACTACATACTCAATGATACGACGCATAGTATGGCTATGCGTCCACTGCTGCTCTTGTTGGCGAGTCTATGATATTCTTACCATCTGGTACTTAAGAGTTACCACCTAAATTTTCCCAAATCATCTCAAAATCTCCCTGAAATTCAGGTTTTTGGTTCCCCTCATGGAACACCAGATCAATGCAAGAAAAAAGCTACGTGTCCAAAAATTTCCAAATCCCCTAACCCCAGTTTTACTCTGCAACTATCGCCTCAAAAATATCGTTCCCCATTATGCCCAAATTGCTGTAAAAACATTGGATTGGATTCTCTTTAATCTGGCTCCACTCAATTTCGAGGACCAATGTATATCGATATCTTAGAAGTACACAAGAACAACTCAAGCCAAATGCGCCGTTCGAATCTGCGCAAGCGCAAGAAAGGCGCTGCGAATTTCCATAAATTCCTTCTCCAAAAGCAACTGTCAGATATGGAAGTATTTATGTCAATAAATGCGAATATGTGTTCGTTTATTTGTTATTTCACGATGAAACGATGCCGCGGTTCGAAGTGGTGTGTATAGTTGCCTCTTACAACGCCCGCGGGAAGAAAAGGGGTGATGCTATTCTAAGCCGGCATCACGCGGCATGTATTATGCGCGGTGGTTTGTATTATGGAAGTTTATTTTATTACATGGAAATACTAATGTATACTACAAAAAAGTTAAATGCCAAACGAAAATCTCGATACTCCATGAAATTCTTTCGGCGGTAGGTAGCCTAATTTGTCCTTATATGAAAGTATTTAATTCTCACGGGGAAAACAGGTAGAAGCGTTGATATCGTTAGAAAAGCAGCTAAGTCTGTCTTATCCCGTTCTCTGTCTTAACTTAACTTGACGTGGAACCAAGTTTTTACATAGAGCGACTGCCATCTGACCTCTGCAACCCGAAGGCTAACCTGACCCGAATCCTAGGTTAAGTCGTCACATTCAAATATAATTTCAAATCAAATTTTATTTGAATGTGGGTTTCATCACGATGTTCCTCCTTTACCGTAAGAGCAGTTGGTAAATGTACGTGGATTAAAACATTTTGATACATGGCGGGGATCGAACTACGGTCTCACGATTTTAATACTGGTGTTCTAACCACTTGGCCACCGACGACGAGAAAAGCAGCTAAACACAGCACTATAAATAACTCATTTGAATGAGAATCTTCAAATGACGCACACGGCTGTCGACTATCTAACATGATAATACAAAAATCTAAGAAAAGAATGATCAACCAAATGACTATATTCAGTCATCCGAACACATCTCTACTACGCGAGGTGGTCGCTTAATCACAGTCCGGCATCATGCCATAGCCATTCTCTGTGGCTCAGCCTCATTGTAGTACAACAATGGCCGTTCATTGATGAATATGAATTTCATTGACGAAGCAGCAGCGCGGGCGCAGCGCAGTAGGCCGCGCTGATTAGCGTGGGAGTTGCGCAGTTCCCACCAAATAGGAGGAAAATAATTAAATAACACGTTTTGTGCCTAATCGCGAGATTTGCAGAACATTTTATAGGTATAATCATCTTCTGCTTGCTCTTTTTATATTTTGGAGTCGGCGTAACATGTCTTTTTCGATCAGCCGCGAAATCTTCGTTTACATACTTTTACTTCACATCATTCAGTGTGATACCGGTTCTCTTCTCTTTTCGTGTGGACACCGAGCCATCCAACGACTCGATGAACCCTAGTGTGAGAATTTTTCAACCGCCTTCTACAAGTAGCAGTACACTTTTGTGGCTGTTGTAGCCTCACATCATTCATTAATCCATCCAAACTATAGGTAACACAAGAAAATACGTAAACTCATATATTCTAAAGAGAAATATTTGAGCGTCAGCTTTGACGTTCCCCGTGATTCCCCATGAGCGCACGCTGTGTATAGTTGCTTAGATGGCGAGTGGTACACTAGACGGAGGCCTTCCAATTACTTAGTAGGCGGTAAATCGAAAGGATCATATTGACACAAAGAAGAAGTAGGCGGTAAAATTCCCTTTCGCGAAAGTTTAAAGTAGTTTGTCTACAAGGCGGTTTCAGGCTAGGTTAGAGGGCAGGCGCTCTGTGTAAAAACTTGGTTTCGCGTCAAATCCCCTAGGTAAGGTAACCGACCCCGACAGAGAAACGGGATAAGGCAAGGAGAATTAAAATTATGTCTAGTAGGCGGTTTACACAAAACTCTGACATCAGGGTTCATTAGGCCGTGCACCGGCTCTGTGTCCCACGGTACATAAACACAAGTATGAATGAATGACCGTAAAATTCAAGGTTCTTCACATTCAATCATTGAATAGCCTCAGCCAATGACCTTGGTGCACTTTACCTTGGCCGTTGCAATTGTGTGATTCATTCATCATCCTCCGGATGGACCGATGACGTGAAGAAAGCGGCTGACAGGACGAAAACGGGAGATCGTGCCTTGTGACTTGAGAGGTATCCTAGGGGGGCTTACGTCCAGCAGTGGATTGCTATAGATTCGTGTAATGTATGATGCATATCATGATTTCTCATATCTGGTTGATGACCAGGACCGACGAGTTAACTAGCCTCCGAAGCATGGGAATATCTTTCTTATGTACTACAATAAAGAATGTAAGGTCCGAACCAAACTGGAAACTTCACAATGTATTTGGCAATTACCAACTACTATTAGCTAGATAACAGCTAACTCCTAAACCACGCAACGGATTTTGATGCGGCTTTTCTTCTAGAGGAAGGTGTATAAGTATACATGCCGGGAAAATGTCTCATTACCACGAAAAAACTATAAGCACCGAGTGCAACCGCTGAGCAGGCCGCTGGCAATGTAAACAAAAACATGCCCACAGAAGCACGAAAAGTTATTACTGAAACTAATTTGTCTTCCATTTGCAATCTCAGTTTCATTCTGTTCTAGAAAAACTTGGTCTACAACTAGGTATCTAAGTCGGCGCTCTACTTATTGTCAGTCTAAAAATAAATACATCCTCTCTCGCGAAGACTGATTCTCGGAAGGCACCATTGAGTAAAAGATTAAAGTAGCTGCTTTCTCCATTGATAAGTTACTGTTGAAAATAAGTAGGTGATATAGGTACAGGTTAAGAATGGACGCCACTCTCTTCGACGTCAATCAAGCAAGACGACTCTCAAACGACATAAATGGCACATATCACGCCTTTGTAGAATAGCATCACCCCATTTCTTTCCCGAGAAGGGAAGGGACTTCATGTGTACTTAATACAATTTAAGGCGACAGGCTGACAACCCGGCACTACAATGATACGCAAATTATCTGTAATGAGACCTTATCTGCAGAAATGAGATTGGTTCACTAACTTAGTGCCATACATATTGTACAATTGTTTTGCGGTTTTCCTGTTATTTTGTTTACTCATTTTTAGGTAGTAAATTGTTGTTCACACACGCACGTATCACGCCTTTATCCCTTTCAGGGTAGGCAGAACGTTAACGATCGTAAAATCACGGTCGTTATCGCCACGTCTGACAAGTATTGAGGGTCCTTTCAGATAATTTGTGTATCACAAGTATTTGTACTGACCAATTGTCAGCCTGTCGCCTAAAGTTGTAATACCTACACATGAAACCCTCGAGTCTCCTAGTGGCCTCTTACAACTCCCGCGGAAAGAATGCCAAGAAAGAATGACCCGTGTGATGCCATTCTAAGCCGGCATCACACGGCGAATTACTAGCAAGATAGTACTGTCACTTACAGGGCAGTGTATAAATATAGTTTTGTCGGATGTCGCTATCAGGACATTGGCATTGAATTGGGCAAATGCGAACCAATGTTTATTTTGTAAGCCTGACGTCATTACTAGGACATTATACGCCTACGTAGTTATATGCCGCTTGTTTGATTACGCGGCGAGCATAAAGTCAACAGCCCATTGAATCCGTTTTAACCACAAACATGCAATTTCAGATTGAATGCATGGCACACCGGCCTGCGTATGCAGCTCGTATACACGGTGTAATCACGCGCGTAACTTGTAATATGGGATTGTATGAGAGACGGCACACCGCTTGCGTTGCGTAGTGCAGGAAAGCAGCGTGCCGTCTATCATACAATCCCGTATATTGCAAGTCAGATAGATAGATAAAAAGTTTATTTCTTGCCATACTCACTCACACATACATAAACACTTAAATCAGGACCAAAATTACAATTTGCAAAACAATAATTAAAACAATCTACATAAATTACCAAATTTTGGATAAGGGCCCTATGCACGTACCAAGGCACGTATGTGTGCCGCAGCAATGCAAAAGTCCATAGCTCAGCGTCAATACTTGCTTTAAGGGCAAATCGCTGATTGATTTTCAGCTAAGTTACGCGCGTGATAACGCTGTGTATACGAGCTGCATACGCAAGCCGGTGTGTTCTGCCCTTTACTTGAACCGTGCATTAATATAGAAACTGTTTATTAGACCGTTTTTATGATACGGTAACTGAGCACACATGACTATACTATTAACATTTGACATGAAAATTTGTACTTAAATTGATAAATTATTGTATTCTTCACATTGCTGGCAAAACTAAATAACATCTATAGCCGATGTGGCGCAGTCGTAGTGCGACTGCTTGCGATGCGAGGATCCGGTTTGATTCCCGGTGGGTTACTCCACTACTACTTGATTTTTATCACTTTGTGAATTTGTTTGTAATCTGGTTTGGAAGGCTGAACCACCTGAATGTCTGTAAGAAAGATGGTCTCGTAGTTTGGATTATATTTTTTTTATGGGCGGCCCAAAAATTTTATCCTATTTTGAAAAAAAAAAACTGAAAGTCTTTATAATTTATTTATTATATCAAATTTACAAAAAAGAAATTAAGTTGTAACAGTGTCACAAAAACCTTAGTTTGATTTTATTAATTAGTAGAACATGCAGAAAATATTTGCACTGAATTTAAAACAATAAAAAATAAAGAAAAGGTGTTAAAAGATATTCCGTGTGTGAATGCTCCCAGTCTTTACTACGGTTAGTTAACAGATTGTAACTTTTCAACTAACTTTTACGATACGCTAAACTATTTTAACTTTTACGCTAAAATCCGAACAATCTTAGTCTATAAAAGCTAGTATGTTTAATAAACTTTAAGGTGTAAAACAAAAGTGCGTAACTAAAATTCGCACACAAAATTTTACTATCATATTTTTAGCCGCAAGATGTTATGTTTTACGATCTAAAATTATACGAGTTTATTGTCCCCGTCAAATCACGGCAGTAGGAACATAACAGAGGAAAATTTTCCCACAAGATTAGGAATTGGTCGGCTAATAAAAATAATAGGATAGGAATTTAAAGGCTGGTGAGATTTATGACTATAGGTAGCTAAAGTCTGTTTTTCTTAGAGAGTCCAGAAAGGTAAACAAACAAATCTCCACAGACTAAAAATCTCTAATATTAGATTTGGTAGGGCTGGGTAAGAGTGAGTCAGTTCAAAATCTTTATAACTCAGTCGAGTAAGATCATCGTAACTTGTTGATTGTTTGAACACAGTGTTAAAAACAAATACCCTGTGGCTTTACCCGCATTATCATTGTTTTTTATATATAAAAAAACAACCTTTATTGGATAATTTTGCCGTTCATAGTAGCGTAAATACAGTGCTATAAAAAGGAGTAGTAATTAAAATGTCGTCCCTTCTAAGCCCCGTTGATATGATTCTAAGTTTAAGAAAATAATGTTTTTCATACATACATACACATACATATATCACGCCTTTTTCCCTTACGGATAATGTTTTTCATTACTAATTATTTTCATTTATGAGAATAATATAACACCGTGAGATAATATAAACCATAATACACGAATAAAACATGTTCTATCCCTGGGTGGGAAGTTATAATTTAAAAAGTTAATTAAATTTCATTTATCAACTGCGTAATGCCCAAACCACACTCGCGAGGCGCCTCCTGGAGGCCCTCCACAGCTGACTCGTGAAAGAGTTGATAAATTAAATTTAATTAACTTTATTATTATTATTAACCGTTTATTGTACCCAAAAACATTACAAGAGATACACATATAAAGAATAACGACACAACAGGACAACGTATTTCGACTTGAAATACTTTTTAAATTATAACTTCCCACCCAGGGATAGAACATGTTTTATTCTTGTATTATGGTTTATATTATCACACAGCGCTATATTATTCTCATAAATGAAAATAAGAAATGGAAAAAATATCAGCCCCGGCCGGCACTGACATTTATCCGTCACGATTGACATACAATATGTGACACGTAGACCAGGCGAGGGAAAAAAAAGGAACTCGAGTGCACCATACACTCGTCCCTCGTGCTGCCTCCTGTAACTCATGGAGTGTGTGAATCGGACATTAAATATAGCTTGATACCTTGTGACATCAGTCAGCTTTGGGAAAATGCTCAAGGTCAACTTTTCTTTGTTTCCTCTTTCCTTCTCATTCAGTATGGATCTGACAAACGTAACGGGTATCAAGTTAGATTTTATTAATTTTACCTATCCTAACCTTAACGGTACTTTCATCCTTACATAAGAGAAAGTAAGTCGCGATTTTTTCTAATTAAAGGCATTTTAATAAATGTTTGTAGATGTTATTTACGTAATCTCAAAGAATAAGATTGAACTTATATATAACTAATAATAATGACTAAAACAGAAAAAAAAGAAACCTTAAAGTAATCAATCAATCGACTCATTGACCGACTCACTTAACTGAATCAGAACTTTAGATTCAATGATGTGGCACAGCACTATTCAAAGATGGTTGTATGTTCACGATCTGTCAAAATGTTCGTGTTTGTTTAAAATTTTATTAATTTCTAATAGAATTATACATAATTGAGTCATAAATTAAGTGTTTTCAGTTATGTGGGCTGTGAAACAAGTGAAATATGTATTTGTATGACAGTTATAACGTGCAGTTCTCATATATTATGGCGAAATCTATCGACGTGGTTATGGCAAGTTGTTTGTTTACATTTATTGACTCTCTAAAAAAATAGACTTTAGTTAAGTTTCTTTTAATAGTTCTGAAGTTTTATGAGGTTGCTTTTGAAGGCCGTGCCGTGCTGGATTAGAATAGCTTCACCACGTGTATCACAGTGGCGTGTGTGTCGTAAAAAGCGACTAAGGGTGCATCTCCACTGAAGCGGATCTGCGCTAAGCTGAGCTGAGCGGGGCATGAATTGGCCAATCCGGGTGCGTCTCCACTGAAGCGGGGCGGGGATTCGGGGATTTTGTGGCTCATGATTGGTCAATTCGTGCCGCGCTTAGCTTAGCTATGGAGACGCGCCCAGCATGAATTGCAAAGCACACCGGTCTGCGTATACAGCTCGTATGCGTACACGTATACACGGCGTAACCACGCGCGTAACTTCTAATATATGGGATTGTATGAGAGACGTCACACCACTTTCCTGTTGCTCTGCCCCTTCAATCCAGGGAATGTCTTGTGAGCAGCGTTCCCCGTGAATATAACAGTTTGCTCTGCGCTCGTCAATCCGCCTGCCAAGCGTGGTGAGGAGAACGGAAACACAGTTTAAAATCATAATCCTACTTCAACGCTATCTATTCTCTGTCTCTGTACGTGTGGGACACAGAGTTTTCAAACGACCCAATAAAACCTAGTGTCGGAATTTTACAACCGCCTTCTACAGGTAGCAGCCATGACATGGTTGTGTAACGACCGCCGTCTAAGTAATCATAGACAGCAACCGGGACCAACGGCTAACGTGTCATCCAAAACACAGAACCATCTTTCTTACGGACAATTGGGTGGTTCAGCCCGCAATTTCCTAACCAGACTCGCACAACAAATTGATAATATCAACTTTGTGAGTGACCCACCGGAAATCGAACCCGGAACCTTTTGCGTCAAAGGCAGTCACACTACCACTGCGCCACAGCAGGCGTCAGTATCGCTATCTATTCAAGCACTTGTTTACATTGCTCTAAATACCACAAAATGGTTTCTTTTACTTTAAACCGTTTAGGAAGGAAATGTCATTCATTCAACATGATCTTTTGAACTGTCGGCGATGTTCCGCCAAGCGAAGTTTGGTTCGTGTGTGACCCAAATTATAGTTCTACGAAGTTGTAGCTAGTAGGGATGGCGCAATACATGAATTTCGATAAATATCGTTAAATCAACGCCCAAAATTTTTACTCTTTTCTTTTGGCTTCACGGAAGACCAGCGTTGTCAGTGGTATTTTATTTTATTCTTCTTTTCAAAAGTATCCATGTATCGAAGTGTACTTTATTTATTTATTTTAGTATTAACAGTTGAATACGTTTCTTATTAAGTCATATTTATAAAATCCCAATATACAGATTTCGAAATACCCATCCAATCTACAAAAGTGGTTAAATTATGCTACCAAACAAACACAACTTACGAAAGTATTTAAAACCTACAAAAGGCGCGTTTGCTGAGTGTGCTGACGCAGATTTTTGAGCAGGTTATCATATAATTATAATAATTTATTTCCGCTTAGTCTGGAAACAAAAAGATCTTTAAGCTAATAATTTAAAATAATATATTTTTAAGTATCAAAACGTATCGATATGTCAAAGCCCTGAGTCGAGAAATCTCTTTTACAGGACTAAAATATTTAATTCCTAAAATGTTGAACAATTTCTACTTTGGAAAATGTTGAATTCATGTATTTCTCGATATCGATATTTGGATAAATTTTGCATCTCTACGAATTACCTATTCAAGAGATCGCCATAAACTAGTTATTCATACAGTTACTATTAGTAACCAGTATAGACTGGATCGTTAAATTAGTATTTTGAGGTGTTGATAGTAAATTATCTCGTACATAATGTAAAGAGTCATAAATACCTGCGATAAAGGATAATTGCATAAAGTAAAGCTGTTTGGATTTATGATACCTGTATATTTACAATTTAATAATAGAGTCATTTTATGGTTGCAACTTTAGTAAAAGGTACTATCACAAATTATGGAGTAGTCTATGGTCCTGTGTAAAATACGTAAAATAAATAAATAGGTAGCTATTCAAAAGTGAAATCAGATTATTTGAAGTGCTTGTTATTTGTTTATTTACGTTTAGAAGTGATAATATTAGCTAAGGAAGTGTGTGAATCGCGGTCACGATAAAGCGACTCTTTCTTATGGAGTGCCTTGGGCGAGGCCTACGTCCACCAGTGGACTACTAATAGGCAGAGCTATGAGAAGCCTCGCCTGGGCAAGAGTGGATACCCTCTGATCAGGAGGACTGATTAACTTAAGAAAGAGCGGCTGGTAGAGTCTGGATAGCGAAAGCGGGAGATTGTGCCTTGTAGCGCTTGTAACGTACCGTGCACGTCGTCCCTACGTCTAACAGTGGACTGCTATAGACTGATATGATGCCTCTACCACTTCGCAGTCTCCCTTACACGTGCTTTTTACTTCATAAGGAGAATTACTCACGTGTCAATGACTTATAAACCCTGTCTCAGCCAGACTGGTCTAGAATGTACGCTGCTATCTCGCTATGTTAGTTAGTAATTCAGACGTGTACGAGGCTTATGGATCCACGTCACCGTGACGCCACATATAGCCATAATCAAGTACTAATACATATAGAATACATATAAACATATATCACGCCTTTCTTTACGGGGTAGGCAGAGCTTTAACGGCCTCAAAATACACTACCGCTATTGCAACATCTGTCATTTTTGAGGATTGATTTCCAAGATTGTTTTAGAAAGCACGTGTGTCACTATAGTGGCAGGTTGTCAGCCTGTCCCCTACAATTTTTAATACACCAATACCCTCGAGTCCCTTAGTCGCCTGTCACGACATCTAGTCATCCAACGACCGAAATGCTAACGCACACACATAGCTGCCCGGACATACACGCACACCACATCCCGCCTTTATCACCTACTGGGTAGGTAGAGCGTCAACGGCCAAAAAAACACGGTTGTCATCGCCACGTCTGACAAATATTTGAGGGTCGTTTCAGAATTATTGTGTATTACTTAAACTTAGGTGATATTAGACACATAAACCCTCGAGCCCCATAGACGCTTTTTACGATGTCCGCGGGAAAGAATTGATAGCTGGCAACACACACAGCAAAAAGCTGCCGAGACATTACCGCAAAAAAGAACGTGGTAAATAGTTCTGGGATCTCACGCCTTATTACGAGTCTACTACAAGTAGCAGGATTCATAGAAGTTCTTACGATACAACTTTTCCCGCTAGAATCCAGTTGCAATTTACTATAGAAAGCTATGGAAATAAAAGCTAACAACATTAATATTGTTCAAATTTTTACCAGATCAGTTATTGCATCCCTACATATATATAGGTAGAAGAAAACGAAATTATGGATTTAATTTTTTTAGTTGTTAGACTTGTTAGTATCCGACTAGTGAGTCTAGTGGCTACATAACTACTTAGTTTCACTAGAGTGCTATTCTATCGATAAAAAAACAAGTGCTAAATTGGTAAAACCCAACACGCGAAACACTCACACTGTCTCGAATAAAAACGTGTTGGCAATTCTACTATCCATCAATTATCGTCCACATCCATTCATTACTACATCCGATAGGAAGGTAATTGTCCTATCGTATGGAAAACAAAGTGCACACGTGGAGCCCGCGTGGTGTGGCGTCGGCGGCGTCGCGTGAAGGCTAAAATTACCGCGAAACCGAGCGTAGGGTCCCTCGGGCTCCGGCCAGCGCACTCTGCAGGTAGAGGGGCACGCGGGACCCGTTTCCCGCGCTGCATTCTGACAGTTGTTTACGCGGCGCACCGGCCGGGGTCGACGACCGCGTGCTGCACCACGCCGCCATATTTTGGTAATAAATAATAGAGCAGCGCAGCACGATCGATCAGCGGGGCGGGGACGGCGCGCGGGCGGCAGTGCGGCGGCGCACACCACCCAAAACATTGCACCCCTACACCCGCATCCCCCGCGCCGCTCCCAAACGCAACCGACAATAAAATTAAACGCAGAGAGAAGCGCACTACGGAACTCTCGAAGCGGTATGGCGCGAAACCGTCCCGTACAGCCTCGAGCCCCTTTCCCAGCGCGTGTTTTGTAAATGCAGCCACGTGGTTCCACCCAAAACACAGCGTTCATTTCGTGACGAACTACGCTACACATAGGCTTTCTTCAATGAGCAAGCAAATGAAAATAGACTTGTCATTCTGCTTTTTATTTCATCTATCTGTTTCAATAAATGTCGGTCCACAACTCGAGGCCATGAACTTCAAAGACAAGATAAAATTAGCATGAAATATTCTACAGTAATGCCTACGTCAGAGCTTTTCAAAAATTCTAAACACGTGTGTTAGCTGGCGATAGAAAGAAATACACAATTTGGTAAAGAAAAAAGCAGTTAAAGGAGAAATTCAAGGTAAAATAAAAATATGATTTTCAGATAAGACTTCAAGGTGCACCGGCGTAGGTACTACGTTACGATAAGCGTGGAATGTTAAGTATAAACGTAATCATTGCACTTAGTAAGTTATTTGAAATTCAAATTGAACTTGCTTATACAAGGTGTAACTTTAAATGCGCAAAACCTCGCACATTCCCAAACAGCCCGTGAAACTGAACAACTTTCCCTAAGCATTTAAAGTTACACCTTGTATATATAATTTTTTTCTGGGTGTTTTTTTCGTGAGGGACACCGCTCGACGGACCTGGTGAGCCCTGGTGTCACAGGTTTGCAACCGCCTGCTACTACTAGTAGTACTTAGACATATTTGGTATTTACCGTCGTCTAAATTATCAAAGACAGCAACCGAGATCGACGCCTTACCATGCCCGCAATACGGAATTATATTTTTTCGGACAATAAGGTGGTTCAGTCTGCAATGTCCAAACTAGACATGGAAGAAAGCTTATAAACTTATTGCTCTTATCAGGTTGAAACATTGTATCAAGTAATTTGATTACTCCGATAGTCTTCTCATGTCGTGTGTGGGACACTGAGTCGAAGTACGACACAATGAACCTTTTTGTCAGTTTTTAATCACTTACTTGTGTCGGCAGAGTAGAATTATGAAATTTTACATTGTTTTGTTGACATCTTGTTTTGTTGAGAGTAAAATAGCCCTCTCTTCCCGTGGGGGTTCGTAAGAGGCAACCGTGGGATTAACCAGATCGAAGACCATTTCTGGAGAAGGACAACTCCACATTAAACCCAGAACGAGATCTTAGTCTGGCGCGTGCGACAGAAATCTATTGTGCGGTAAACTCCTGCAGCTGACCTGGCTCCGCACGTATCGACTCGTCTTTCTTGTGGAGTCAGCCAGGAAGGCCGAGAGGATGCCGCAGGTCCTGGGCAACCCTGCGTTTTCCATAATCGCGTCCCAATGGACCCTCTGAATGAATGGAGGCAATGCTTTTGCCTCAGACACTGATTGAATCGTCTGTCACGGACGTATGAAGGTGGTTTTCCACCGGCAGAGCGAGTCGAGGCGTGACGAGGATTAAATTGAAATTTGTATGGGAAATTTTCAATTCAATCCTAGCGCATCTTCGGTGGAAAAGGTAAGGATTGACGAGGATGTGCGAGACTAGAATTTAAATATTAGTTTGTGTAAAAATGAACCGTATTGCTCCCGTCATAGAGTATAAATTAACTCTGCAACAGAAACATACTTCTCAACAGCGAATGAGATGATACAAGCTATTTCTACTAGAGGTCACTGTCAACACAAAGTTTGTAGGTGGTTCGTGACGTAGATGGTTGCACGGCACTTTTATTTTCATGGAGTACCCACTTTTTGATATTTTATTTTTACGCGGAGCCAGTACTTTTTACAACAAAGTAAAATAATGGACATGGAAGACACCGAGAAATTTATTGAAAGTGTAAAAAAATATCCGCGTATATGGAATGTTCACTTGCATTCCTACAAATGCACAACAGCGAGCTCGTGATTGACATTAATGTCAATCGCGAGCTCGCGCGTGATCGCGCTTGCAATTAATGCCAATTTTTAGTGGAAAAGGGCCTGTACGATTTCAATTCACGCCACGCCGCGTCTCGTCTCGCTCTGCCGGTGGAAAACCACCTTGAGGCCAGTGACTTAACTTTATTGTTATGACCATGTAGGTACTTAATGCAAAATGCGGACCCTCTTGGACGGAAAAAGTACGGTTGTTTGCACCTACTTAGGTATTTAGGTTCACTTATAATGGTTTAGCAAAGCAACATTGTTGCCATCGGGTTTCTAATCTAATCAGAGCCATATTATTACCAATTCTGATAGGGCAATCGCTCAAAGAAGCGTGAAAATGGCACAGCGTAAACAAATACTTAGCTCAGTTTTTTTTAATGGAAATGAGTTAAGTTATTTAGGGCCTAACTGGTCTTACCTGAAAAAAAATGCGTGCTTTAAATTTTTTTTACATATTTATCACTTTGTGAATTTGTTCCAGTCTAAATAGGACATTGCAGGCTGAACCACCTGATTGTTCGTGTTTCGGAGGACACGTAAATTCCTAGGTCCCGGTTGCTGGTAGACGGCATAGACAGCAAATGAGACGGCTTAACGGGCCCTCCGAAGCACAAACCATCTTTACACCAACCACGTCGACTCGAACAAGAAGTACAAAATGTTAGGAAATTCAAGAGAAAGATTTATGCGTAATACTTGCCGGGAAAAGAGCTTATTCCCACGGGAAAATGAGTTATAGCGCGTACAACCGCTTGAGGGGCTGGTTGTAAAGACAAGTCTAGTATAACATGGAACCTGCAACATTTTCATTCATCCAAAACCTTAAATACACAAATCACGCCTTTATTCCTCGCGGGGTAAACAGAGCGTTGACGGCCACAAATAAATTACTGGCGGTATCGCAACGTCTGACAAAATATTTGAGGGTCGTTTTAGAAGTCGTGTATCACAATAAATACAGGTTGTCAGTCTTTCGCCAAGATTGTAAATGTAAATACCTTGCCATGTGATGCCGGCTTAGATCCCCCCATTTCTTTCCCGCGGGTGTAGTAAGAGACGACTAAGGGAATCGAGGGTTTCATGTGTAACCAAAGCCAATTCTAACCTAGGTTTATAGGTTAGGTAAGTACGTAGCTAGCTTTATTCTCAACTCAACCTTCCTATTACGAAACTGTATTGCTGCCAAACAAGACAAGTTATCAAACGAGTACCTAATTGCTTTGTGATAAGATAATTTCGACGTAAACAAACCTTAAATAATTGAACATTACCAGCCATCCAGGTTGCTCCATTTAAATTCAACCTTGAAAATCTGAATTTCATATCCAGCCAAAAATCTCGCGAGTTTTCTGAGACACCGAGGCACACAATGTATGTTTAGGTACGAATACCAAAAGTATACGAACGTTATACTGTTATCAACTTCGTAGTAACTGAAGACTACTTTCACTGTTCATTCACGAATAAAATGTTGTAAATCGGGTGATTGCACATAAAATACGAACAAAGCGCGAATTCGAGGCCTACACAACAAACTTGACGTCAAATATCGCGTACACTATGGTCACGTTGCAAGAAAAACGTGTTGGCCAAAAAGATTGTATTAAAAATAGTAAAGAACCAAGATTGTTTGGCGGAATATGTTTGTGGTTCGTGCGTGCGTGGTGTATAGGTAGATAAAGTCGTGTACGCCGCGTCTTGCGGGCCCCAGGGTTCTGGGCGCGGGGCAGATCGCCTTGTACGACGACGCAACGCGCCGCGGAAAGGGCACGACGTTGTTTACCACCGCCGCACCACGTGGTAGCTAGCAGCAGCGGTCGATTGATACCTCGTCACGTGGCTGTGTTGTCGCTCACTACACAACACACCTGCACCACACACGCCCGTCTCCGCCAGATTAGCGAGACTGTAATCAGATCGAAAACTATGAAACGCTACCTGAACTCGGCGCCTGCCGTGGCTGTCTGCTCCTCGCCCACTATTACAGTACACAAATCCGTTCACAACACAATAATTCACACACTGCCACCGACACTGATCACTAGTTGGTGTTGGTATTTTTGTTATTTACAACAATAACACAGTATTGTAAACACAGCACACGGTAGGGAGCGGACAATCATAGAGACAAGTTATCAGTAGCGGCGCGCGCGAAGGACTGGCGCGGCGCGCGCGGGCGGCGAGCGGGGGGCGGGGGGCCGCGGGGCGCGCGGGGCCGTGCCGTCGACCCAGTCGTGGAATGCGGCTCACCCGTTCTTCGCGTGCTTATTTTTTTTGGTCGATTCTGTAGGGCGCGCTCTCCGTCGAAGTAGCATGCTCTTCACGACACGCAGCTACCCTTGTCCTACACCCTACCACGTTTCAGCTCCGAACACTAGGGACCACGTGAACCACACTATTATACTACTGCTATACCTACCTCTGCTTACCGACCTCCCACCCTACCTACCCCTACACCTGCGCTGCCTATCAATGGGACTGATATCCTGTCAACCAACTGGGCCTCAAGTCTGCTATTTTTATCATTGTAACGCCATCGAAACTCAATTGTCATTCCATGATGAATGGAAGAAGAAAACATGTTGCGCCGACCCCAAATGAATTGGGATAAGGGCAGGCAGATGATGATGATGCCATTATGATCTTCTATACTTCAAACTGTTAGCAGACTAGAAAATGACCAAAATCATCCAACTGAGATCCAATCGACATCCAACTGCAACGACTTTCATTTAGCAGACTTAGGGTCCAGAATGTCAAATTGGAAATCACGGACCAATTCGATTAGGGCCTAAGTGTAAGTACCTAACCTAACCTAACCTAATGAGCTCACGTGTTTGTTTAGTTGGCTTGGTCTTTCTTTTTCGTGTGGGACACCGACTCCCCGAGTCGTCCAACTACCCGATGTACCCTGCTATCAGAGAATTTTTGGCTTGGTGGAGTTCACTCATTCATGGCCATTTCATGATATGACACCTACTACACAACACAGCCCATAGACACAGCCTACGCGCTGACATTTACTCGTTTTCTTCAAAACAAACATTGGTAGGAAGTCCAAACAGATTAAGCGAAAAAAGGCGTAGGTAATTTGAGCTCGATTAATCCGGCAAGTGTCGATTCTGCACGCATTCGAAGTATTAAGCAGGTGTCGATTCTGGCGTACCCACTTACCCTACAATAATATATATAAAGATAAAGACGCTAGATGTGATAAATAATATTAAGTTAAATTTCCCATAGGTAGACTAGACACCAGTAGTGAAATATTGGGAACTTTGGACCACCTCCGTTCAGCCAGGGTCCCTCACGGGACCCTGGCTTCACTCCGTTGGTCCATAGTTCCCCAATATTTCTCTACTTCTTCATGAGCTACCCTGAAAGCACATTACCGTTGTCACATCACATGTCCGAAGCCTGCAGAACGTTTATCTCGTTACACTTACATGATAATAGGGATCCACTAACCAGTTAGTCTATAACTACTGGTAAGTGATATAAATATTTGACACAGTTTAAATTTTATATCATTTACACAAAGTCCTTTATATACAGTTGACATTTAATTACAATACACTATGAAATTTATTAAACAAAAAGAAACGTTAAAACTTGATAAATTGTGTTCAGAAGAGAAAAGTCATCGTTTACGTCATGGAAAATTGTTACCTAACACTGTACGATGTGTGATATGTGGACCTTCAAATTGTGGAAAAACTAATTTGATAATTGGGCTTCTGTTGCACGAAAATGGATTAAGATACAATAACCTTTACATATATTCTAAATCTTTATATCAACCGAAATACATCTTCTTACAAAAAGTAATAGATATGGTGCCAAGCGTTTCGTTACACAAATTTTGTGAAAATGATACAGTTATATCTTCCAGTGAAGCTAAACCAAATTCAATAATTATATTTGACGACGTTGCTTGTGAAAACCAAAACAATATTCGCGAATACTTTGCTATGGGTCGACATAAAAATATAGACTGTTTTTATTTAAATCAGACTTATACTAAGATACCTAAACATCTAATTAGAGACAATGCAAACCTAATTATTTTATTTAAACAAGATGACGTCAATCTTAAACATGTCTATGATGAACATGTGTGCTCCGATATGACTTGGTTAGAATTTCGTGATGTATGTTCCAAAGTATGGAAGGATCCATACTGCTATGTTGTAATTAATAAAGACTGTGAAAAAAATAAAGGATGTTATAGGAAAAACTTTGACACATTCATTGTTCTTGATTAAGATTTCATGTGATGTTGAGTGAGTATGTACCATAATATAATATATATCATTAAATAATATTATCATTCATTAACACATTCGCAACCAAGCTGATGAGGTGCCTACAAATTCAAGATGGAAAAACAAATTAAAAAGCAAATAATAAAATCAGCTGCAAATATAAAGAGGAAGGTACGAATGATGAAGGATTTAAAAAATACAAATGATCAAGTCTTAGAATCAATATTTAAACCTATAACGGAGCCGCTCAATAAAATTAACTCAAATAAGTACATGAAATCATCAGCCCAGCGCAATAAAAATATTGATGAAAATAGTAAAATTGATGAACACACAGATGTTGAGAATTCTGAAATATACTCCGACGAAGACGAAACATTTCAAGAAAAGGATGATGATATAGTTCCAAAATACTTAAAATCTACCGTTGTTACCTCACCTTGTTCTACTAGTTCGTCAGATGAGCATGATTCGAGTAAAGATTCTTTCACGTCTGCTCCATCTGAAAGTCCTGATAAAAATTTATTGTCATGGTCTTTATCTTCAGATAATATAGACCACGTAACATTTGGTCTTCGGTCCGATCGAGGAAAACTTATGATGGGTAATTTAAGGGTATACGATGAGGATGATCATATTAATATTGGTGGTAATAGATATAAGAAAACTCCCGGTCTAATGCAGTTATTATCACGAAATACACCCGATTTAAATATTATAACTGAAAGTGACAAGCAAAATTATAAAGATATATTGTTGGAAACTAATGCTCATCGGCGAGATTTTGATCCTAAAAAACCTATTAAAAGTAACAAAGGACAGAAATATAATCATATCGTTAAACCACTCTTTAAATTAACAAAAAGTGACATAAGCACTAGTAATGAAAGCTTAGCTCAAGGCCAAGGTATGACAGTACTGAAGAAAGTAAAGGCAAATACTGATCCTACCGGACTCTCAGAAAGTTACTTTCCACGGTGCTTTCAACTAATGATTCTCTAAGATTGAACCAAACTGTAGAAAAATGAAATAGATAGGTTCAGTATAGCAAAAGTACAAATACGGTCAGTGAGGGGATCCTCCCGGACCCTCAGCAAGTTACTTCCCATGGGGCTTGCAACTGATTGTGTTTGTATTAATTAGCTAGGTATCAAGCTTAAAGGTATTGTTAGTGAGAGGATCCTACCGGACTCTCAGAAAGTTACTTTCCACGGTGCTTTCAACTAATGATGTTGTAAGATCTTACAGGCTTCGGACATGTGATGTGACAACGGTAATGTGCTTTCTGGGTAGCTCATGAAGGAGTAGAGAAATATTGGGGAACTATGGACCAACGGAGTGAAGCCAGGGTCCCGTGAGGGACCCTGGCTGAACGGAGGTGGTCCAAAGTTCCCAATATTTCACTACTGACACCTAGTAATGCGACCACAAACCCTAGGCACCTAGGTGCGCCTGTACCGATCATGTTACGCCTACTGCAGCGTAATTGTAGTGCCCAGGTTAGGTACCTACAATACTTACTACCAAGACTACTACTCGTATTAGATAGTGGATAATATGGTGCCGTGTGATGGCGGCTTAGAATAGCATCACCCCATTTCTTTCCGTGGGTGTTGTAAAAGGCAACTAAGGGACTCGAGGGTTTTATGTGTATTACAATTTTAGGCGACAGGCTGACAACCTGTCACTACAGTGATACATGTATCATCTAAAAGGGCCCTCAATTCTTGTCAGACGTGGCGATAACACAACCGTAATTTTACGATTGTTAACGCTCTGCCTACCTCGGAAGGGATAAAGGCGTGATTTGTGTATGTATGTATGTACAATGACGGATTTCATACATTTCCTGTAACAGATACACTACGCAATTACTATAACTTATTTCATTACCTACTATTTAAAGAACAAATGTAAAAAGTAAAAAATGAAACCGACATCAATAGTAGATAAACTAACTACATAGATTGACGAGATTTTATAAATTACATACACATACAATACATACACACGTACACATACATACAGACATACGTGCGGGGTAGGCAGAGCGTTAACGATCGCAAAATTACGGTCGTAATCGCCACGTCTGACAAGTATTGAGGGCCTTTTTAGATGATTCGTGTATCACTGTAGTGACAGGTTGTCAGCCTGTCGCCTAAAATTGTAATACACATGAAACCCTCGAGTCCCTTAGTTGCCTTTCACAACACCCGCGGGAAGAAATGGATGCCATGTGATGTCGGCTTAGAATAGCATCACCCCATTTCTTCCTTCTATCTATTATAGAACATAATCGACGTCATCAATGGCCTCATAGTGATACGATTCAATCTGTGTCTGAGGCAAGACTTATCCGCATGACGCGGGTGAAGTTTCCTCATCATCACCACAGACATTGCGTTGCCTGGGAAACAATTATGGAAAACGCAGGGTTGCCCAGGACCTGCGCCACCTTCTCGGCTTCCCTGGCTGACTCCACAGGAACGATGAGTCGATACCTTCGGAGCCAGGGCCCTAAGTCTGCTAAATGAAAATCATTTCAGTTGGTTGTCGATTGGATCGCAGTTGGAATATTTCGATCATTTCGTAGTCTGCTAACAGTTTGAAGTATAGATAGAAATACCAATGGCAATGGAATGACGATCGATGTGGCGCAGTGGTAGTGCGACTGCCTTTCACGCAGAAGGTCCCGGGTTCGATTCTCGGTGGGTCACTCACAAAGTTGATATTTATCTCTTTGTGAATTCGTTCCCAGTCTGGTTAGGACATTGCGGGCTGAACCACCCGATTGTCCGTAAGTAAGATGGTTCCGTGCTTCGGATGGCACGCTAAGCCGTAGGTCCCGGTTGCTGTCTATGATCACTTAGACGGCGGTCGTTACACAACCATGTCAGAAGCCTTCTACTTTTCGTGTCCCACACGAAAAAGAAAGAAAGAATGGAATGACAGTTGAGTTTTGACGGCGTTACAATGACAAGAAAATAGCAGACTTGGGGCCCCAGTCGGTAACCTATCTATGTATGATGTACCTATCTACTTTACTTACGAACTTGACTACCTCTTTTGCATGCCGAGGTCGGTAAACCAATGGTCAATGCCCTTACGACACGTGTATTCAATACTTAGTCAAACGTTTTTTTTTACCTACTTTTTTGTATATTCGTTAATTAATTAATTTTGCGATATTTATGGTAAGTATCTGCCTATTAATGTAAAGTAAAATGTTTTATTACGTAACTTAACTTTATTTATTTTATTAGACATTTCCTCGTTAGTAGTATTATCGTGCTTAACAGCACGCAAGTACTATTTATTGTCTAGTAGAACCTTATGTAGCCGTGTCATGCTAGTTTAGAATAGCATCGCCCCATTTCTACCAGTGGATTTCGTAAAACCCGCGGGAATCCAGGGAATGGACAACAGCGTTCCCTGTGAATGTGAGTGTGAATTTCAAGTTGTTTTTAATTTTTTTAAGGAGAAGTCAGGACAACAGCACAAGTCTTTGGCAATATTTTTTTTATCTA
This sequence comes from Keiferia lycopersicella, assembly GCA_029255805.1. Classification (NCBI taxonomy): domain Eukaryota; kingdom Metazoa; phylum Arthropoda; class Insecta; order Lepidoptera; family Gelechiidae; genus Keiferia; species Keiferia lycopersicella. The sequence goes on from JARACZ010000036.1 coordinate 3,212,993, forward strand.
CCGGACGATATCAAAATCGTTGTCTAACTAAAAAATTCACAGCAACGGTGATGTTTATTTACATTTAACAGAGTAATTAATATTTAATTAATACATAGTTAACTCGTGGCTATAAAGGTTTTCTTTTTTTCATAACGATGTGACGAGCGTGCGTTTTTCGGCGTTTTGTGCGGTTTTACGACTGTGGGGCGTTGAACATATCTTGCTGACATTCCAGAAATACCGTGTTTAGGAGGAAAATGCATTAAATTGGAGACATTATTTAGGGCATCGGAATTTCCCTATCGGGCAATTGCAGTAAAACGTAAAAAAATCGATCTCTTATACAAAATTCATGATCACTAGAATAACATTGTATGGGAGTTAGTTTTTTTCTGTTTTTCAGCATTGGTCCCATAGGGAAACATGTTCAGTATGGTGCCATAAATAACGCCTCCAATTTAATGCATTTCCTACGATCAAGGTGTTTTAATGGCGCGGTTGCACCCGCTGCTAATCGTTTTCCCGTGAGAATAGGACATTGTCCGGACATGTATAGTAAATAAATAAAAGAAACCCTCTCTGTTGAATAACTCTATCTATTAAAAAAATGCATCAAAATTGGTTGTATAGTTTTAAATATCTATGTATGCATGCCTACCCACAGACGTAGGGAGCGACAGACGCAGGAAGTGACTTTGCTTGATAGTGAAATGACATTCTAAATACCTAACAACTAAGCTTTAGAATCTATCTGTACTTTAGCAGATTTACAATAAATTAAGTTTCCATCGTGTTATAAGCTTTTAAGTGTTAGGGGAAGCACATAACCTCTGGAAGCTTCTTTAGAAGGTATATTTAGATTAATATTCAAAATTTTAGTCAACCCCAAAACAAATTCGAAACCGCGCGGTTACAAAATCATAAAACTCATTAACACAAACAATGATATTGTGATAGTCAGAGGTGTGTTAATGTTAATTAATTAATTAATTAGTCTGGTCCGGCGCCATGCTTCGGAGAGCACGCGCCTCGCGTCTCGCCACGAAGTAGTTAGTACCCTCGCCACGCAAAAAAGGAAACAGGAAGGCGCAGACATGGAATTTATGATAACACTTGATTTCTATTATTTAGTAATTACCTTTTATAGAGGCTGTGAAAGATTATGTAGACATACCTACGTGGAGCTGACAGGAAACTAATGGGATTACTCGCTATTATTATATAAAATAAACTAGCAGCTCGCTCAACGGCTGCGCTCGCTGCAACTCATTTTCCCGTGGGAATAAGATGATTTCCCGGCAAGTATTATGCATAAAAACCTTCCGCTTGCATCACTCTATCTATTAAAAAAACCTGCATCAAAATCCGTAGTGTAGTTTTAAAGATTTAATCAAATATACTACATACAGACGTGAAAAGCGACTTTGCTTTATATTATGTAGTGATGCTGTGAAAGATTATGTAGGTAGGCATACCTGCGTGAAGCCGATAGGAACCTGGAATTTCTCACTTTACCTTATTATAAAAAAATATAATAAATAATAAATACAACTTTTGTAACATATAAAGTGAGAATATGAAAACTAGTGATGGGCCGAACATAGGTTTCACGGAACCAAAGAATCGTTAAAAAGTTAATAATGATTCGGCCGGAATTGGTGTCCGTATAAAAATAATAAAAAGCTGTTCTCGTTGACGAAGAGTTAGCGGATTCGCACAGGACTTCTCCGCTCACTATCCCTCTAACTTTTAAAATTAGAAAAATTGGCAACATATAAGAAAATGCTTCTTAGTCCTACTACTATACTACTCCTAGTAGGTATATTCTAAGCCTATGCTTCACTCCTTGTTTTGAAAAAACCATTTACAACGAGCTTTACATATACCTATACTAAGTATACAGTATTTTTATCTCACGAGTTCGGGTTAGCCATACTTGTGTGTGTTATCTTTCCCTTTTTGTTTGGGCACCGTGTCGTGCAACGAAATAGAGAGAGATAACAAACATAAGTATGACAAACCCGCACTCGTGAGTAAAAGGTTTATATCAGAACAATACGTTCTTATTCGGTTGAATATTCGGCAAATTTTAGGTACCGAATATTCGCCCGAAACCGTATATTCGGTAAATCTTTCGCACATGCAGAATACCGACCGTAAACGAAATATTCGGCCCATTTCTCTAAAAATAATTAATTAGATAGTTAAGTTTATTCAAATAAAAACAATAAAAATATAAAATAAAAAAAAACATAAAAACTAAACTACAAATATGTGACGTCCGTCGGGTGCGCTTTTAGTATGGGGAGTGACGTTTCTAGTATGGATCTGACAGACCGCTGCGATATTTAAGCGATCAGTCGTGCGCCAAGTGTGCGATCCGCCAAAGTCGTAATTCCATGCATGGAAGTCCGTATTTGACTGCTCCACACGAAAAATCGGGGACGGAAAATAGATCCAACACACACACACACACAAACAAATGACGCCTGTTTGGGCGGGGTAGGCAGAGCATCAACTACCGTAAAATTACGGCCGTTATCGCCACGTCTGACAAATTTTTGCAGGTCGTTTCAGATAAGTCGTGTATCGCTATAGTGACAGGTTGTCAGCCTGTCGCCTAAAAAGTGAATACACATGAAACCCTCGAGTCCCTTAATCGACTTCTACGACACCCACGGGAAAGACATGAAAATAGATCCTACTATCAAAAAATCATTGTTTCCTATGTTTTTGTGAGTTGTTTTTTTACGAACAACAAAAGAATACCGAGCGAGTAGACTATGTCCTTGCCCCTTGCCGGTGCCTTTCCTAAAGAAAACTAGTGTATGTATGCAGCAGGTGCTAGGAAATCTGTAGGTACATAACCTACCCAATGTTGTAGGCGTCGGAAAAGGTCATAAAACATATACGAATTCGCTTACAACTTGGATTTCGGGTCGGCTACAGTTTTGTGTTATTCTTTTACGAGCCCGGGCGTAGTGTAGTTTACATACTTGCTAAGGATTTAGATAGAATTTCAAAGTAGTCGCTACTACTCGCTACCAGCCGCTATCTTTGAAAATGGAAGATCGTGTCTTGTGGCGTACCCTGGGGGAGGCCTACGTCCATTAGTTGGGTGATGATGATGATTGATGATGTACCTAACCCTTCCAATGAGTTTGATGCTGCATAGTTTCATTGTGACGTTCAGAACTCTTAGATAGGGAACTAAAGGCTGGTTTACACAGGGTCAGTAGACAAGTCAGTCACGGCGCCGTCACTGGCGCCGTGACTGACTTGTACTGTTTACATGAAGTAAGTAGAAGTGGTGCATTTTTCACGGTGAGCACACGTGTTTGAAGTCAGTGGGAAAAATGAATCCGCGAAAACAACTGAAACCGAAATTTAATTATTTATTGAAAAAAATATCAAATCTGGTGTTAAATGAGTTAATAGAAATGGTAGAAAGTGTAATAACTAAAATTCATTTTTATCATTTTTATTGCAGCGAAAATAACGTGGTCACTCTACAACGCAGCGTCAGTGACTGACCACGCACTTGTCTGTTTACACGGGGTTTGTTTGGCTGGCGCGGGGGTGCGCGGGTGGCGGGGGGCGCCGACTGACTTCAAAATATTCGCGGCCGAATTTTCAAGTCAGCGCTGACTTGAAGACGCTGTACTGACTTCAAATCAATTTACACAGGGTTTTTTTCGGGTCAGCACTGACTTGCCTCGAATTTGAAGTCAGTTACTGACCCTGTGTAAATCTGCCTTAATGGACAAAACGTCTAGTCCAGATCTGTTCAGTCTCAATCAGTGATGGCAAATCTAATTACAGACAGTCTGCGCCGCAATTTTCAGAGTCATTGCGGTCAATTTCGGACAATAATCTTGTTTTACTTATATATATTTCAATCATATATTACTGTCCATAACATCGACAATCAGGCAAACAATTTAGTCCTTCAATTGGGGCTAATAGGGGGTCAAATGGGAGTCGAAGTGACGACATACACTGGATATTATCACTATCACATCACTACATAGTATAAAGCAAAGTCGCTTCTTGCGTCTGTCCCTATGCTTAGATCTTTGAAACTACCCAACGCATTTTGATCTAGTTTTTTTAGTAGATAGAGTGGTTCAAGAAGAAGGTTTATATGTATAATACTTGCCGGGAAAACAACTATTTCCCACGGGAAAACGCTACAGCGAGTGCAACCGCTAGGCGGGCTTCAATGATTCAATGCTATATTATTGCCGTGTCATGCCGGCATAGAATAGCATCACCCCAATTCTTCCCGCGGGTGTTGTAACAGCAACTAAGGGACTCGAGGGCTTTATTTGTATTACCACGAATTACAACTTTAGGCGACAGGCTGACAACCTGCCACTATCAGTGATACACGAATCTCTGAAGGGCTCAATACTTGTCAGACGTGGCGATAACGACCGTAATTTTACGATCGTTTACGCTCTGCCTACCCCGCAAGGGATAAAGGCGTGATTTGTGTGTGTATTATTGCGACATTCGAACGACACTAGAGGAAAACTTTGCCAATTAGGTCCAATAAAAGGATTGTTTACTATGACTAACGCATGTGATAATTGATAGGTTATTAAACGATGATTTGAGGCAGCGTTGGGGATCGAAAATACTACATACAGGTCAAATGAGTTACTTTTTAGACGACCAAAACGACACTTTATCTGAAAATATTGTAATAGGTCATACTGGCCGGAGCAAGGAAAACATGGCCAAGTGGGGCTTCTTGGAGGGTGCCGACGTAAGCTGTTTGTGTGGTGCAGTCCAAACGATGCACCACCTAATATCGTGTCCGGCGTGCCCCAACACCTGCACAAAGGACGACCTTATGACAGCGTCTGCCAGCGCTGTTAATGTGGCCAAGTTCTGGGCTACGACGGTGTAGTGTCTGCCATCGACACGCTAAGAAGAAGAATAGGTCATATTTTCGATGACGTCAAAACAATAGCTTTTATCTTAACGTACGTACTATTTCTTCTCTTTTCGAGTCAATGGCAACTATCTCCGGACTACAGTAAGTCTTCTTCTTCTTCTTTATTGAGCCATGCTCTTGTCGGTGGAGCAACCGCGATTCATTTCTTTTCTCCGCCAGTGACTTCACCTCCTGATACGACACAACATTCACTTTCTCTTTCAGCTGTTGAAAGTAGTTACAATAAGTAACTACCTGATTAAAATTCTAATTTTCAATATTTTGATATATTTTTTTCGGACATTAGTTTTCCCAATATAACTTATCCGTATTTTATTAAACAAGTACCGAAATTATGGCCGCTCCGTTACTTAGGGAAAGTTGTTGTTTCACGGAGTGGTTACCGCCAAAGGAACCAGTAGTTTACCTCTTAATACATACACAAATCACGCCTAAATTCCGAGGTAGGCAGAGCGTTACAGACCGTAAAATTACGGCCGTTATCGCCACTTCTAACAAATGTTTGAGGGTCGTTTCAGATAAGTTGTATATCACTATAGTGACCGGTTGTCAGCCTGTCGCCTAACATTGCAACACATATAAAACCCTCGAGTCCCTTACTCGGCTTCTACGACACCCACGGAAAAGAAATGGGGTGATGCTATTCTAAGCCGGCATCATGTGGCAACGCACTTTACAGAATTTTATGTCATCCTGTGCTCTCCGCTTGGTGAGTTTACAACACGCACAATGATTTATGTATTACTTACATTTGAGACCGTCAAACACGAAGATTATAAAGCGTTTTACGACCCCTTTGAGGTCTGTAAGTAATACTGCTTGACAGTGCAGTAAATTCAAATATAATGAGCGACGCTTCCTCGTTGCTTAAGAAGGCATGTCGGTGTTGCGAAAAGAATAACTAGGAAAATTGGAAAATAAATGGCGCTGCCTTAAACTATCGCAGTTAAAGCGCAGATCAAAATTTTCGTTACAAATTTGCTTGTATCACACGTTCTGCTCAACTTACAAGGCGGATCGCACACTTGACGCACGACGGACTGCAACAATATCGCAGCGGTCTGTCAGATGTGTGGTTCTCCCCAGCACGGCCCATGTGGAATTCCATAACCTTGAGTATGCAGAATAATTGTCGATAATTTGTCGAAATTTGTCGCACAAAAACCAGAATTTGTCGGGACACCATTTAAAAGATATAACGAAAAGAAAGTGGCGTGCTGGAGAGAGGCTCTCTGCAGCACGGCCCATCGATGGATCTCGAGAAACACGGCACGTAGCGAGGAACTGATTTCGGGAAAAAATTGTCGGGAATTTGTCGAACACGTATGCAAAAGCACAGAATTTGTCGACCTTTAGTTTAGAAGATAGGCACAAATACTTTTGGTGAGAATATACTAGTATAGGAGCTGACCAACAATAGTATCTGCTTCAAAGAGTAAATAGTCCATTAAATAAAAAGTTCTAGAGTGCGAGTCCATTTTGTCGGCAAGTCTATTTTGTTGGCAACTCTATTTTGTTGGCAACAAAATATCAAGATTTATTATTTTCAATAAACGGTCCGTTAGTAGAACAGTTTCCAGAAGAGGTTACAAGAAATGTTGTGGCAAAATTAAATTAAAAGATTCACAACAAACCAGCATTTCAACAACCTAAGAATTGAAGTTGAAGATTTTTCACCACATTTCCGGATGGTATCAAGAGGAGCCCTTCAGATCCTGTAGATGACACTATCACCCTACAGGAGTCACCGTCCAGCGCTGGAATCTTTTCTCACTGACACTGGCAGAATTACCCTAGATAGGGTAGAAGTCCATATAAATAATAAAAAAATATATAAGCTACGAACAAACAGATTTATTGAAAGTAATCTCCTGTACTATATAGGCCCTTGAAAATAAGTACATGCGATTATCTTCTAAACGAAAGGTCGACAAATTCTGTGCGTTTGCATACGTGTTCGACAAATTCCCGACATTTTTTTCCAGAAATCAGTTCCTCGCTACGTACCGTGGTTCGCGAGATCCATCGATGGGCCGTGCTGCAGAGAGGCTCTCTCCAGCACGCCACTTTGTTTTCGTTATATCTTTTAAACGACTCACCGGATCTTTCTGATTTTTTGCACGTCGGGTCGACAAATTCACGACATTTTTTTCATATATTCAGCTCTCCGCAAAGTGGTGCGGTTCTCGAGATTCACGATGGGCCGTGCTGCAGAGAGGCTCTCTCCAGCACGCCACCTTCTTTTCGTTATATCTTTTAAACGGTGTCCCGACAAATTCTGGTTTTTGTGCGACAAATTTCGACAAATTATCGACAATTATTCTGCATACTCAAGGTCATGGAATTCCACATGGGCCGTGCTGGGGAGAACCACACCTGTCAGATCCATACTAGAAACGTCCCTCCCCATACTAAAACCGGTCAAACGCTGTTGACGCAGCGTTATCGTAGTGTCTTCCGTCGAGTGCGGTTCTAGTATGGGGGGTGACGTTTCTAGTATGGATCTGACAGACCGCTGCGATATTTTTGCGCTCCGTCGTGCGTCAAGTGTGCGATCCGCCTGCATTCAAGGTAAGATTCACATAATATGGTACTCGATAGAAAACGGCGTCAGAAATCTTTCTTTCAGAAACTAAGTAGCTGTTCTGTAGAAAGTGTTGTCAGAAAATACGTGCACAGACTTTTATCTCCATTTCACACAATATCTAAGGGAAGAGCACACCGGCCTGCATATGTAGTTTGCATGTGTTTTTTTTTGTATTGGACTCTACGTTTTTGGCTCCAGGGCCATCAAAATTACGTCTGTCGGCTTGGTGGTGCGCAAAGGCTCACTCGGAAATAACTGAATGGTTGTTCAAACAACTGTGGAGTACAAAGAATGAACACAGCACTTAAATAATAAATAAATGATTTTATATATGCTCCACAAGAAGATGATTTTTCGCAACTAAGTGACAAGACAAGTGACGCGACTTTTTATTTGTGACGTCACGTGTGGCCAGGCTATAGTGGCGGACTAAGGAGGTCGCTCCACACAACCAGCCCAATCACGGCCTTGGGGCGAGACTGGGCTTAGGACTTGTTCTAGGAAGAACATCGGACTGAGCACTTAACTATGCGCGTACCTTGTAATATGGGATAGTATAAGAGACGGCACACCACTCGTGTTGCGTAGGTACCTAGTGCAGAAAAACAATGTGCCATCCCTCATTTAAAAAAAAAACCTTTGTTTCTAAATCTCTAACAACGTATATAGTGGTCTCTAGCAACGCATACACGCAGGCCGGTGTGATCTGCGCTTATAGAACTACCTTCATATTCTGAGCAAGATTTAAGAACCTTATTACCCCGCTACAAAGTGTCTGTAAGTATGAAAGTTATACATACATACACAAATCACGCCTTTATCCCTAACGGGGTAGGCAGAGCGTTAACGATCGCAAAATTACGGTCGTTATCGCCACGTCTGACAAGTATTGAGGGCCTTTGTAGATGATTCGTGTATGGTATGAAAGTTATATTGTTCCTGAATCCAGCGGAGCTTGAGCTTGTTTTACTTCAGTCCATAAACAGGTTTTTCTTACAAAGTTTCAAACTACTATACAGGGTGTTAGGAAAAGTACTAACTTCCTTTCAAGGGATGAATCAGCCTGTGACACTGAACAACTTTCCCCAAGGAACATAGGTCGAAATATAAAAAAAAAATTGGACTTCACGCCTCACATGCAAACAGACTCATTTGGTTGGTACATTTTGTATGGGAGGTCCAATTTTTTTTTCATATTTCGACCTATATGTTCCTTTGGGAAAGTTGTTCTGTTTTATGGGCTGGTTCATACCTTGAAAGGAAGTTAGTCCTTTTCCTAACGCCCTGTATAGTAGAAGTAAATCAATAAACTGTAAATGGATTGCCATACTCACTACGCTTGGGAGGCGGATCGGCAAGCGCAGCGCAAGATATACACAGGGTACGCTGCTTCCCGTTCCATGGATTCATCCCTTAGTCTCCTTTTACGACACCCACGGGTAGAAATAGGTATTTAGATGCTATTTTGGGCCGGATGTATATTCTGTGATGGATGAAGTGTCGCATTCGCTTACCTTTTGCCCTGCGTGATGCAAGTCCTGTCAATTCGCTAATTGACCTGACCTGCCTGTCACCGCGTTCAACAATTACGCCATACTTGTGAGTTGTTAGTGAGCCTACAGATAAAAATACATACGTACACACATACACAGAAACGCCTATATCCCTGGCAGGGTAGGCAGAGCGCTAACGACCGTAAAATTACGGTCGTTATCGCCAGATCTGACAAATATTTGAGGGTCGTTTTAGATAAGTTGTGTATCACTATAGTGACAGGTTGTCAGCCTATCGCAATTGCAATACACAAACCCTGGAGTCCCTTAGTCGGTTTTTACGACACCCACGGGAAAGAAATGGGGTGATGCTATTCTAAGCCGGCATCACACGGCAACAGATAAAAATAGGATATTAGAAGCTAGTAGCTGTAAGTAGGCGGTCTAGTCACCTCTTTACTATGGGTTTTTTTTATGTTATCGATACAAGTTATATTAAAACCCTCCGTAATAGTGTCCTTAAATGAATACCTACGCATATATACATACTCATATCACGCCATTACCCCTTGAGGGGTAGGCAGAGCGTCAACGGCCGCAAAAACACGGCTACCGTCGCCACTACTGACAAATATTGAGGGTCCTTTCAGATGATTCGTAGATTACTGTAGTGACAGGTTGTCAGCCTATAGCAGTCCACTGCCAGACTTTGCCACATCTGCCACTATGGTGCGGCGCGGGGAGACGGGGGGAGAGACAGTAAAAAGACGTGTATACTCCAGCGATGATTATGTATTAATGCCAACTTATATCTAATTACATTGCCTTTTGTATAGTAACTAAGGTAATATTTCTACGTACACCTCACCATGGGGGCAGGAAAATAAAAAAAAAGACTGAATATTCTTCTTTATTTTTAACTTAACCTAGAATTAAATATTAATTCGGTACAAAACGTTTTGTCCTATTTTTATGAACGGCTATTTCCTTATTATTCTTATTAATTATTACGTTAGGTCCATCTTCTTTAATCACTTTGTACGGTCCGTTGTACACACTTGTCAGTTTACTACCTGTTTCACTTTTCACTAGTAGTAAGTCATCTGGTTTGTATTTCACTGGATTCACTGATTGGTCGTACACTTCTTTCCGATCACACTTTGTTTTTAACAAATTATCGTGCGCATCCTTGTAAGCTACTTGTAACCTATATTTAAGTTCCTTATTATAATCTTCTATGTTATACATTGGCTCTATACTATTTCTTAGTCTACTAGGGATTTCACATTTCTTACCAAACACGAGCTCATAGGGCGTGTATTTGGTAGCGGTATGTACAGTAGTGTTATAAGAAAAACACCAGAATGGAAGCCAGTGGCTACATGTTTCTGAGTGTTTGTCACATTGTATTCGCAAAAACGCCATCAAGTGTTTATGAGAATTTTCTAGAGATCCAATGGACTGATGGTGATAGGCAGTTGAATTCAATTTTTCTATTTGAAGTAGTTTGCACACATTTTCCATTAATGAGGACATAAATTCTGTACCTTTATCGGTTGCAATAACTTTAGGAATACCAAATCTGAGAATGAAATTGTTTACAAAAGCTTTTGCTACAGTTATCGTTTCTTTGTTTTGCAATGGATATGTTTCAACAAATTTACTTAGTTCGCATTGAATTGTTAGTATATAAACATTCCCATTCTCATCTTTATCTAACGGTCCTACTAAATCCAGATATATTTTTTCTAACGCTGTTTCTGCTGTTGTAGTTATCACCATCGGTTCTTTCGTATTTCTAGAAAATTTCATTTTTTGACAGTGTTCGCACTTACTGACAAAGTCACTTACATCTTTTTCCATTTTAGGCCAATAATACATTTGTTTAATATTGTTTATCATCCTACGCATACCAGCATGTCCACTGGTTGGTAGCAAATGATAGTCATTTAAAATAAACTTTTTGTCATTTTCGTCATTTATTCTTTTTATTCCCCTTAAAATACATATCCTTGGACCGGTCCAATCCTTTATACTTTGAACTTCATTTATTAGTTCCTTTATAAATAACGCGTTATCTTTGTCTTTAATTATATATATTTCATTGACGTCAATTCTTTTACAAAAATCTCTTAATTTTAACACAAATTCGGCTCGCGAGTATTGTGATTTAAAATTGAGATTAACATAAATTATTTTTATATCATCATTGTATGCAAAGCAATTCTTTTCTACGTCTATCTTATTTCTTACTCTCAATCTGTCAATTTTATTTCCTTCCAATAACTTCATTTCTACTGCATGCACTGGTTTCCTTAATATTTCTACGATTCGTGGTTGATCAGGCCGCTTATCAGTAGATATATTAATTGGGATACCTTTCTTTCTTTCTTCATCTTGCATCCTTCTCTGTGCCCTAGTCATGACTGTAATAATATTTTTATTTATTTCTTTTAATTCATCAGATGTAATTATAATCCTTGACAGTGCATCCGCAACGACATTATTTTTACCCTTTACGTACACAATTTTAAAATCGTATTCTTCTAGCAGTAGTCTAAATTTGGTAAGTCTGCTAGATGGGTCTTTCATTCCAAATAGATATAATAAGGGTTTATGGTCCGTCATGATAGTAAACTTTCTGCCAAATAAGTAAGGCCGGAAATATTTGATTCCCCAAACAATGGCAACCAATTCTTTTTGTATTGTTGGATAGTTCTTTTCTGCTGTATTTAAAGGCCTGCTTGCGTAGGCTACTGGTCTCAAATCTTTATTACAAAGTACTGCAGAAACTGCTATTTGTGACGCATCAGTTTGCAAAATGAATTCGTTGTCATTATCAAAATTTGGGTATTGTAAAATTGGTGGGCTAGCCAATAACTTTTTTAAAGTTTCAAACGATGTTTGACATTCTGTTGTCCACTCAAATTGTACATTCTTTTTATTTAATCTTGTTAACGGTATTATAATTTCTGCAAAGTTATTAATGAATTTTCTGTAGTAGTTACAAAAAGCAACAAAACGCCGAACATCGTCTGAGTTTTTTGGTGTCGGGTATTTTTTTATAGCTTCAATTTTCTTAGGATCGGGTAATATTCCCTCTGCTGATACTGTGTGACCTAGATACAAAAGTTCCTGTTTTAAAAATTGGCATTTGCTAGGATTTAACTTTAAGTTGACTTTTCGTAACCTCTCCATTATATCAATTAAATTTTTATTATGTTGGTCTATGTTTCTGCCGAATACGATTAAATCGTCCAAATAGATGAAGCACTTGTCATATGTCAACCCTGACATGGCTACAGTCATGACTCGCGAAAATGCTCCGGGGCTCGTTTTCAAGCCCATCGGCATGCGTTTCATCTGATATTGTCCCGAGTTTGTAGTGAAAGCTGTTACTTTACGACTATCTTTGTGTAATTGTACTTGATAATATGATTGACTTAAGTCCAAATGTGAGAAATATATCGCGCCGGACAGCGAATCTAGAATTTCGATAACATTAGGCAACGGAAAACGATCGTCTTCAATCTGGTCATTTAGTTTTCTATAGTCGACTACTAATCGCCATTCTTTTTTGTTTTGATTTGATTTTTTAGGTACTAATAAAATGGGACTTGACCACTCGCTTTGTGATGGTTCAATAATGTCATCTGTTAGCATTTGTTTTATTTGTCTGTCTACTTCTGACTTGAGACTATTCGGAATACGATATGGCTTTACGTAAACAGTAGTTGAATTAGGTTTCATTTGAATCGTATGTTCGAGCACGTTTGTAGTTGTAAGTCTATCACCTGGTAACTGAAATACGTCACTATACTTACTACATATGGATTTAATTGTATCTTGTTCGCTGCGACTAAGGTGATCTAATTTCAATAGCGAAAACAAAGTATTAGCGCGCTGCGAACTTGTTTTTGTGTGTTCGAAACAATATGGGCACTTCTACGGCAGGAGTAAATTTTTATCACCTCCGTGTGCAATTTTATTTTTAACATTTTATTGACTTTATAATACTGGAAAATTAGGAAAGAAGAATAGAAACATATTGATGCTTATTTGCCATCATTTGCTTCAGTAGATCCTGAAATAATTAAATTTTAATTTCGAGTGTTCACGGAGTTGAGAAATGTGTTCACGGAGTTGAGAATGCACGTTTGTTTTAAGATTTTCATGCACTCATTCAAAGTGATTTATTGTTTTTTAAATGAATAAACAACATAAGACGAATTTCTCCCCATTTCCACTTGCAGATTCTGAAATAATCGAATTTGAATATTGACTGTTCACGGAGTTTAAAAATTTGTTTACGTAGTTGAGAATTTTTAAAGTGTTATTGTATTAAATATCAGCCGATGGTGTAAAAGTTTAAATTCTTTGTTAATTCTGTATTTGTATTTTTTGAAGACAGTTGTGCGTGAAAATGATTTCTGATTTGGTTTTCGTGGATTGCTTTCATCAGTACTACTGTCACAATTTTTACATACATACATACATATATCACGCCTTTATCCCTTGCGGGGTAGGCAGAGCGTTAACGGCCGTAAGAATACGGTCGCCATCGCCACGTCTGACATTTTTGAGGATTGTTTTCGAAGGTTGTTTTAGAAAACATGTGTATCACTATAGTGACAGGTTGTCAGCCTGTCGCCTAAAAATTGTAATACACCAACACGAGTCCCATAGTCGCCTCTTACGACACCCGCGGGAAGGATGTGGGGTGATTCTATTCTAAGCCGGCATCACACGTCACAATTTTTGGTCATTTTAGATCTGAGTCTTTGGCTAATGGACGATTTAAGCGTACCCTGTTAATTTTAATGAAATAGGACTTGACCATCCGGAGGAGTCTGGTGCTGAGGAACAATGAGGAGTACGAGAAATATCCGAACAAGTGGATCATGCTGTTAAAAAGAAAATTTTTACGAAATTTTTGAAAATCGAAAATAAAATGTTAATTTAGCTGGCATCACTCGGCAAATCTAAATGTCATAAAATATTGTCAAAACCAGTGGTATAGTTTATACTACGACTGCTTTGCTTCAACACACGAGCAGTAAGTAGGTGTTACGTTATTTTCCAAAAATACACCTTTACAGCCACAACAGTTCACAGCTGGACATGAGCTTCCCTTATTAGGGAGGTATTGCCATGTTTTCCACGCATGGTAGGTAGATTGGCGAGCATCAAATACGATGTTGCATTCACAGGGAACGCTGCCAGCTATTTTCTTGATGATTAACTTTTAGCCGCCTCTTACGACACCTACAGGTAGAATTGGAGTGATGCTATTCTACGCCGGTACCACACGACATCATTCTAATCACAGTTTTATAAAAAACTTCAACTCCGTGAACAAAATTCTCAACTCTATGAACAAATGCACACGGAGTTCAGATTGTCGGAGTTGAGAAAAAGCTGGTTTCTTTGAAATTTCTCTCTCACAGTAAAACTTTGTGCAAATCCAATTTTACCTACGTATTGGTATACTATCGAGGCACAAATTACATAAAGTAACAACCTTTTAGCTCTTATAGTTTCAAAAATATTCATGATCCGGAGTTGAGAAATTACCCTGCACCAAAGACGAAGCAAAATTTCTTACCTTTGAAAATGGTAAATTCCGGCAGCATGTCTCAGATTCACTGCACTCGCCTACTCGGACGCAACTGGCAGTTTATGTGAATCGAATAATGGTGTGCATATCGCGCGTGTTTACAGATGTGCGTAAGAGTTTGTGAGTGATACCGAATTTAGTCATAAGCTCGGGACAAATATTTAAAGTAACATAAGTGGTACAAAATAAAACATTATAGACATATTGGTAATAAATAAGCCTTTGTCATATATCTATATACATGTGAACATAGGAACATTATTATAAATTCCGGAAATTATCGAATTATGGACCAATTTAGTTTCAATTCCGCCAAAGGGACAGGCCTAAATCAGGTAAATTTGGTGTTTTTTTTTCAATTCGGTATATTTTTCAGAAGAAAGTAATATTAAATTAGTCATAATAATTATGCTCTCCATATAGAACATATATTAAGGATTATGCGTTATTTTTTTGAGATTTTAGTTTATATGTTTAACACGATTTCTGGACCAGGACAAAAAAAACGGCGTCTCTGTAGAAATGCCCATATACGTCATAGTCGGACAAAGGCTCCAATTCTGGTTTGAACAATGGTAACGCAATTTCCTGATCACAGACATTTAGTATTTTTACTGGAATTACTCTTTCATTTGGTCTTACTATCACGCTACCTAGTACAACATTTTCCTGCAAAACTTTTGGTAAAATAATGCAATCCTGTGTTATGTTCCTATTTAATTGTATAAAATGTATAGATTCACATCTTGGTGGAATTATAATGTAATTTTGGCTTACCTTTAGTGAGCTTAATAAGGGAATGATTGAAACTGTATTGATATTTTTTAGTGTCAGAGTATATATTTCTAGGTCTATATTCGATTTATACTTATCTAAAAAGTCTAATCCGAGTATACCATCTGACTGGCATGGCAGTTTTTCAAAAACATAAAATTTATGCATGAAACTGTTGCCATCTAGAGCTTGTAATGAAAGATAAATATAACCTTCCGAATAAATTCGGCCACCAATTCCATTGACTTCGATTTTTTCTATATGCATTGGTATTTGTGGTGGAATTACTGATCTATTTATAGCCGAAATCGACGCTCCAGTATCAAGTAACCAAGAACATCGCAAGTCATTTTCACATACTTTTAAATAAACATATTTTAATCTTTCATTACAAGTAAAGATTGTATATTCTTTATGTCCGAAAAAACTGATTATTATCATTCACTTCCTCTTCGGCATTTTCGTTTTGACCATAGAAAATATTTTTTCGGTTGCCTCTACCACGATTCACTCGGCCGTAAGTCGAATACGAGTTTGCATTTCTATTACCTCGGCTATAAAAACCTCTCGCTCTATTTTGATAATTTCCTCTCCATGGCAATGCATTTCCACGTTGTGAAAATACATTTTCACGAGGAGAATAATATCCACCGCGCTGCTGGCCTCTATATAAAAATCCGCCTCGTCCTCGACCTGCGTACGAGTTCCTATAGTTTGGGTTTTTATACAACTTACCCCTCATGTTTAGTACAGTTCCTGATGTGGTGGGCTGGCTGGCTTCCTCATCCTCTGCTGCACGTACTGCGTCCTTCAGCTCGGAGTAATTTCTCGCCGAAATAATCGTACTCAGGCGCCTGTTCCGGAGCCCGTCGGCAAACTTTTTTATGGCTAATTGTTCGTTTATCGGCCTTAAAATTTCGTAAGCTTTATCCTCGTTATTTGCTTGCGAAATCGTAAGGTTGACAAACAGATCTTCGATTTTTGTCGCAAATTGGTTAATTGTCATATCATTTTGAGAGACGCAATTTAATTGAGTGAGTAATGAGGTCGCAGATTTTTTAGTTAGCAGAGTTTTCTTCATATCCTTAAGCAAATTAGTGCAGTTTGTATAATCGCTTCTTAATTTAAGTTTAGCTGCTTTTGACAACCTAGTTTTTAAAACAAAAGAAGCCAGTAATTTTTTACAGGCTGGGTCTTTTAGGCAGCTGTCATATCTACGCAGTCGATAATTTTTTCTATCGTTTCTTCACTACTGTCCATAACCGGGATTAAGTTTGAAGCTGTTTTCAAATCAAACTTGTCCATTTTCTCGCTTTTAAAAATCCCTTGATAGTAACTAACAATTTTACTAAAATCTTCTTGAACCTTAACTAATAATGTATCTAATATTATTTCCTCTAATTCTAATTTACTCCGTTGTGAACTCAGACTCTTTATTTTTTCACGAAACAAATCATAAAGAAGTTTTGCTTGGTCAAAATTTTCTTCTACATAAATTTTTCTTTGTTCTCTCTTTTTGCCTAATTTTCTCAGAGTTACCCTGATTTTACTTAATTTTTCATGTATATCAATTAATTCCTTTTCCATTAATTTAAAATAATAAAAGAAAAATTAAAGAGTCAAGTTCACTTTAACGAAAATAAAATATAAGCTAAAAATAAAAGAAAGTAATCATCGCTGTTTAGTTTACATGTACCTCAAGATCTCTTCTTTCTTCACGTTTTTCCTTTTTAAACATCTTCGTTTTCTTCGTTTTCCTTCTTCCAAAAACGCTTGGACAAACGCGTACGTAAACGCTGCAAGTAGCGTTCCTCAATCTTCTTATCCATCCACTTATTATGGGACTTCTTGTAGTACCTGAAAGCGATGATCAGAATCGCCACTTCAATCAGCACGAACAGCGTTATCAAGAGCACATGGTTCACGTGGTCGGTGTATGAACTGTAGTCGGTTGCTGTTGAGGCCGCATTCCCTGCACCGTTCTGCGCTATTATCACCTCCTTCTTCTCTTCCTTAGATTGTTGCTTTCCCATGTTGATAACACAAAGAAGATAATATATTCACAAATAACTCGAACACGTGTAATTCACTACGGTGTAGAGATATCATTGTGAAATAATGTCCAATAGTCCGATTACACTTGGAAAATCGTCCGCTCAGCAACTTATCGCAACGCAACTCATAGACGGCTCTGCGTGTGCAGGGTCGCCATATGGTGCGGCGCGGGGAGACGGGGGGAGAGACAGTAAAAAGACGTGTATACTCCAGCGATGATTATGTATTAATGCCAACTTATATCTAATTACATTGCCTTTTGTATAGTAACTAAGGTAATATTTCTACGTACACCTCACCACATTTCTATTTAATAATAATGTAATAAAAACACTAGGCAACACGTCAAACCAATATTAGTAGAGCAAAACTAACGCCAAAAAGTGCTAGATTCGGTTATCTACCTACGTATGTAGTGCCAGAACCACGCCACAACAAAGAATACGAATTGCTAGTAAATGCCGACATGTCGGCATAACTATTACTTAGAAGACATCCGTAACTTATGAATGGTAGTAAATTTGCTTTACTACCTGTACGCCGCCAAATTCGTAAGAAGGCTGCTCTAGTGTGTAGGTACCGAAATAGCATGAAATAGCTTCACCCCAAGTTCCGTCTGAAGCTAACAATAATAGATCTGTTAGCGAAACGGTTTCACAAGGCTTTTAGCCTACACGAAATTAGTATACAGACCCTACTACAGACCTACTGAAGTTTTGATGGCCCCAGGGCCCAGGGCCAAAAACATATAGCTAGCCAACACTAAAAAAAAGACCTTATGAACTGATTTTTCACAACACGATTAGGCATGAAGTAGGTAGTTTCAATTAAAGCATAATAATATGGATCTTTTAAAATAGGGTGGTTCAGCCTGCAATATTCGAATCGAACCCGGAACCTTTATATTCGCCGGGAGGCGATCGCAGGCAGTCGCACTACCACGCCACTGCGCCACGAAGTCCGTCGATAAATCACTTGAAGTCTACCTACAAGTAGTTCGCTTGAAAACGGTGGAAATTACTAGGTTCATAGTTATGTTTGCGGCCTCGCTCACAATTTCAGCAGCCCATTGTAAAATAGAAGAAATGTAAAATAAATAACTTCGTGTAACTTACAAGCTCAAAACGCAATATTTAAATTCGAAAACGTAATAAAATAAAATCCTCAGCACATAAGTAAGCAAGTTAACGAGGCGGCCCGGCGTCGGCGACGCTTTAAAAAAATCCGCCAAGTGTGTGTTGATTTCGCACACGAAGTATTCCGTACCTATATAATATGTCGGTCAAAAGTATGAAAAAAGAAGACAAAAATTTTGGGGATTATAATTGAAAAACTTTAATTTGAAAAAAAAGAAAGATGTACGGTGAGGTAATTATTTTGATATGTTGAAGACACCTAAGCAAAAGTTTTAATGCATTAATTGTACCATCATTTAAACGTCTTTTTACTCGTCTTTAAACCTCTTGTTAAGTTAATGAAAATGCGCGTTCGGTTTCTACGTTAGCTAACATGTACTTTAGTCGACAAGGCGTTACAAACATGTTGGAGGTATGCAATTAAAGACGATTATGACTTTTAAATCTCGCAAATTCCGCATGGGATCCCGCCCAAAAAACGACCGGGATCAGTCCCGCAAAAACATGCGGGATCCCGGTATCCCAGTCTTGCATTCTCTACTGGTGCCAGTCAGACGGAGATGCAGGCAGACTGACAGAAGACTCCATACCTTGACCCTTTTGGTACGGAACCCTAAGAATAGCATCAGACAAGAGATTTTATTTGAGCACATTTTAGTCAGTGCCCGAAACGAGTTGTAAAATGTAATGCCTATGCCCGGGGCGTCCCGCGGGCCGGAAGGCTGAACAATAATCCACTTACATGGCGTGGATGTACAGTCAAGCTCATAGACAATACTATGGTCATACTGCGAGTAAATTTTTGGACTTTGGTTGGACACATTCGTACCTAATGGTGTCTTATCTTAGGTCCGTATTTCGCCGTCCTACAACGAAAACCAATTAAATCGTAAAATGTGCAAACGAAGATATCGCGATTATAATGTTTAAGGGGTTGAAAATCCATTAGTAATATTATATTCCTATTGTTACATAATAGCATCAGTACACTAATAAATGTTCTATTTAAATATATCTATTGTGTTTTAAAAAGACTATTACTTATTAGTGAAATTTTCAAAAATGTTCACAAGGCCACCTATTTAATCGGTTTTCGCTGAGAACTTTAAAATTGTTAATATTTTCTAAAGTATTAATAATACAGCAAATCCCGAGAAATTACTTTTTACATTTAGTTCATTAAACTTAACCATGATAAAAACGTACCTATCCAGTTGTCCCTTGTAGAGTTACAAGTAGAAATTGTATCAAGATAATTGGTTTTCCCTGCCGAAAATTAAAGAATATAAAAGTTAAGCAAGTAATTTATTACAGTTTCAGTACTTTTATCTGTTATCAAAATTTATAACTCAAAGTTTAGGGTAGGTGTAGGGTACGTGTAGGATACGTGTAGGGTAGGTGTAGGGTAGAAGTAGGGTGGGTGTAGGGTAGGTTTAGAGTAGTAGATGTAGGGTAGGCGTAGGATAGTTGTAAGTAGGGGTAGAATAGGTGTAGATAGAGTAGGTATAGGGAAGGTGTAGAGTAGTAGGCGTAGGGTAGGGGTAGGTAGGATAGGGTAAGTGTAGGGTAGGTGTAGGGTAGAAGCAGGGTGGGTGTAGGGTGGGTTTAGAGTAGTAGATGTAGGGTAGGCGTAGGATAGTTGTAAGTAGGGGTAGAATAGGTGTAGATAGAGTAGGTATAGGGAAGGTGTAGAGTAGTAGGCGTAGGGTAGGGGTAGGTAGGGTAGGGTAAGTGTAGGTTAGGTGTAGGGTAGAAGTAGGGAAGAAGTAGGGTAGAAGTAGGGTGGGTGTAGGGTAGGTTTAGAGTAGTAGATGTAGGGTAGGCGCAGGCTTGTGGTAGGGTAGGTGTAGAGTAGGTGTAGGATAGCAGGATAGGTAGGTATCGTGCAGTGGGTGTAGACCTAATGATAAAAAGTCCGAAGGTTGTAAAACATGTTCTTGATTAGCCCCGACTGCAGTTTCTGAAGCTAAAAATTTCTTTGAAGCTAAAAATTCTGGTAAACCATCTTTCGCCAAATATATACTCGTACATAAAAACGGCTAAAACATATGCCGAAGCCATAAAATGTCTCGATGACATATACATAAAACCGTAGAATATAATCTACGCTCGGCATATCCTTGCAACCAGAAAACTGTCACCTGGTGAATCTATTTCTGAATATATGTATACGTGCCTTGAAACTATTGGCCCTTGAGTGTGACTTTAAAAGTGTGGATTCGGAAACTCATATGCAAGAATCCACACGCGATGCTTTTATTTCTGGCAATTATTCACAAGAAATACGCCAGCGATTATTAGAAAACAATATTCTGGACCTTGATACGGCACTAAACAAATCTATAACCTTAGAGTCAGCGGAAATTAATGCGAAATCGTATACCCCAAACACTATTATAAATGCCGTTCCACAAACAGTACAAGAGAACCCAGACTTGAACCTAGCTGTTCGCACTCATCGTAAGTGGCGATGCTTTTTTTGCGGCGGTAACTTAGCTCACCGAAGGCAAGCGTGTCCCGCATATAATGCCACCTGCCAACTCTGCTCACGAAAAGGCCATTTCGCAAATGTTTGCGGATCTAGCAAACCGAGTATCAACTGCATTTCTCCTAATGTAGATCAGGATCAAGAGACAACAACGGAATCGGCCTCGGCGCACATAGCATGCATCTGCGCGGCTTCTCCTGCAAGCTTACGTAAAGCTGTGATTCCAGTATATCTGAATGACACATGTGCCGATGCCTTGATAGACTCCGGCAGCTCATCCTGCCTCATCAGCGAAGAACTTGCTTCAGTAATGAATCCTAAAAAGAAACCAATACAGCAGACAGTAACCTTAACGTCTCTTAATCACGTGGCATTTGTAAATGGAATTTGCAACGCTACAATTAAAATAAATAACCACGTCTATAAACAGTATCCATTGCTTATCGTCCCGAACCTGTGCGCTGACGCTATCATTGGCCAAGATATAATGAAATTCCATAAATCAGTCGACATTGAATTCGGAGGCGAAAGAGAACCACTACGAATTTGTAACGTCGCGCAATCTTCTCTACCGCCGGCGACAATATTCAACAATTTATCTGATTGCAAGCCTGTGGCAATAAAATCAAGAACTTTCTCTGAGGAGGATCAAAAATTCATAAAGGACGAGATCGATAAACTTTTACAGGACGGAGTGATAGAGCCCAGCAACTCACCGTGGCGAGCGCAAGTTCTTATCACCAAAAACGCTACACATAGAAAACGTCTTGTTATTGACTACACTCGTACTATTAACGGCTTTACTGACTTAGATGCGTTTCCTCTTCCAAAAATCGAAACAATCATTTCAAAAGTAGCGAAATACACTCATTTCAGTCAAATTGACCTAAAGTCGGCGTATCATCAGGTCCCCATCCTTGAAAAAGAAAAACCCATGACGGCCTTCGAAGCCTGTGGTAAGTTGTGCCAATTCACACGTATACCGTTTGGTGTAGTTCGTACACAAGTACACAAATGGCGTAGCGGCCTTTCAAAGATCTTTACAACACATAGTGGATACAGAGAATCTTGGAGGGACCTTCGTGTATCTCGATGACGCCACAATTTGCGGCAAAACAAAGACTGAACATGACGAAAACCTAAAGAAATTCATGAACGCGGTCGATAACCAAATTAAGAAAGAAATAGCTAAGTCCTCGCTTATTGCGATCAATGAAAATGATCCCCACACAGTAGAAACAGATGCATCCGAACATGCAATAGCTGCAACCATTACTCAAAATGGATGCCCTGTAGCCTTTTTCTCAAGATCATTAAATGATTCCGAAAAGAAACATTCTTCTGTAGAAAAGGAAGCCTGCGCTATAGTAGAAGCTTTAAGAAAGTGGCGCCATTATCTACTTGGTAGACACTTTTTATTAGTGACCGATCAACAGTCTGTCACGTTTATGTTCAATCAGAAACACTCAAGTAAAATAAAAAACGAGAAAATCGAAAGATGGCGTCTGGAACTATCCTGTTACAAGTACGATATAGTATACCGGCCAGGAAAAGAAAACACAGCTGCTGTCGCGTTGTCAAGAATTTCAGCTCACATAAATATTAATACCAGCAAACTTTACGAATTACACAATTTACTTTGCCACCCCGGAGTAGTGCGAATGATGCACTTCGTAAGAATGAAAAATTTACCATACTCAATGAAGAACGTTAAAACAATGACCGCTTCCTGTGCCGTTTGCGCCGAGATCAAACCCCGGTATTCTAAAACTAAGGGAGAATTGATTAAAGCAACGGCACCATTCCAAAGACTAAATTTAGATTTTAAAGGCCCTTTACCATCAAAATCAGGGACGAAGTATATACTCACGATAATTGACGAGTTTTCTAGATTTCCATTTGCATACGCATGTAAAGATGTTTCGGCCCAAACTGTTATAAATTCTTTAAATGATCTTTTTCTTACATTTGGTGCCCCTACTGCGCTAGCTTCGCCAGTGACACGGAACTAAACAGGTTTAATCGTTTTTCGCTGTAGTGATTATGTAACATCCGTGAGTATAATATAGTCAGGGAAAAGCAATTATCTGGATATATAATATTTTCTTAGACGATTCGATGTATTGCATTAAGTATGAAATTCGTCCGGTAAAACCAACTAAACAATTTTAATTGCATTTATTAGACCATCTTAATCAAGTACGGAAATTTAAATCTTACTAAATGGTTGTTACTGAGAAAAAAAAATAGAGTTTTCTATGGTCTCTCCTACGGGAAAACCAAATTTTATCAACTTAACCGAAAATCGTTGGAGACAAATATGGTGTCAGTTAAGTTAAATCTGCTTAATGTTTTTTATTTGAAAACAAACCTTGCCAGTGTTTGAAATGATTGGTTATCTACCTAGCTAGAAGCGAAACTATAAGACTTAGCAGTTAATGGGTTTTCGCAGAAGAAAGAGCAAAAAATTTTAAGTACTTTTGCATTCAAAAGTAATTTTCGTAAAAATTTCGAGTTAATTGGTTTTCGTTGTAGGACGGCGATTTATAAATTGCACTCATCTTTGAGATCGATCTCTAGGGCAAACGGGAGGTCGTGTTGCTCGAAGATCTACCTAATAGTTTTAAACGAGCAAAATTTTATATAATTGGGATCTCGGAAACAACTCCAACGAATTTCATGAAAATTGGTAGGTATGTAGGGGATTTGGGGACGGTAAATCGATCTAGCTAAGTTTTATTTTCCAAAAATCACTCGGAACGGCAGAAAAATCCGATCAATGCTCGGTCAACCAGGTACATTACGTTTATCAGTCATAGAACATTGCACAGCCTTTAACTTGAAACATAAAACGAAAATGTCTTTTAATCCAATTCTTTTCTGTGTGCACCTAAGTTATGTATAAAATAAAGTTTATTATATTTTATTATAAAATAAAGTTATGTATAAAATAAGTAGGGGGAAACCGGGAGACTTGCCCAGATGGGAGACTTGAACCACTCTTAATAACTTTTAAAATTTGGCGCCAAGGTAGGACGCGCGGTATAAAAATGAACGCGCGTAACGCACCAATCACGACCAATCCGCCATTTTGAGTGTAAACATACGCGTTTGGCCGTGCGAGACTGAAAGGTGTTTTTGCAATCGCTGAGTGATTTTTTTCAGATTTCTTGTTTTGTTTGCTGTGCACACATTTATGAAGGTATGTAAATCAAGCCTGTGGTATAGTTTTGCTTGGTTATCATATAATATTGTACGTTCAGTGTTGTTCTTCTGTAGAGAGCGGATTTGAAGGAAAAAATCAAGATATGGCCTTGGGTCCGGTGCGGGAGAGTTAAACCAGTCTACCTTAGGGAGACTTGAACACTGGTTCAACTCTCCTTTTTCAGTTTGAATATTGTGTAAGTTCGTTTTTGTTTTGTTTCAGAAAAAAAAAATGCCATTTCAGTATAAACCGAAGGTAGGTTGTCGTCGCAGGAAACCGTTTACAAAGTCTGATATTGAAAATGCTGTCGGAGAAATCAAAGAAGGCAACTCGATTCGTAAAGTTGCCATAAAGTATGGCATAGATAGATCAACTTTACGTCGATATCACTTGCTAGGTGATCAAAAATTAAAACCTTTGCAGGAAAAAGGCAGCCAGTACAAAACCTCTCAAGTTTTTAATCAAGATGAAGAAAAATCCCTTGTAAATTACTTGTTGACTTGTAGCAAAATGCATTATGGTTTAACAAGAAAGCAAGCGATGCAATTGGCTTTCGATTACGCTAAAGCAAATTCTAAGAAGATTCCTCCAAGTTGGACAGCTAACAACTCAGCCGGGAAAGACTGGTTTCGCGGTTTAAAGAAGAATACAAAAGAAAAAGGTAAAAGCGTAAAAGGATCAGGCAAGAGACAAATATTGAAGAAACGCATAATTCAGAAATCTGAGAGTGAAACAGAGTCAGAAGAAGATAACATCCCCTACGATGAAAGTTCTAATGACGATGATTGGGAACAGAAACAAGATGAATCTTGGTTTTGCTTTGTCTGCCAATCTGATGAGATCATGGATATGCGTCTTTGTGTTTCTTGCCGTAGGTATGTCCATGAGTTATGTGTCGGCCTTACTAAAAATGACGTTGAGGAGTTTATTTGTCACGATTGCTCTCAAATTTAACCAGCAAATAGGTAAATTAAAATTTAACTAAAGGTTCTGTTAATAAACTTATTGTGATTTTCATGTGCCATATTTAAAAAATTTAAGACTGATTGCAATTCTAAGTTGTAACTGTAAGTTAAAAAATTACTTTTAATAGTTTTGTTGATTTATATAATTAGAATTTATTTCAAGATTTGGATCTAGTTGATAAAACTGAACTTAATAAAACATTTTCTTCATTAATTTTGCTGAACTGTTTAGAAGGTGAATAAAAGTATTCATGCTATTGTTATATGCATCCAAATAATTAAAAACGAATCTTTAAAATGCTTTATTTACTACATTTTCCCTCACCAAAATAGTATGGGCAACTGTCCCGCACCCTATGGGCAAGTGTCCCGCCCATTGGGGAGAGTTGAGCCATAACCCATTTTTCGTTAAAACCTACTTTTCCGTCTTTTACTTGCACATGTTGTTTTGAAAACAGTGCGAAATCTTAGCTAAATAGTAAGGCTTTCAGATGGTGTAGACCTTAAGGCTTTCAATATTACTGATCAGAATTTATGATTTTTTAAGTAAAAAGCGGTTCAAGTCTCCCGGACTCCCCCTATTGTTGGAAAATTAGTTATTCGCGTTGTATCTATTATAACTACAAACTTTTCAAATCAGCATAAAATATCATTGCAGGTGTCTCGTCATAATAACTACTTATCTAAACTTTTAATCAAAGGCCAGAACTTTTAAACCAAGTTTGTTTATTCTTAGTTAGTCTTTCAAAGTCTGATGAACTTTTCAGTTTTATGTTTATTCATAACGGTACCTATCTATTAGAGATGGGCCAAACATAGGTTATACCGAATACGAATGTTAGGTAGAAAGTTGTTTTGCCGAACCGAATATTCGGCCGAATAATTCGGCAAGTATTGATATCCATATAATGGTAGGTAACAGGTTGGTAAGCCGTGTGATGCCGACTTAGAATAGCACCATCCCATTTCTTCCCGCGGGTGTCGTAGGAGGCGACTAAGGAACTCGTGGGTTTCATGTGTATTACAAAATCTTGCACTGCGCTCGCCAATTCGCCTGAAAAGCGTGGTGAGTATGGCAATTCCCCCCAATTGAGGGAGGCCTACGTCCAGCAGTAGACTGTTTTGGCTGTAGCAGTGACTTGATAATTGGTAAACCTGTCGAACATAAACCAAACCAAACTAAAACAAGTAAACCAAACCATATGAAGCAAGTAACCAAATTTGAAACAAGTAAGTCTAGTTCTTCACATAATATGCCGAATATAATCCGAATATTCGGCCCATTTCTGCTATCTATCCACCAAAGAGCGGCACTATTACTAAGCACTTTCATGCAATTACCATAAACTTTTTTCCATAACCCGCCTGTTTATGGGTATTACAGTGTTTGTCGCAATTTGCTCGTGAGTAATGCCCTGCATTTGGCACTAGTCGGATTAAACCCGCCGCGTCTGTCTGCCGCCGGAGCCACCAGTGACACACACATCACTACGCCTTTATACCTTAGGGAGTAGGTAGAGTGGTACCGGTTGTAAAGATAGGGTCGTTTTTGACTGACAAATATTTGAGGGCATGTTTGTTTGACCCCTAAAATTGTACGATACATGTGAGAAAGAAATGGGATGATGCTATCCGAAGCCAGCATTGCACGGCGTGACGTCGCTAGTGATTTCATTTCGAATCCCACTTCTGATGTTAGAAATCCACTTCAATATTTACATTACCTACCTAGTTATATATAAATAATCTACTCTTTTATTTTCAGGTAGCGTCAGAACAATGTGAGCGAATTGATTGAGTACTTGTGCAAAAACACTGTCAGAGAATACTAACTGTACAGGCTCTTAGTAAAAGTACTGCGCTCCTTTAGATCAACACTTCTACAGGTATAAAAAAAATTGTTTATCTTGTATAAATATAACATAATTATAATTTTACAAAAACTTTTTATTAAATCAACAATATTTATATTTTTTTAAACACACTGAAATCAGTTTGTTATACCTTTAGAATGCTTGGTTATAGTAAAGCAGTACTTAAGTACTTTTCCTTACATCTTGTATACTTGAGGTGTAGTGTTAGCGTGAACATTGGATATTAGTTATCTATAACTCGGAGCGTTTGCTTTTGATTAACTAGTTGAACCTAGCTAGACATGGAGCTGAATCGAGGATGCAAAAATGTTCTACTTTTCAGAAATCCGAAAAAAGTTTTCCAAGCTTCAAACTTGAAATCTGTGTAGGCGTAACATGAGTGGAATAGAAAGACAGACTTTAATAATTACGAGTTTTATTAATAAGTCATAACAGTGAGGTAGTGTAACGCAGGGTCATCGGTATCGTACGCATCCTTCAGGGTCTGCAGAACTAGCGACTGGATTAGCTCCACCTAAAGAAAGAAAGATAGTAAAGGGATGAATCAGCCCATGAAACTGAACAACTCTTCCCAAGAAACATAAGTTGAAATATGAGAAAATTTATTGGACCTCCCATACCAAATTGACTTGGTCGGTTAGTAATTTTTTATGGGAGGTTAAACTTTTTTTTACACCCTGTATGTCTGACATGTAAATTTACCTGGTGCGGCGGACAATATCCGTCATCTGTCGATCTGGCTATGGTAATCAGCACGGGCGGTGGTAAATTCCGCAGCAGAGGTGCCAGGCCTTCTTCCACCATTTTCTTTATCTGCTCCTCGGAGCTGATGTGGTGGGGCAGCCCGCCCTGGTCCCGCGTGCAGCCCCCCGCAAACACCGCCCACCAGTCCGGCGCCTCACCCAATCGTAATGCCTCTTCATTCACGGCATCCGCAATACTACACACCTAAAATAGGAAACACGCGTAAAGCTCCGAGAAAACGTATCATCCCAAACAAAAGCAAGTTTACTAACTTTATCAAACAGTTGAGACTTTTCCCCTCCGTACGACTCCAGGTTGCCGTGCGCCTCTAGGTGCTGGAACAACTTTTCCAGCTCCAGCAGTTGCCGCTCGCGCGCTTCCGTAACTTTCCCCACCTCCTCGTCGCTCTCCGGAAGTTTGAACCCGAATATTGGCTCCAAACGATCGTACAAGCCAATATTCTCGTACAGCGATAAGAACGGATTGCCAGTGCTGAAGAAATCTAGATCTATGTCAAGAACGTACGGCTGCGATATATTGATATTTTCCGCTAGCTCTGACACGCTTCGCTTGGAAGTCTCCAGAGTATACGACGGGTATGAGAGTTCGGCTACCGTGAGCGTGAATTTTCTTTCTTTGATGAGTTCCGGTGAATATAATGCGTCGGAGAGGAAGTACGGTTCTTTGCTGTCGACTCGTAGGAGGCCTGTTGTAGGGTGGTCTCCAACGTGTATCGTGCGTGTGCCGTCCGTGAATTGTTTGGCCCAGGGCGGGCGCAGCCACACGACGCGGGCCAGGTGGCCGGCCGCGGCCGCCGGCACTATCCAGTTCTCTATCTGCAGCAGCGGCAGTAAAGCCTTCCCCGAGCGGGCCTCCGCCCCCTTCAATTTACGATCTATGAGCATGTCTGGGTGGGCGTCCAAGTGCACTAAAGTGGTGCCTTCTAATGGCAGTTTCTTCCCCCCTATGGCGGAGTAAATAAACTGAAGTGCGTCATTGTGTTCTTCCACTACGTAAATAGGAATCTTTTTAAACCGCTTCGTGGCCGGAAGTACAATTTCTCTAACGTTTTCAGCCATTGTTTGAAATTCAGATCATGTTGATTTTGTGGCTGGTGAATTGTTCAGCATGCATAAACAATTCTCCTCTCCCAAATCAAATTGATCTCACTTTGAGGAGTCACCCTAAAAATAATAATTTGAACATCAGTATATAATTTCTATACAAGCCTCCGACGATGGCGATAGTGTCAAGCAGAATTTAATATTATTAAGATGAATCGCAGACGTTTATTGAGTAAAGTAGGTAGGTACTTGAAACACGAAACGTGAAACAAACAGAGAGAGCAAGTAAATGGAAATTTATTGCCTCTGAATATATCCGAGCTGAAGCGAGTCAACAGGGCCATTCGACGAATTTGGGTCAAGGACTTGCGTCGAAAAAATGCAAGGGATGTGCCACCCTGCTACGCAGTTACCGTAACTGCGCACTTGTCAGAGCGTGGGAGCCACTTCAACCCAAAACGCAATATCCATCTAATACACAAAACAATAGCGATAGTTGAGCGATAGTCAACAAATTGCTTATCAATATCATTCGTGAATGAAATGCTCACACTCCAACACCCAGCGCTTATCTTTATAAGGATCCGGCCGTAACGTAAATATAACAGGCAAAGCGGATGATTGCGTGGGATCGCAGATGGCAGCGAGATTACGGCGACCATGTCGAGGTGTCACGCGTAATCCGCGGAGGGTGCGGCGGCAGGCGGGGGCGGAGGACCGCGGGATCTCATCAAGGCGAGCCATGTTTCCCATTAGCGGCGGCACACTTCCGGGCGGCGCGCTGCGTAGATGCGCGGAGCGACCAGCGGCGGGGGCGCGGGGTGTTGTGACGGCGCGCGGGGTCGATACGGCCTGTGACGTCACTACGCTACTACTACCCGCCCAAACACCCCCGCCCGCCCCACGCCGCGCCGTGACCTATTGCGCCGTTACGCCCACCTGGGTCAAGGTAGCAGCCCTGGGTCCACTGCGTCGCGCTGACCATACCCTAGTTATGTCGTCTCTGTCCAGCCTGATATTTAGCACATAGTCAAACACCCTTCAATACCTTCCCTCAATAACATCAACTTGCTGTGCCATAATGGCCAGCTAAAGTGAAGAAGGCTTGGGTGCCAAGACTGCCAAGCTTCAGGTCTTATTCAGACAAACATTTTAAGGTTGCTTGGTTGAAATTGCCTTAGCAATAATGCCGCCTAAATTGTACTATTTCCTGTTATATATTTTTTGTTGTCATGTTTTTGTGTATGCAATAAAGAACATTTATCTTATTTTATTTTAATTAGGTACCTTCCATAATAAAAATTGATATTATGGTATGACATTCTACATAGGTACTCAGCAATACTTTAACCATAAGTTGACTATTAAGTAGGGCTTTAAAACAATAAACTTTAGCAAGTCAGTGCTACTTCAAACACTTTTTAGTCAATTAATATTCAATGAATGGTTAGCATAAATCATTCAAAGAATCAAATGTGATCAGTGCCAGTGGAAAAGTTGGTTAGCAAAGCTATACTATGTAGTATTCATTGTCAATGATGTGCTATGAATATTAAATTTCATTTTAAATTCAGTGCAAATATGTATTTAAAGGGTTAGTTCTACTCGCAAAATTGAAGAACATTCCCCAAAGAGCATACATAGGCCAGAGTATGAAAAAAATTTTTTTCATTAAAAAGTGTTGAAAGAATGTGTCACTTTTTATGTTTCGTCCTGTGTTCCTAGGGAAAGTTGTCCCGTCTCAAATACAGTGTGTAAGGGACAGTGTAACGAAAACTTTTCGGGCTGATCCAACTGTAGACAGAGCTTACTTCAAAAATATTTACGCTCTCAATTTAAAATAATCTAACATAAGGAATTAAAATAAATAAATATAACAACACACATTGTACATAAATCACAGAGGGGTAGGCAGAGCCAACTTCCATTTAATAGTCCTTGCATACTTTTTTGCCTCCTTCTGCATTCATCAATCTTTTTTTAGGTTACTCTTCTTTTAGAAAGCAGGTACCTATTACATTACTATTAGTTCAATAATACAAGCTTTGTAAGATCTTACATACAGGTGTAAAAAAAATTGCTGGAAATATTGTAAAGGGTGAATCCCCCAAAATATTTGGACAAAATGACCTACCAATCAAATCAATTTGTATGGGAGGTCCAAAAAAAGTTCTCATATTTTGTCTTACGTTTCTTGGGGAAAGTTGTTCAGTTTCATGGGCTGATTCACCACTTAATATTAATTAATTTGCAGCTAATGGTCAGAGTAACTAATATTTTTATACTATATATGTTAAACTTTTGATTAGAACCATTATGTAAAATATTATTAAAAAAGTTACTTTCGCTATGCTAGTGCTAGTGTCTTCAAATCAATGAATGAATGAGCTGATCTGCCCTGGCTCTCATCTAGCACTACGAGGCATCGTAAACGTAAGGAATTAGGAACTGGTCAGCAGCGTTCCCTGTGCCTACAAAATGTTGTACTGCGCTCGCCAATCGGCTTGCGGAGTATAATTAGAATGACAAAATCTCCCAATAAGGGAGGACCTCAAACAGCATTTGGTGGACCGTTGTGGGTATGCGTATGATTTGAATAATTTTAGAAAGAGTGAGCCGGTATGTCCGGAACTTACTAAGCTCGAAGATATTTATATCGTAGTCATTTCAAGGCTCATAAAACTAAGGAGTCGAGGCCGCTGAAGTTTTACCGATTTTCGCAGACTTTAAAACTGCAACAAGCAATATAATTTTGAGAGAGAAGGAAATCGCAAGTATAGAAATTAAGTGGGACATACTGACATTTTGTTTACTTCTTTGCTTAGATTTGTCAAATAAAGCTACAACCAAAAAACAAATAAAGGAAGATGGCTTTACTTTTCTTTATAACATTTTATATCTGTCTTGCTTCATATTTGCAATGATGTCTGTTTGTGAAAATGTGAACGCCAAACCGTGTTCGGATACTCAAGCATATCGGTAGTTTACCGGTTTTTCAGCGAGTAGGTATATGGAATCGATTTCAAAATTTGAAATTGATAAAACTTCGATGAAATTGATAAAATCAAATTTTAAAATGGCCACACCCAATGAAAATACCGTTTTCCGGCGGAGGTGAGGTATGAAACAAGCGCCAAGCACGCTGAATTTCAAAAATATTTATACAAATCGACTCGAAATAAATAAGTTATCACACCTCACATTTCTTCACTTTCGTTTCGCCTACGTGATTGAACCTGCTTAAAGTAAGATAGGAAGAATCGTGCGTTACGTCGTGCTGGTCTTCTCTTTGAAACACGAGATCGCTCCTTCGTTCTTGCTCGGGTATCCCGAATAGCTGGGTCTCCATTGAACGAGCAGCCTCAGATGCTCACTGCCGCACGCAGCACGCGGCGCAATGCGCTTTAGGTGTGGACGGTTTTTCGCCCGAGCATGAGAATTTTAACATGCGCAAATTATTCAAAATACTCAATCATAATTTCCATACCACACTACTAGGGCTACAGATCCGTAGTTTTTTTACAATTACTTGTTTAGGTTTCACACACTATGCCCTTTTTCTGTGGTTTCACTGTAAAAACCAATAATTTTGGTAAAAATTGTTGGGTGCCATAAATAATAAAACATTATTAAACCTAAATATAATCTTTATTTCACGTAATATGTATTTTACACATGGAAGATAATTACTGCGTCCAAATTACAAAAGTTCTCTTGATTGACTTCAAAACATTATTGCAAATTAATGAAAAAAAATCAGGTTCTATCCTCTCATGATTTATAAAACGAAAAGAAAGCTATGTGAATTAAATTTCTATAAATACATACTATCAATTATAGTTAATTACCAACCAAGTACGAAATAAACTTAATATTTAGGAAAATCCATTATCTAAATGCTGCTTTATTTCGAGAGCCTTCTATTTGAGACTTGCACCTGTTTTTATATAAAAAATAATAAAGATTGAACTTACACTAGACACAAAAACCTGGATTACTGTCAACAGACTTACTCTATAATGTTTCTAGTTCGGGTCACTAACTTAGTAAGTAGATTTCATCTACGGGCCTGTTCTTGATGGATTTTCAAGTAGTGCTTACGATCTAGTGCGAATTAGGGGGTGGGCTTATATTAAAACATCAATAAATCTATACTTACCTTTACGTGTACATCAAAATTTGTACTTAGTCCACTGTTCTGGGAAGCTAAGTGCGGCAGTGGCATTTATTTATCTTTTATTACAAGTTGAATAATACACACGAGGCTGCCCTTGCAGCGTGAATGTCATTTCGCATGTGCAATATTTGATCGAATAGAAAATGAATTAATTGGTGGCCTAGAAATTCTTCATTATATCTTTGCGTTCCTTTTGCCTTACGAGAACTTTTATATGTAATTTTATGCAGAAAATATCGATGCCACCAAAACATTCAAAGAACATTCATTATCCAAAAAATATATTCATATCATTAAAAAAAACCGCACAATTAAATGCTGGGCTGGCTTCGCAATTGCTCGCAAAAAGACACCGTTTATCGATTACGTATACGAATTCTATAAACAAAATTATCCAATTTTTTAAAAAGACTTAAGGGTCAATAACCGGAGTCTTTTATCAACACAGTTTACAAATACATTAGTGCGGAACCATAAACAATTAAGGCATGTTAGTGTGTACGTTTGTACAACTTTACTTATATCCTAAAGTACCGCGTTGATATTTGAACAGTTGCGAACCAGCGAGGCGCGCACACATCGAAACTTTACTATACTTCACACCCTGAGTCAAACTCCTAGGAAAAATTTGACTTATACATACACATATCACGCCTTTATCCCTTGCGGGGTAGGCAGAGCGTTAAGGGCCGCAAGAATACGGTCGCTATCGCCACGTCTGACTTATACTTTTGAATAATTAATTTAACTTAGTACGTATGTTAGCTATGGTACAGACTGTAAGCCTATTCGTACTATTTCTACATACCAACTGTGCAATAGCTATAAGAGTCGCTTTATTAATAAATTTATTTTGAGTTTGTATACTTCCATAGGAGTTTGATGCCTAGTATGTGATATAGATAGTGTTTCGGTGTGTGTAAGGCCCGGGTATGTAATGTCAGTAGCCCTGCGCTACACAGGGGTGTATTAGAATGTTGGATGCGGTGTGTTGGCGCGTTACATGATGCGGCAGTTCTCATCGCCTTCACGGATCTCGCCCAACTGTAGGACAGACAAAAATATGAGATAAATCTATGTGAAAGGTATGAAATGCGTCCCTAATAATTGCTCTTATTCATTCCCAAGAATTGGCTCTATTCACCCTCAGGAAATGCCACTATTTATCCCCAAGAATTGCCTCTACTCACCCCCAAGAATTACCCCAATTCACCCCCAAGAATTGCCTTTATTCACCCCCAAGAATTGCCTCTATTCACCCCCAAGAATTGCCTTTATTTACCCCCCAAGGATTGGCTCTATTCACCCTAAGAATTGGCTCTATTTACCCCCAATAATTGACTCTATTCACCCTAAGAATTGGCTCTATTCACCCTAAGAATTGCCTTTATTCACCCCCAAGAATTGCCGTTATTCACCCCCTAGAATTGCCTTTATTCACACCGTAGAATTGCCTTTATTCACCCCCTAGGATTGCCTTTATTCACCCCCAAGAATTGGCTCTATTCACCCTAAGATTTGGCTCTATTTTAACCCCAAGAATTGGCGCTATTCACCCTAGGAATTGGCTCTATTTACCCCCAAGAATTTGCTCTATTCACCCTAAGAATTGCCTTTATTAACCCCCGAGGATTTCTTCTATTCACCCGCAAGGATTGCCTCTATTCACCCCCAAGTATTGATATTATTCATTTTTTTTTTGTGTCTCGAGGATCAGTAAACAGGGCAAGAAAAGCTGATACGTATGTGTCATGTAGTATATTATATTACTTGTTCCCTGCGCGGGTACTTGTGCGCGAGTTCGCGGTGCCGCTGCGCGCTCGTGCTGATCTGCCGTCTCTGTCGCTCCGACACCGCTACCTCCTGCAATCACATCCAAACATTATTGGTAAGAAAGGTATAATCATGATTCCTATATTGAGTTGCGTTATTGCAACTGGTCAGACCGCAATGGACGAGAATGGCACACGACCGTTCAGAAACGACACATGAAAAGATGCAACATTGAACCCATTCAATGGGAGGGTCTGGCAGCACATACATACATACATACATATATCACACCTTTATCCCTTGCGGGGTAGGCAGAGCGTTAGCGGCCGTAAGAATACGGTCGCTATCGCCACGTCTGACATTTTTGAGGATTGTTTTCCAAGGTTGTATCAGAAAACATGTGTATCACTATAGTGACAGGTTGTCAGCCTGTCGCCTAAAAATTGTAATACACCAATACTCTCGAGTCCCTTAGCCACCTTATACGACACCCGCGGGAAGGATGTGGGGTGATGCTATTCTAAGCCGGTGGGAGGCAGCACAGCAGCGCACCGAATGGCGGGGGATGGATGATGGTTAAGAGGCAAGTCCGCGAGTTTGAGGAACAGCGTAAAGCAGACCTCGACGCTAAGCGCGATGAATTAAGGCCCGTCCACCCGTCCTCATTAACTATAATTTTGTAAATGGCAAACTCACGTGTCCAAACTGTGCACGGGAGTTTACTGACAACATTGGCTACAATAGCCATCTCCGGGCGCATCAGCGCCGATCTGATTAGGAGTCGAATTGGTCGCCACGGCCGAAATCGGTCGGAGAGATCACCATCATCAGATACTCTATCCAAATAACAGTCACCCAGATTGTGTCTTTTACTACACTTATAGCAAAGTTATAACAGGCACTGATCACTTCTGTGGCTCGAATTACCACATGTAAAACAATCTCACCTCCTGGTCGGTGTTGAAGAGCTGCGTGGTGAAGGAGTCAGCCACGAACCACTTCTGCCCCTTCATGACGATGTCCCGGGGCGGGTCGTGGTCGGCGCCCGCGTCCGCCGACCACACGGTGGCCACGGCGCCCGGCTCCAGCTTCACGGTGCGGTGGAACTTGAACACGGTCTCCTGCTCACCCGCCTTGCGGATCACTTGGAAACCGCCCAGGCTTTGCTCCTGTGGAATAGAGAGTGGAGTTATAAAATTGGACACATAAAGTTAGTTCCTTTTTACGATTTTTAAAAGCTTGCATCGATCTAAATACACTTTTTCAGAAAACTTACAAAAGTAACACAATGAGGTTATGGACTGGCACAACTGGTTAACTTAACTGGAGCTACTTTTAAAAACTATCTTAAACGGTTTTTTATTTTTTTCGTTGACTATTTTGGATGGCGTCAGAACATTTACTTTTATATAATTTTTCTGTTAATTAATACAAACTTTGAATACTTTAAAAAAATATGAATGAAGTCTTTAGTATTTTTGCACAATAGAGACTGACGAAGACTGACCTTCTTCCCCTTGTTGCGGATCTTGACGAAGGTTCCATCTGGGCAGGCTTCAGCGATCTCCAGGTCTCCCTTGGCAGATGAAGTGACGTTGTAGTCGGTGAGGCTCCTCTCCTCGCTCTCGTCGAGCAAGGTTCGCTTCCTGGCGGCGCGCAGGGGCGTGGCGCGGCGCGCGGGGGTGAGGCGGCCCGCGCTGTGCGCGCCGGAGGCTGACGCGCGGGACTCCGAGCGCCCGGGGGACTGCGCCGTCAGGTTCAGCCTGGAACACAAAAGTTACATTAAGTTTAAATTAAATTTACATACATTCATATATCACGCCTTTATCCCTTGCGGGGTAGGCACAGCGTTAACGGCCGTAAGGATACGGTCGCTATCGCCACATCTGACATTTTTGAGGATTGTTTTCCAAGGTAGTCTTAGAAATCATGTGTAGGAGTAAAATAATATCATGTTTCACTATTGTTATGGAACAAATATAACAAACATTAAATTGAAAATTTTAAAACCACGAATAGAATGTTGTATCGCACTGACTTATTTATTATACAGGGTGTTAGGAAAAGTACTGAGTTCCTTTCTAGGGGTGAACCACCTCATGAAAGCGAACATCTTTCCCCAAGGAACATCGAAATATGGAAAAAAAGAATTTGACCTTCCATACAAAATGTACCGGCCCGCCGAGTCAGGTTGTATGCAAGGCTTATGTCCTTGTGGAAAGTTGTTCAGTTTCATGGGATGGTTCATCCTTAGAAAGGAGTCAGTACTTTTCCTAACACCTTACATAGAGGACCAAACAATCGTTTTTCTGTTTCTTAAAAAAGTTATGTCTGAAGGGCAAACTGATTTATTTGCGAATGACGCAATCCTTACTCAACCTTATAGCCGTAAGCACGCAACGTAAATTTAGTTTACGAAATATCCCTTGTAATAATAGCCTCTTTATTTTGTTACATAAAAATGCTACGATCTATTGTTTTTAAAAAAAAAAGATTATACTTCAGTGTATGATGTAAGAGAGAGACGTGTGTATGTATACCTGTCCTCCTCCCCCTCGAGCAGCGCGCGGTAGGTGGCGATCTCGTGGTCGAGGGAGATCTTGATGTCCATGAGTGTGGCGTACTCGCGCAGCTGACTATACTGCAGTGTGAGAGAGAGACGGGTGTATACCTGTCCTCCTCCCCCTCGAGCAGCGCGCGGTAGGTGGCGATCTCGTGGTCGAGGGAGATCTTGATGTCCATGAGTGTGGCGTACTCGCGCAGCTGACTATACTGCAGTGTGAGAGAGAGACGGGTGTATACCTGTCCTCCTCCCCCTCGAGCAGCGCGCGGTAGGTGGCGATCTCGTGGTCGAGGGAGATCTTGATGTCCATGAGTGTGGCGTACTCGCGCAGCTGACTATACTGCAGTGTGAGAGAGAGACGGGTGTATACCTGTCCTCCTCCCCCTCGAGCAGCGCGCGGTAGGTGGCGATCTCGTGGTCGAGGGAGATCTTGATGTCCATGAGTGTGGCGTACTCGCGCAGCTGACTATACTGCAGTGTGAGAGAGAGACGGGTGTATACCTGTCCTCCTCCCCCTCGAGCAGCGCGCGGTAGGTGGCGATCTCGTGGTCGAGGGAGATCTTGATGTCCATGAGTGTGGCGTACTCGCGCAGCTGACTATACTGCAGTGTGAGAGAGAGACGGGTGTATACCTGTCCTCCTCCCCCTCGAGCAGCGCGCGGTAGGTGGCGATCTCGTGGTCGAGGGAGATCTTGATGTCCATGAGTGTGGCGTACTCGCGCAGCTGACTATACTGCAGTGTGAGAGAGAGACGGGTGTATACCTGTCCTCCTCCCCCTCGAGCAGCGCGCGGTAGGTGGCGATCTCGTGGTCGAGGGAGATCTTGATGTCCATGAGTGTGGCGTACTCGCGCAGCTGACTATACTGCAGTGTGAGAGAGAGACGGGTGTATACCTGTCCTCCTCCCCCTCGAGCAGCGCGCGGTAGGTGGCGATCTCGTGGTCGAGGGAGATCTTGATGTCCATGAGTGTGGCGTACTCGCGCAGCTGACTATACTGCAGTGTGAGAGAGAGACGGGTGTATACCTGTCCTCCTCCCCCTCGAGCAGCGCGCGGTAGGTGGCGATCTCGTGGTCGAGGGAGATCTTGATGTCCATGAGTGTGGCGTACTCGCGCAGCTGACTATACTGCAGTGTGAGAGAGAGACGGGTGTATACCTGTCCTCCTCCCCCTCGAGCAGCGCGCGGTAGGTGGCGATCTCGTGGTCGAGGGAGATCTTGATGTCCATGAGTGTGGCGTACTCGCGCAGCTGACTATACTGCAGTGTGAGAGAGAGACGGGTGTATACCTGTCCTCCTCCCCCTCGAGCAGCGCGCGGTAGGTGGCGATCTCGTGGTCGAGGGAGATCTTGATGTCCATGAGTGTGGCGTACTCGCGCAGCTGACTATACTGCAGTGTGAGAGAGAGACGGGTGTATACCTGTCCTCCTCCCCCTCGAGCAGCGCGCGGTAGGTGGCGATCTCGTGGTCGAGGGAGATCTTGATGTCCATGAGTGTGGCGTACTCGCGCAGCTGACTATACTGCAGTGTGAGAGAGAGACGGGTGTATACCTGTCCTCCTCCCCCTCGAGCAGCGCGCGGTAGGTGGCGATCTCGTGGTCGAGGGAGATCTTGATGTCCATGAGTGTGGCGTACTCGCGCAGCTGACTATACTGCAGTGTGAGAGAGAGACGGGTGTATACCTGTCCTCCTCCCCCTCGAGCAGCGCGCGGTAGGTGGCGATCTCGTGGTCGAGGGAGATCTTGATGTCCATGAGTGTGGCGTACTCGCGCAGCTGCGCCGCCATCTCGTCGCGCAGGCGCGCCAGCTCTTGCTCCAAGGCGGCCAGGTCTTCCGCGTGTCTGGCGCGCTCGCCTTGAGAACATAAAAGGGATATTTAGTTACTACACTCCATATTGATACCTGTGACGTTTGACAGATCCATACTAAAGATCGTTATCTGATGATGATGATTCATATCAGCCAGTGGACGTCCTCTGCTGAACATAGGCCTCCCCTATAGAAGTAAACAAAGGAAAATGTTCCCTATGTCATAGCATTTGCCCGAAGCTGACAAACGGCACAGGTGTCAAACTATATTACGCTTACGCACTATAGAAGTGTCATATTATAACACCAAATGAGCAAGTATAAAAAACATTATTCAGAGAATCGCTTTCACGAGGATCCTAAAATGGGACCTTGTAATATTTATATCATTAAAAAACGCTAACTTAAAACAGTTTCAATTTAATTTCGAATTTAAAAGTTAGTATAATTTCGTTCCTAAATAGAGCCCATGCAATTTGTACCAACGGTGAAATGGGTCTCTTTTGAGATTAAATCCAGGTGAAAGAACTGACCTTCGAGCTGCCTCTCGAGCTCCCTGCAGCGGTTGCTGAGCGCCGCGTTCTTGTTCTCCAGCTCGTTGAGGGTGGAGTTGAGGGTGTCGATCCTGGACCTCATGGTTCTCAGCTCCTCCACAGCGACAGACGCGGCGGTGTTGTTCCGGTTGGCGGCGGCTTGCAGATTCTTCATCTGTAGGTTATGCTGATAAGTTTGCGGGTATTTGGTTATGATTGGTGGGATGGTGTTAGGTGAGGTGATGGAAATATTGTGACGATTAGGTATGAAACACAAATGTGAAGTAGATAGTATAAGCGTATAGTAGCAACAAATTACCTATCATATTTCATGGGAATGGGCAAAAGACTTTAGTGCACATTTTATTCATTTTAAAGAATCATATACATGTAAAAAAAAATAACTGCAAATATTTTAAGGGGTGAACCAGCCCATGAAACTGAACCACTTTCTCTAAGGAACATAGGTCGAAATATGCCCCTTTTACGACGCCCGTGAGTGTCGTAAAAGGCGACAAAGGGATGAATCCAGGGAACGGGCAGCAGCGTTCCTTGTGAATATATAGAATATCTTGCACTGCGCTTGCCAATCCGCCTGCCAAGCATGGTAAGTATGGCTATGGCCCATGTCCAGCAGTGGACAGTTGTGGCTGTAGAAGTAGAATCAATTATTAAAGTTGTTCTATTATAATGAACCGTATCTGCAGAATGGATAAGTGTAAACTGATGTTGTAGTAGTAGTTAGTGGAAAGTGTACCTTGGCGTCGTACATGGCCTCGATCTCGTCGCGGTTGGCCTTGATGTTGGCCTCCTGCTGCTCGCGCAGCTCCTGCAGCGACTGCTGGAGCTTGGCCTCGTACTGCTGCGCCAGACGACCGTCTGCAAAAATGCTCGCGTTGAACATCTCCTCGTTTACTATGAAGCTTCAGTGGTTTTAAAAACACAAATGAAAACTACGACTAGAAATATTTAAAAAAATATTGCCGCCGTGGATTGAGTTACACGTCTGTTAAAAACAAATGATCTATGCTGGTAAGGTAGTTATACACTTCGTCGTTGAATCGATGATAATTTGTTTTGCTTTTCGTGTGGGACACCCAGTCGTCTGATGATAACTAGGGACCGGATTATATGCAACATAAATTTCCTGAAATATGCAAGTAAAAACGCACGAAACATCCGCGAAATGTGCATGAAATATGCACGAAAACTGCCAAAATATACAAGATATTCAACATCAAACTACAAGCTTTAGATATAAAACATTTTTTTCTCACAAACTCTATAGAACATTTCAAA
The DNA here is from genome assembly GCA_029255805.1 of Keiferia lycopersicella. Taxonomy (NCBI): domain Eukaryota; kingdom Metazoa; phylum Arthropoda; class Insecta; order Lepidoptera; family Gelechiidae; genus Keiferia; species Keiferia lycopersicella. The sequence continues at coordinate 3,254,092 of JARACZ010000036.1, forward strand.
GCATTTTAATGATGCAAGATAATCCGATCTCTAACGAAAACAGTTATATTTCCACTGCACTCACCGATCTCCGAGATCTCCACCTGTCTGCGGGTCCTGGTCTCCTGGAGCTCCTGCTGGAAGACCTGGTCTTTGAAGGAGAGCTCCTCGCGCAGGCTTTGGACGGTGTTCTCCATGTCGATGCGGCACAGCATCTCCTCCTCCAGGGTCTTGCGGGTGTCTGCGTACACCTTCTTGAGCTTTTCCAGCTCTTTGGCCAGCTCCTGATGGAGAAAGAATCATTTAAGTAATAAGTAACTTTTCGTATATTTTCTTAATAAGTAACGTAGTTTAGACAAGTTACCAAACAACTAGTGAACAGTGAGGTACATACAAACATTGTATGTATGTAACTGTTCACTGAGTTAACCACAAAAGGTGCATTTAAGAGTGTAATTATTCTCATTAGCACTACAACCTACCTACGTTTTGTTTTGAAAATATTACATTTTGTTTTCTACTTTTCATGTGGTGTATGACTGTAGACAAAACTAACAAACCACAATAAGTAAATCATTAAAAAGTTTGTGTTCCACACGACTCAAAAAGATAAAAGCCAGCGGATAAAAAAAAACTTAAAAAATGTAATTATAAACAACATATGAGTATTATTCTTTTACACACAACATATCACAACAAATAGCGGCTATCTCGATTTTGTAATCAGTGAGAGTGTATCGTATCGAGGTAATGAACCTATGAACCCACCCAACCATGAATAATGCGATGTCTGAATGAAGTTATATGGCTATTTTCTTGTTTCTATGGCGTCTATGATCGTCTAATATAAAATAAACACACTAAGTTGAGTGAGACAAAGCGGGCTATAATACGGGCTTTAAGAACTATGAAAACACTTTCGCATAAAAATAAATTTCAGGAAAGGTAAAAAAAACTTTCTATAGAAAAGACAGTTAGCTGATCGTGATTCAGTTCTTTCCTGACATGATATGTGTCTATAAAGAGGCAAGTTGTTCAGTATCATGTTCTGCGAGCGACCTATCGAAAGGCCCTTATATTTTCTGAGCTAAAGACTAAAGACGCAATATGTAACGGTATTCAACCAGAACTAAACAAAACATGTCAAACAAATTAGGTAAGAGCCCTCGAGCTCCTCATCGCGTGCTTTAAGTAAGGACACACCTTAAATAGCATGATTCGATACCCTTGGATGGCAACTCGTAAAACTAAATCAATACAAACGAAGCCTATTTCAAAACAAACAACAAAGTAAACCGTTGTTCAGTTATGATTTTTTTACGTCTGTTTTATTCTATAATTCTTTCGAACGAATCGACTCAAATTCAACGAAAAAGCGAGCAAAGGGTGAATGTTTGTTATTTTGTAGAAATTGTTCAAAAGATGGTAATTTTGAATATTTGGTGTTTCAAACATTACATATTGATCTGAACTGAACTTGTTAATAAGGGTAGGTACACATTGCTTCTTTCCCGTGTCACTGTTATTACGGTGATAAATAAAATTTTGTTTAGCTAACCCATTTTCGTTTGCTACTATCAGGTTATATCTGGTACACATGGTTGGCAATAGAAGGCAAGAGATCAGATGTGCCATTGACTGTGCTACGGATCTACAGTTACAGTTGATCTTGTACTGTAATGATCAACTTAAGACAGAACTGAGCTACTTGTTGGACGGCAGGTTTCTATGGAAAGACGGTCGCGAGCTTGGCGGATCCTTACACCTTCGGTTATTCCGCAGCATAATAAATAGTGAGATCGTTCAGCTGGAATATTAGGTCAAAACTGCTTCGCGCGGGTTTGCGAATTGCGACCCCCGCGTGGTTCGCTTCCTTCACTTGAAACGCCAGAAGTAAAATTAACGCGCGCGCCCTTACACTGGCAAGCTAAGCGCCTTTGCCTACTGTGCTAGTGTTTATTACTATAACTTCTTGTCTTGTTGATATCTTGTCAACAAGCGACGCATTGTATTTGTTGCTTTAATCAGTATAGCAAGTCCCGTAGTGACGGGCGTGGTTCTTCGCCTGGATGCTGTCTTTGGTCTTTTTGCAAACATATAGAGCTGCTGCCGTACAGTCTAGCTAGTGTTTATTCCTATAATCACCACGTACCCTGGCCTCATCCTGAGCCTTCTTCTTGTCAACAAGCGCTGCGTTGTACTTGTTGCTCTCCTCTGTGAAGCGCGTCTCGTAGTGGCGAGCGAGGTTCTCGGCCTGGGTGCAGTCTTTGGTCTTCTTGTCCAACCTGGAACGAACATTTCCATTTTAAAACTTGGAGATTGCGATATAAAGTATTTTAGTTACAAAAGTTTTCGAAGCTGATTTAAATATGTCAAGGTGAAGTCCAGAAAGTTATAAGAGAAGAATCACACACTAAAAATGTCATTTTTGTCGCTAGGAGCTGCGCAAGGATTATTTGTGAACATCATTCGATCACTGAATAAAGTTTTTCTTATTATTATCTATCTATCCATCGATATCCATATATAGTCTGTAAGTTTAGGTACTTATCTTTTTGTAATCAAATTCTGTATGAAACTGACAGTTCAGAAGTGTCACTTTCTTACAAAGTTTGTTTACAAAAAGATAAGTACCTAAACTTACAGACTATAGCATCGAATTCTCAAACCGCGCGACACTTGAAGTTCAATCTAGGTCACAAGTTGACAGTTTGTGAGTCTAACTAGAAATATATACATTTTAGAATAGCAGTAAAATTATAGTTGAATATAAATATAATTAAATTCGCGAATGCACCCATAAGGGTTAAATTTTCATCAAAAAGCTTTAATATTGCGCTAAAGGAATAACATAGTACGATTTATGATTTTTGTAATCAGAGCCAGCACTTAATTAGCAATGTTTTTTTATTTCCTCTAAAAATACCAAAATATCTTCAACAAATGATGTCATTATAAGGTACAAATGTCAATAAAACTTTATAAACATTTATGTAGGAAGGACAAGATATTGATAAAACAAACTAAAACAGATTTCGGTGATGATCTCAGTCATTCAGAACTTGATACGAGAATTGTGTTATCTTTGAAACATTAATTGCCTTATTATTTACGTGTAAGTGATAGTACGATACTTATAAAGATAAAATTAACCTACTAGGTAAGACGATATTTCTATCAAAAGACCTATTTCCACATATACATATGAGTAAACTATGAAGCGTGCTTTTCTACACGGTTACTTTACGCGACATTAACTTTAGATCAAGTCCACGTTAAGCTCGATTCCTACAGCCTAAGGTCAATTTATTAAAGAGTCAGACCAATGAGTACAGAATGAGGTAAACCTCGTAATAAAGCGTCGTCTCCATACGTAGAGTTGCCATTGCGCAACGCCCGGCGCGATCGGCAACGGAATGTTTTTATGTAAATGTAAACACACCACTATCCGGTACCCGCGTAGCTTCACTCCTCATTACTCCGTACTTTATTCTGTAGCGATAAAGTTGATATTCGAATGTGAAACAAGGCAATTGAAGAGTTGTGTCCCAAGTCGCGTCCGTTGCCGATTTTATTTTATATCGATGCAAGTTACCGCGCGACGCGGCGGGGGCCGCTGCCGTGCCCGCATGTGGGCCACGGCCGGCTCGGTCCCGTCTCGTGTGTACGGCTAATTAAAGAGAAAGGGGGATATCGGGGGGTGATAAACGAATTCAAACGGAATTGGGGACACGCTTCCAAAATAAAACTGCGGAAGACAATCCGATTATCTTTTTCCATGGTATTTTTTGACTGCTAAAACACGTGCGTTCATTTTCTTGACTTTCTTTTTAGTTACGATTAATTTAGTTTTAGAACTACTATTTTGCATAGTGTAATGAAAAAACATGATGAAAAATAACACGGAAATGAATGGCGGTGTAAATGCGAACTTCGTTAACGAATTAGTAGAGCGGTTTCGTAGTAAATATTGCTAGAATTGAGTAAACATTTTATTTAGCTGTGACCTACGCTGGTGACGCGATATTTGGTGTTGGGTGTCCACCTGCTCGTTAGCCATTGCTTGGTCATTTCAAGGTTGAATAACTCGAATACCTGGTACAGTAAAACACCAGTTTACGTTGGACTTGGTAGCTCTTATTTCGAATGTGATAGGAGCTATATTTACATTGATGTAGGTCTACGTATCAACGTGTGTTGTAGGACTGTACATGGTGACGTAATTTGTACACTCTTCGGAAATAGATTAGGAATAACTATCCGATTGATCATCTCACCACGCGGTGTCTTTACGGCTCATAAATTGATCATAATTTATTGCTTACTTGAATATAATTTTGTAACTGAAGGTTCCGTAGATAATTCAGACCTTCAATTAGCAATAACTTGACTTTTATTATCATTCTCGAACTGAATAATTTACTCTACGAAGGTTTTTCACGCACATGAATTTCAAATTAACACATACTCTACAAAACAAATCTACATCTATTGTATTTGCTTGCGAGCAGTTCGTATACTATTTTAGCTTAACGGTTGAACTACTTTGATCAAGGTGCAGTCAAAACGTGCCATCTGTCCATTTGGCGGCATTATTGCGATTATGAACGACAATATCACACCGCGGGAGGCCTAGTGGAGGTAGCGGCGAAGAAATTGAAGCTGCTTAAGCCAATTGTTTGCACAAAACACGAAGCTAAGTGACAAGTCATATGAATTGTAGCAATAGCAAAGCCAAAGCATGCTTAAAACTGGGGATCACGTCAGCATCGAAATAAGGCAGTGACGTCACGCTATATGTTTGTAGATTCGTCAGGGTCTTTTTAACCGCAACCCCGATGGCAAAGGCTGTATTTATAAGCGTCGCAGAATATAAATATGCGTTACGTCACCGGTTTCTAGGTAAATGCTGAGCTCGATTCTTACATCGACCATTTTTAGGGTTCTGTAGCCATACAAAATAATTTTGTGTGTTTTTATTACTGTTGTTTTGACATATGCAGTCAGGTTCGATGGCTACAACGACGTATTGTATTATGGGATACATCTTGTGGGTGTAACGATTATTGCTGACGTAAGAAATTCCCACGCATATTATAGACAAATATTGCATAATATGGAGCAATCGGACACATAAGAATACATTGTTATTTTATTCCTTCGGAAATCCACTTCGTGTATAAAATGACGTGACTCCATCGTCACCCATCGGACAGTACAAAAACAAGTCTTTAAGGAATTTAATAGCTTTTAAGTAAAGACGCGAGTTTTTCTAATCTTATAAACATAAATTATAGCCTTTTTGTGAAGCGGACAGAAGACGCTATTGCGGGCGATTACGTAGTTTCAAATATTTGTAGCGTTCAATGCTAGTAGAGTAGGTTGTTGGTAGTAAAACCTGGACAAAGTTGCAAATGTTATGGAATTGATACTAAACATAGGCAACTAGAATTTTATGGGTTACGAGAGAAATGGTCTACCTTTGTAGAAGAACCTAAACCTTAATCGGGGAATTATTTCTATTAGGTGAAAACAAGTATTACTGCATATTTTTTTTACTGCTTTGTAAAATACTGATATACCGAAAAATGGCGGCACAAATACTTATATCAAGCGCCTATTTAAAACACCGCACGCTTACTTAGAAACACATTCCGAATGGCTAATTTTGGGACGATATTCTTCAAAGCGCGTGCTTAGCGCGGCATAGCTTGTGGGCGGTCCGGTAACCGACCGCATGTTGTTTTATATACTCGTTGTATCGCAGGCGCGTTGGTTAGGGTCAAGAGCCGTAGAAAATCCCGACGTTCCCCGAACATCAGCCAATATTAAGTAAGTATAAGGGTTGGGTAGAATCTTTTTGGGGTCTAATTAATTGCTTAGGGCAGCAAAGGCGGCGCGCAGGCCGGTAAACGTGTTGTCTTGTTCTCGCTATATGGCAGGCGTCAGGGTCAATAGCCGATGGAACATCTGGTTTCCAATATAATGTTTAGGCGCTAGGTAGGATTTTGTCACTTAGAAAATCATTTTGGGGACCTAATTCGTGTTAGCGCGGCGGTAATGTGTGTTCAGTTGTACGTTTTTCTAATAGTAGCCGACACCCGGCGAAACCCATCCCAGAGCTCGATCGCTAATATCAAGTTTAAGTGATGTTAGGTAGAGTATAATAGCGTATTTAAAAACTTATTGTATACCAGGTTTAAGGGCTAGATTGGTCCTTAAAACTGAGGCACTTAGGACATATTTTGTGAAAACATGCGATGAGTAGACTCAGTCAGGGGAAGCTGGCAGCTTGCTAATCAATCAGCCTAGAAAACGGTCGGTCCCACCACAATACAACGGCCGAAATCAAGATTTATTTAGAGCTCTCTCAGTTACTATAGATAAGAGCGTGAATTAATTCGTGTGTTACTAAATCAGGGAAAGGATAAAGTGTGATGTGATCTTTAGTACGCCAACCGCCAGCTCTGTAAATATCAATCACTAGCGGCGCGCCTAGCGGCTGCGCCCGCTGCAACTCATTTTACCGTGGGAATGAGATGTTTTCCCGGCAAGTATTATACATAAAAAACATTCCTCTTGCATCAGGCTATCTATTAAAAAAACCTGCAAATCAGTTGTGTAGTTTTAAAGGCAAACACACATACAGACAGAAGCGAAAAATGACTTTGCTTTATATTATGTAGTGATACGCTATAGCGAGCGCCCTTAGCAGTCTTTCTGATGCATTCGTTTTAAATATTTAAGGTCACCTACGCGGTGTATCGCCGCCAATATCAAGTTAAAATTTAAAACTTGCTAAGCAGGCAGTCTTTTATAATACCTAGGAAGTAGATATATTTCTAAGGTCAACAAGTTCATCCTACAGCCAGTATTAAGTTTAGGCTGTCCCAATGTCATTCAGGGACCTCTGAGCTGCGTTTTATTTCAGTTTCTAAGGTCATCTAAAAATGGTCATTGTTTTGTAGGATTGTTATCAAGAGTATTATATTGCTGTATTATGTAGAATTAAAAGATTAGATATCAACCTGACCTTCAAATTGTCATTTTGGCTTTGTTAGTAAACTGTTTGAATTATTTCAGTCTCTATATTAGTGTACGCATATGCACAATCTGCATTTACATACACTGTCATAAATAAGATGTGCTTATAAACTGTAGAATTTACACAACTGTTTGAATGATATTTAGACTAGAATGAGTCAAATATCATGTTCATTTCATGGTAGTACAATTTCCATATTTAATTCAAGTTTCAAGCTGAGATAAGATAAATACCCACATCCTTTTGTTTGTCGGCTTCTCAGGACATGAAATGACTGAGAAGGTAATTAATATTTACCATTCTTGATAACAAAACATGCTTGATAAAAAAACACATTAAGAGTTGGAGTAGTAAACTTGCTTCCATGTAATGGCACTAGACACAATAGGGCACATACATACATACACAAATCACGCCTATATTACTAAAGGAGTAGGCAGAGCATCAACGATCGTAAAGGTTGTCAGCCTGTCGCTTAACGTTGCAAAACATATGAAACCCTAGAGTCTCTTAGTTGGGAATAAAATGAGGTGATGCTATTGTAAGTCAGCATTACTAGAAATGGTAGGGCTAATAAAATAAATATTTTTTATTAAGCATTTTCTTGTGCAGGTTGGTAAGCTTCAGTTTACGTGAGTCAAGTCATTAAGAGCCATATACAGCAAAAAAATGACCTCCGGTGCCAGTCACTGCCATTCATCAACTGCCGAAGAAGGCAGTCCTGCGAGGTCAAGGTTAGTAGGCCAAGCTTTTTTAAATGGTAGATTATGTGACAAGCCCATACATATCTTAAGCATACGGGCATGATGTGATTCTTTCTTAGTGAAGAGGTAAGGTTAATGTTCCAGAACAAAATACATAGTACTGTATGTTTAAATTCAGCAAACCTTGAAGACAGTTTTAACAACAGATAATTATGTAATAAAATTGATGTGAATGTACAAAGTTATAGTGAAATGTTGCTGCTGCTGATTTCTTACTAGAATTTTAAAAAATTGTATTAGGATTTTTACACAGTGTTAATTTTCTTTATAAGAAAGTTTATCAATAATATTGACTGAAACCAGGATAAAAACCACCATCTAAACTGGAATACCACACCATGCAATGAATATATCTGTCTATTAGCATAAAACAGTTTCTGATTTGCTGATTTCCTTTATTTAGGTATACTAAACAATTCAATATTTGAATGAAGGTTCCTAAGTGTTCATCATCTGCCTGCCCTTATCCCAATTCATTGTGGGTCGGCGCAACATGTTTTCTTCTTCCATTCATCTCTATCAGCAGTCAAATCCTCATTTATGCAGGTTCCTAAGTGTTCATAATTTACAGAATTTACGGAGAAAATAAGGAAAGAATTGTATTATATTTACTAAAATAAAATGCCTAATAATAAAAATTATTGGGCTGTAAAGTAATGCAGTGGAAAAGCAGGAAACCTATAAATACAAAGTGTAGACTTCACCTTGACACAAATAAAAAAACTGGGTCATTTCTTATTCTAGAGATTATGCGATAGAATTTAGGACTAATTGGATGAAAATAGCAGATAATTAATAATGATTATAAGAATGTGTCATGTTTCACTGACTCATCTTATTGTTAGTTTCAATTTACTTGACTTAACAGTTAAGTTAGTTAAAGATAGCGGTGATGTTAGAATAATAACAACAAAACCTAATATATCTGATCAGATAATATAGGAACAGATTTGTTTACAAACAAATTATACTGTGTCAAAATGTAAGGCATGCCAACATGCCTGTAGTTTGTATCTCGCTAGCCGTAAGACATTGATTCAGGTTAAATCGAGCTATGATGTCAGAGTGTCGTAAACGCGAGGCCGCGCCGTCACCGCCGCCGCCGCCGCGCCTGCCGGGCCGCGATGACGTAAACCCTGTAAGGTTAGCCGGGCGGAAGGAATTCCTAGCCACTAAGGACATACAAACTTCGCAACCGATAATCGCACGTCTCAACGACCTTAGCGAATGCTTATCTCGTAATCTGATGCTACAACTCACCGTTTTTTCAGATCATCGTTCTCCTCATATAACCTCTTCAAGTCAATCTCCAATTTGGCTTTCTCGCGGGAAGTGTCGTCTAACAGCTTTCTTGCGTCCTGTAGTTCATGCTCGTACATTCCCTTTATGTTGGAAACCTCGCGGGTGACCACCTCCTGTGTAGTTTGGATCTCCCGGCGAAGTCCGGAGTTCTCACTCTCCAAATTCCGGACTTTGTCGATGTATGCTGCGAGTCGGTCATTGAGGTTTTGTAGATGCTCCTTTTCCTGAAGACGGCTGTGCCTCGTAGGGCTCAGTGGACTGCTGGGCCGGCCGGCGGAGCTAGAAGGGCGGCTGCCGACCGGGGTGCTCGATTGAGGCGGGCTTTGCACAGATGACACAACACTTATGTTTGATGTCGATGAGACAGTCTTTTTTGTTTTGGACGACATTATGATAAACTTTTTATGACACAACGATCAGTAACAGCACAAAAATAATAAACCACGCGAGCGTACGTACACCCGAGGCAAGCCACAAACTTCAAGAAAAACCTTTCAAAATGAAATGAATCAAACCAACCAAAGCCAAGCTTGTATGGTCACGTGACCGTTGAGTCACAAATAATGTTGCCATTTCAAAAACCGGTAATATAGGGCTGTCTTTTAAAACTGTGCTCGATTCCAAATCGATTAGCGAATGCGCGTGTATCCGAATAAAAAAAAATTATGACATTTGTTGATGCTTGGAAATATCGTGTGCGAGTATTTACAAAATTTTAGATGATAATCTTGAAATTCGTGTAAAATGGCTGATGTGAATAGTCTATTTGATTGTTTTGAAGACGATGGACCCAGTGAACAAGCAGTTCAATTCCCCAATGTCACGAAAGATGATGCTACGAAGTAAGTTGAATCCTAACCTATAAGTGCTCAAACTTCTTCGGTATTTCCTTTAGTAAACAGTTTTCTTTGCAGAGAAAAGCCTGAAGAGGAACCCGCTACTACCACCAAACGCCCTCACGAGGAAGTAGAGTACGCGGATACTTCAAAGAAAGTCAAAGTTGAAGATGAACCGGACATTACCGCCGATGTAAAGTAAGTTCAAGCACTTCTTCATTTTATCAACCGTACACTGTATGCTTTTCCTATATTTAGATCAATAGGCTTAATAGAGATACCTATGCCAGTTGTTTTTTTTTCAAGGAATATTACGAACATAATAATAATAATAATAAACGCCGTGTGGTCCCCGGCTTTAGAATAGGGCCACCCCATTTCCTCCTAGGGGGTCGTACGAGGCGACCAAGGGACATAAGGGACGAACTGATCAACTAGTACCTCGGTATACTTGGGGCCCGAATTAGGGCCTCCGTATTCATAGGTTACTAAGTCCCTAGCGCAAAAAACCCTTTCAATTGGAAGAAATGAGGCACTGCGCTCCTTTGTTACCATGCGTACCGAATAAATCATACCAGTCTGATTTCACCCGGGTGGATCATTCTGACGAAGTCCTACACTCGGGATCACCAAACAGCATGAAAGCGGCACGAAATAGAATTAGTGTACCCCAGGCGGGTACCAGCCGCGCTGGAGAATCCCGTCCCGATTCGGGCTGCCCCACGTATTCTGGGGGGGGCAACGTACCGCGAAGAATAACGCGATCGACCACCAGATCGCCGTCTGTTGACGTTACGCAGGAGGAAACCGCAACCCACACTGCGTCCGCCACAGGCAACATAGATTTGCGTAACAGGCGCCAGCTTACCACACCAATACCAACCGAACAGCCTAGAAGTGTTTTGCAGGAAATACGTCCTGCAACCACCCTAGCTGGCCGAAGTAGACAACGGATGTCTTGGACAGATAACATTAATCGACAACTGCTTCGTTGCTACTACCAAGTCACAAATTTAGGAACCGATTTAACTTTATATCGCCCACGCATGCATCAAAAATTCATTGAAATATTCCCCGAACTAAATTTCATCACCGAACAAAGACTTGCCGATCAAATACGTGTAATACATAAACACAATCGAATAATACCATCTGAAAGAGATAAAATAAAAGCAGAACTTGGAACACTATACAACAATAACACATTAACAAGTATAGTAGAAGAAGAAGAAGAAAGGAACCCTGACACAGATCTACTTAACGAAAATGAACACACACAAGTAACCCAAACACTACCATTAATCACACAGCCAACATCCATCACTCTTTCAGATTCATGCAATTTTCAAGATCCCACACACACAACACCAGATTTAATTGAAAGCACAACATCGCAAAGTAATACACAATCACAAACATCATCAGACGAACCAACCTCAAACACGGAGGAAACCATACTCACAAGCCTATTACATGAAGCGCTAGATAAATACACAGGTACAGATCCTACATCTAGACCAGGAATACCAAAGTTGGCTTTTACACGCAACCTAAACATCACAATAGATACTATGAATCTTATAATACAGAAAATAATTAAAGAAAAACAAAAATTTCATATTGACGACATACATGTACTGATATACTGTGCAGCAACGGCCCTAACAACATACATAAACCCTAAAAAATCAAACACAACTAATAATAACAGTAACCTAAACAAAAACAGAACTGAGAACAAACCTGGATGGGAACGACGTTTAGAGAAGAAGATAAAAATATTAAGAAAGGAAATAGGACAATTAACACAATATTTGGCAGGAAAGTTATCATTAAACAAACAAAGAAAAATTAACCCAAACAATCTTAATACAGAACAACTAAGAGAAGAAAAAGACAAAAAAACACAAACCCTCCAAGCTTCAGCAAAACGACTAAAACGGTACTTAAAATCTAAACGAAGAAAATTGGATAACAGAAACTTCTCAAATAATCAAAAATTGTTTTACAGGATGTTAAATAATGAAAACAGTAACCCAATAACTGACCCACCAAGTATTGATGATACAAAAAAATACTGGAGTGACATATGGTCTAACCCAATAGATTACAATATAGATGCGTCCTGGATAGAAGAAGTGGAATCTACAAACACAGAAGTAGAAACAATGGAAGGAATAACAATAGAAGAAGATGATATAAAAAATGCCACAAGTTCAATGCTTAACTGGAAAGCCCCAGGGCCAGACAAAATCCAAAACTTTTGGCTAAAAAAACTGAAAGTGTTTCATAAACCTATAGCAGATATATTTAACAACTTTATCGAAAACCCGCAGCAAGTTCCTCAATTTTTAACTCAAGGCATAACCTACTTAAAACCGAAAGATAATGATACTAAAAATCCAGCAAAATACAGACCAATTACATGTTTGCCCACATTATACAAACTTCTTACATCCATCATATCACACAAAATTAACCTACACATAACTCAAAATAACCTGATAGCGGAAGAACAGAAAGGGTGCAGTAAAGGTAGCAGAGGTTGTAAGGAACAATTAGTTATTGACAGTGAAATTCATACTCAGGCAATAGATAGACATAGAAACCTATACTATAGTTACATAGATTATCAAAAAGCTTTCGACAGTGTTCCACATTCATGGCTCTTAAAATGTCTCGAGTTGTATAAAATAGATAATAAAACAATAAACTTCCTTAAAATTATAATGACCCAATGGACCACCACACTCAATATCAAAACCCATAAAGAAAACTTAGCATCCGAAAAAATCAACATTAATAGAGGCATATTCCAAGGGGACTCCCTTAGCCCACTTTGGTTTTGCCTAGCCCTTAACCCTCTTTCACAATTACTGAATAACTGCAGTGAAGGATATCTTTTTGACAGAATAAATAATGTAAAAATAACCCATCTCCTATATATGGACGACATAAAGTTATACGCTGCCACTCGAAAACAACTGAACCGACTACTTAATATAACAGAATCATTTAGTAATGACATAAACATGAAGTTCGGAGTAGATAAATGTAAAGTTAACAGCATAATTAAAGGAAAGCACCAAACACAAGAACCATTTAATCTTACAGAACGACCTGAAACAATAGATAGTCTATCCCTAAATGAAACATACAAATATCTCGGATTTCATCAAAGCCATAAACTAGACCACAAAAAAATTAAAGACGAACTTAAAATTAAATACAAACAACGACTCACCAAAATACTAAATACACAACTATCGGGCCGAAATAAAATAAAGGCTATCAACACCTACGCAATCCCTATTTTAAACTACTCGTTTGGAATAATAAAATGGACAGACACAGAATTAGAAGCACTTAACACACTCACACGAACTACATGCAACAGACACCTTATACACCACATTCACTCAGCAGTCGAAAGATTCACATTAAAAAGGGAGAAAGGGGGCAGGGGGATCATAGATATTAAAAATTTACACTACCAACAAATTGATAACATGCGCACCTACTTTCTGAAAAAATCTGATACAAGTCATCTGCATAATGCTATCTGCTCAAGACCTAACTCTACACACGGCACACTAGAATTGAACGACACAAATTTTAAACCTAAAGATAAGATCAATACAGAGGAAACAAAAATAGAAAAGTGGAAGTCAAAAGCGTTACATGGAAAACATATAGCAAATTTACAGAAAGATCACATAGATTATACGGCATCGAATACATGGTTAAAAAAAGGCAACATTTACGCAGAAACAGAAGGATTCATGATAGCCATCCAAGATCAGATCATAAAGACGAAAACATATCAAAAACGAATAATAAAAGATCCTACCGTAATATCAGACAAGTGCAGGCTATGTAACCAGCAGTTAGAAACAATAGACCATATTACCGGAGGCTGTAATTACCTAGCCAACAAACAATACACAGACAGACACAACAATGTTGCAAAACAGATCCACGCCCGATTAGCCAAAAAATACAATTTAATTGAAAACATAGAACCTTACTACAAATATAAGCCTCAAAATGTCCTTGAAAGTCAATCAGCTAAGCTTTACTGGGACCGGGACATTATCACAGACAGAACTACACAAAACAATAGACCAGATATAATTCTTACTATAAAAGCAACCAAAACAACCTACCTTATAGACATTTCCGTACCCAACACAGACAACTTACAAAAAAAACATATAGAGAAAATCCAGAAATATATACCACTAGCAGAAGAAATACAGGCCATGTGGCATCAACATCAAGTCCGCATAGTTCCCGTTATAATCTCTTCAACCGGCATAATCCCAAAAACATTACACAAGGCAATAGGTGAATTAAAGCTCCCAAAATCAACGTACGTTAATATACAAAAATCAGTAATACTTGACACATGTTCCATAGTTCGGCGATTCCTCTCTAACGCAACTATATTCCATACCGAAGACAATGTAGCATCAGAACCAAGTCACTTGGCATAGCCCGTACTTGGTTCTGTAAATACCGACATGCTCGTAATGTCGAGATAAGTAGAACAAACTACAGAAAAATAATAATAATAATAGCCTTTATTGACCAGTAATTACATAAAATTTTTACATGCACACTTATATATTACATTTAATTAAATAAATATATTAAATTTCATTCATTATTATCATTTTCATTTTATTTTATTTTATTTTTATTTCCTCTATTGTTTTTCCTTTACTGGTCTGCTTCCTTAGCAAAGGCCTCCTCCAGACCTTTCCAAACCTTTCTGTCCTGAGCTTGCCCCATCCAGTTGTTTCCTGCTTCCTTTGTAATGTCATCTGCCCATCTTAGATTTGGTCTTCCCCGTTTCCTCGTTCCATCTCTTGGGTACCATTCCGCTACATCTTTTGTCCACTTGTATCGTGGGTCCCTTGCCATGTGTCCTGCCCATTTCCATTTTAGTTTTTTCACAGAGACTGATATATCTTTCACTTTGGTTTTGTTTCTGATGTCATCTAGTCTCTGTCTATCTTTCTTTTTGATGGAAAGCATGCTTCTTTCCATGTCATGCTGACACACCTTTAATTTCTGTAGGAGTTTATTGGTTAGGGCCCATGTTTGGCATCCATATGTTATACATGGGAGAATACACATATCGAAGACTTTACTCTTGCAGTTGATTGGCATATCTTGATTTTTCATGATGTCCTTCATTGACCAATAGGCTTTCCAGGCTTTGGTCTTTCTTGTTTCTATTTCTTTAGATGTTAGGTCTCTTGGTGATATTATTTGCCCGAGGTATGTGTACTCGTCCACATATTCTATTTGCTTTCCATTTATCTGTATGGGTACCTTTGTATTGTTGGTCATAGCTTTTGTTTTTCCCGTGTTCATTGTTAGTCCAACATTCGCGCTTTGTTCTGCTAGTTGTTGTAGCATCTTCTCTAATGACTCTGGGTTATCTGCAAACAGAACCAAATCGTCGGCGAATCTCAGATGGCTAAGTTTTTTGCCATTTATATTAATTCCTTGGTCTTCCCAGTTGAGGTTCCGGAATACGTATTCCAAGACGGCAGAAAATAACTTTGGAGAGAGTGGATCACCTTGTTTTACTCCTTTGTTTATGTTGAACTCAGGTCCCGTGGTTTCTAGTCGGATTCTTGCGGTAGAGTTCTTGTAAATTTCTCTGATTACTCTAATGTACTTTTTATGTATACCTTGTTGTGATAGAGCTTTCCATATTTCGGTTTGTTTTAAGGAATCAAAGGCCTTATTGTAGTCCACGAACGATATGTAGTATGTCTTCTGGTATTCTGTTAGCTTTTCAATGATTTGCTTTACCACAAATATATGATCTATAGTACTATAGTTGGATCTAAAACCGCCTTGTTCTCTCGGTTGATTTTCGTCTAATGTAGTTGTTAGTCTTGTGAGTATAATTTTTGAGAATATTTTATATAGATTAGACATGATGCTTATTGGTCTATAGTTGTTAATCAGATCTTTGTCTCCTTTCTTGTGTATAAGTATAATTGTTGATCTTGTCCATTGTTCGGGGATCTTTTCTTCTTCTAGCACCTGATTGAAGATTGCAGTGAGCGGTTTGGTGATTTCTTCAATGGCAGATTTTAAAATTTCATTTGTGATTTTGTCTTCACCTGGGGTTTTTTCGTTTTTCTGAGTTCTGATTGCGTGTTTGACTTCTTTCTCTAGAATTATAGGAATTTCTTCACAGTTCTCTTCAGGTGTTTCTAGATCGGTTGTGTCTTCTGGGTCCTTCTCGTGATAAAGCTCTTTATAGAACTCTGTAGCTACCTCATTTATCTTTGACCTCTTTGTTATCCTCTTGCCTTTCTTTGATTTTAAGTTTGGTATCCACATAGTCATTTCTTGCATTTCTTTAAGGGCCTTCTTCACTGCTCCGGCCTTTTCAATATAGTATTGGAATCTTTTTGTTTGTTTTGCTTTCCTGTGTTGTCTAATAGCTTTATTAATGTTTTTACTGAGTTGTGTTATTTCTTTTACATTTGTTTTGTCCTCTTCAAGCACCATTCTCCTTTTTTGGATAAGTACTCTAGCAGTTTCTCCGATTTTGTCTTTTTCTTTTTCGGTTGATGTAATTTCTTTACTAATTTTACCTAGCGTTGCTTCCACAATATTATATTTTCCTTGGAGATCTGTAATTTTTTCCACTTTGTCCAGCGAGACCTTCATTCTGCTCCGCACCTGGTCCGGCAGCTCCATTGGTCCCTGCACTTTCCGGGTCCGATGCCTGTTCCCTCTGGAACGCTTGGGCATTAGAAGGTTAAGCTTTGCCCTTACCATGCGGTGATCTGAGCTAAAGTTGAATGCGTTGAGGACGTCTACATCTAGGAACATTTTTGGTTGGTTAGACAGTATGAAATCTATCTCGTTTTTGTACCGTCCTCCTGGGGAATACCATGTCCATTTTCTGTTGCTTTTCTTTTTGTAGAAGGTGTTCATAACATATAGGTTATTTTGTAATGCGAAGTCAATTAGCCTTTGCCCATTATCATTTCTTGTGCCTGTTGCATGGTTTCCAATTATGTGTGATGTGGACTCTGAAGTTCCTATTTGTCCATTAAAGTCTCCCATTACGATAACTGTTTTGTATGTCTTTTCCATTACGGAGTTGAGTTGTTTATAAAAAAACTCCTTTTGATGTTTTGGTGCGCAGTTTGTGGGTGCGTATGCTTGAATAATTGATATATGAGTTTTGTGTTGTGGAAGCTTCAAGTTAAGTAGGGCTATTCTCTCTGAGACTGGAACGAATTCTTCAATGCTGTCTTTTAATGAAGTGTGAACAAGGAAGCCAATTCCATACTGCCCTGGGGTTTCTCCTTTGTAATACATGATGAAGTCTTCGTGTGCTTCTATATTTTCTCCCAAGCGTCGTACTTCACTGAGTCCCATCCTATTACGAACATTTTCATAATATTTCGCCACAAGTCTGTGGTGCGCAGCGAGCTCGTAAATTCCGCGCATTTTAACAAAGTCTTGTCAGACAATTCAGTCCACATTCATGGAAAAAGGCTTAAACTACCATACCAGTGCTTGTTCTTATTTAGCCTATGTCATCCCATCATACCACTACCATTCAACCATACAACTCAGGTCCAAGTCTTGCAACTATCCTCCAAAAAATCTTGTATTTTTTTGAGTTTATTGTTTAAAAATACTGCTGGAAGGTGAAATTAAAACTTGCAAGTGAAATAGGCTGCCCAGCATAGTTATACTTAACAAAATTTATAGTTTTAATACATACAAATCTTACAAGTTTGTATAGACCATAGTCAAAATACAGGACCATAGTTGTATGTTTTTTTTTTAACTTTCAGCTTGGATCTCCTGGCATCTCGAATTGTTATCCACACTTTGGAAACTCATGAGGGTTGTACACATGAAGTAGCAATACCTCCTAACCACGAGTATGCCCCGCTTGTGCCATTAACTTCTGAACCAGCTAAGCAGTACAGCTTCATACTTGACCCTTTCCAAAAGGAGGCAATAATGTGTATTGATAACTTGCAATCTGTGCTGGTCTCGGCTCATACTTCTGCGGGGAAAACTGTTGTGGCTGAGTAAGTGTTATTTAAATAATATGAATATTCTATAAAAAAAGCATAATATGAAACTGTAGTTTAACATTTTTCAATATATTATATCTCCTTAAGTTTCTTTTTATGAAGATCATCTACAGGTGGCAACCTCTGTTTGGTAGGGAAAACCATAGTTTTCGCTTTGTTATTAATAATTATGGACTATTAAAATTAAATTTTATTAAGAAAATTCATTGAATTCCATCTATCAGACTAATGGTCATCATCATCATTGGCCTCACACGTCTGTGACAGACGATTTAATCAGTGTCTGAGGCAAGACTTTTCGTGGCTATATAAGCCAATGCGGGAGCGGCATGACTTTCCGCACGCTCTACAAGTGAAGGTGGTATTATAGACTGGAACATGCATGTTTAGGTGTCGTTTTTGCCTTTTGTTGGCGAGACCAGAGAACCAGGCGTCGTCGTGAGACTTACGCCCATCGTATACACGCTTTCGCCATTCGTCCCTATCCTCAGCAAGCTTCTCCCAGCTTTGATGGTCGATGTCAAACGCAGCCATATCCCGCTTGGCGCAATCTTTGAAACGCAGCATGGGTCTTCCAACCCCTCTTTTGGCGTTAGCTACGGCACCAAGCAGGACACGCCGCGGTAGACGCGAAGGTTCCATTCGGTGCACATGCCCTAGCCACCGCAAGCGTTTCTGCTTGAGCAGGGCGGTAAAGCTAGGCAGCTGTGCAATTTCTAGAACTCGCTCGTTTGTGACTCTGTCCTGCCACGTTATATGCAAGATGTTTCTTACGCAGCGCATATGAAACGAGTTAAATCGACGCTCTTGTTTTGCATACGATGTCCAGGTATCAGCTCCGTACAAGAGTATGCTTAAAACGCAAGTTTGGTAAACAATAATCTTGGTTTTAGTGGTCAGATGTTTATTGTTCCACACTCTTGTACTCAGCTTACCAAACATGGTTGCCGCTTTGCCGATACGCGTATTGATCTCAACATCAAGTGTGAGATTGTTCGACACAGTCGACCCCAAGTAGCAAAACTTGTCGACAATGTCCAAGGGAACGCCTCCGAGCATTATATGTGGAGCTTCTGCGCCTTGAGTTAAAACTACTGTTTTTTTGGCATTAATGGACATGGAGAACAGAGAACACGCGTGGGAAAACTTATCGATAATGTTTTGAAGCTCATTTTGAGAATTTGAAACGAAGGCTGCGTCGTCAGCAAACAGAAGGCTATCGACAAATAAGTCATCGCGGTTGCGCTTAGACTTTAGAAGCGAGATATTGTATAGCTTCCCGTCAGCCCTTGTGTGCAGGTGGATACCCTGTTGGTCATCGCCGAAAGCATGTTTGAAAAGCAATGAAAAGAAAATACCAAACAGGGTAGGAGCTAACATGCAGCCTTGGCGAACACCTCTACGCATTTCGAACGTATTGCCGTTAAAAACAACTAATGGTATAAGATGCTAAAAGCAGGGAATTCCCCCAAACATTGCAATCTTATCTATATTATTGTTATTGTCACATAAACACAAAAAGGGGAAATCCCTGGCCTCTATCTGAAAGAGAGGTATTAGTAATAGTAAATTTTTTCAGGGATTTTGTAGAGGATTAAACTTACCTGCTGTGATTTTTATTCTCTATCTAAGAGCCAAACCTTATATTTATAGGTATGCCATAGCACTGTCGCTTAAAAACAAACAGCGAGTGATCTACACAACTCCGATCAAAGCTCTCTCCAACCAGAAGTACCGAGAGTTCTCCGAGGAGTTTCATGATGTGGGTCTGATCACAGGAGACGTTACTATCAACCCATCAGCATCCTGTCTTATTATGACAACTGAGGTAGGCTAAAGAGAGGAGCTGAAGCAAATACTTTTCTTATGTACTAGAATTACCTATTATTTATAAACGAATGGCCATACTGGTAATGCTTTGTTATTGATTGGGCTTTATATCAGGGTTGATTTTCCTTTTGCCATGTGAAGATAGGATCATCCCGAGGGTGTTGTAAAAGGCAACTAAAAGACTTGAGGGTTTCATGTGTATTACAATTTTAGGCTACAGGCTGACCTGTCACTACAGTGATACATGTATCATCGAAAAGGCCCTCAATACTTGTCAGACGTGGCAATAACGATTCGAATTGTACGATTGTTAACGCTCTGCCTACCCCGGAAGGGATAAACGCGTGATTTGTGTATGTATGTATGTTGATTTTCCTTTCCCCAGTTTGTATCTCCTAAAAACCCTTGAAAGGCTTTTTAAAGCACTATTTTAAGGCTTTCAAAACTCTTGTGATCTCTGTGTATCACTTATATGGACTATTATTGCGTGTGCATCACAAGGCGGCAAGCTGGCTTTAAAGATTAGAAATGGAGACAAAGTGTTAAGACAAAAATTTATAAAGTAAAGTTTGTGAAATTAAGTCGTTCTTTTTCTAGATCTTGAGAAATATGCTGTACCGTGGCTCGGAAATCATGCGCGAAGTGGGATGGGTTGTGTTTGACGAGATTCACTACATGCGAGACAAGGAGAGAGGAGTGGTGTGGGAAGGTGAGACATCATACTTATTTTTAGCTAAAGTTTAATCTAGTTTATTTATTTGCCTGTTGATTTTGGCTAACTAATGTGAATTAAATTCAGTTTTTAATTTGATCAATTGCACTGTAATACAGTCCCATATTAAGAGAAAGCCTTAGGGCCGCCGCAGACTTTCGAATGTTTATTATTGGGTCTTTTTAAAAGAATTACTGAAACGAACTCTATCGCAATTGTAATACAGAAGTAGCCTTGCATGCTGTTTAAGTAAGACCGCGCGGTGCGACGTATGTCTCGCGAGGCGGTGAGAACTCTCGGAAAATCACCGTATATGCATACAAATAGAGCAATTTGCCTCGCCGTGCTCACCGGATCGCGAGGCATACGCCTCTGACTTATTGTTTAAAGAAAACCTACAGAAATGATAAAGTGTATACTATACTGTAGAATACAATACTGTAAATGAAAATAAGAGATTGAAAAATTTACAAGCGTCTACCTGTGCCCCGTTTTTCAAAACTACAAGCTACAGGGTAGTTTCGTTGCATGCGGCACTGGAATCGAACCTGGGCCGCGTGGGGGCCCACTGAACTATCGACGCATCGGTCGGCCTCGTCAATTTCTCAAACTCTTGATGCTCGTCTCGAAGTGACGATCGTAGCGACATCTAGTAGTACTACTTTAGTACTAATTACCTGGTTAGTCTACAGTAAGAATTCAAACCATATAATGAAGCTATTGTTTATAAATATTAATTTAGTACTGAAACGTCCACAGAAACCCTGATCCTCCTCCCAGACAACGTCCACTACGTGTTCCTCTCAGCCACCATCCCCAACGCGCGCCAGTTCGCCGAGTGGGTGTGTCGTCTGCACTCACAGCCCTGCCACGTGGTCTACACGGAGTACCGACCCACACCGCTGCAGCATTACATATTCCCCGCTGGTGGGGATGGGATACATCTCGTTGTGGATGAGAAGGTAGGTTACTTGTTACAAGATTAGGTGCGTACCCACCGGCCGAGTAGCCTCAGATGCTCACTGCCGCGCGCAGCATGCGGCGCAATGCGCGGTCGGTGTGGACGGTTTTTCGCCCGAGCATGAGAATTTTAGCATGCGCACCCATTTGGTTACAAGGTTTGGTTTGTTTGACATCCATTTTTATATAAGATGTAAAAATATTAGCTGCAAATACTTTATGGGATGCATCAGCCCATGAAACTGAACAACTTTACCAAAGAAACATAGGTCGAAATATATAAAAAAGTGCTCCCGTACAAATTGGCTTGGTCGGTTGGTAATTTTGTATGGGAGGTCCAAAAATATTATTCATATTTCGACCTATGTTTCTTGAGGAAGTTGTTCAGTTTCATTGGCTGATTCACCCCTTAAAATACTTGCAGCAATTTTTTTACACCCTGTAAAAAAATACTATATCTAAATACCCTCAAATTTACTGACAAGTTTATGTATTTTCAATCACATTATACTTCTTTTTATATAAATGCTTTATGTTTTGTCCTCCAGGGTCAATTCAAGGAAGACAACTTCAACACAGCGATGGCGGTGCTGGGCAACGCTGGTGACGCCGGCAAGGGCGACCAGCGCGGGCGCCGCGGCGGCCCTAAGGTATGAATATTACAATTCTTTCTAATAATTGCGTATGTTTGTTTATATCAAATCTGCAGTATAAAAGATCTTCGAAAAAGTATTTACACATTTTTGCAGAACTGCTTTTCTACAGCTTTGGAAATTTGATAAAACCGTGAAACTCAACAATTTATTTATTTAACTTTATGCAAAAAACTTACATGGGCGGACTTAATGCCGAGGGTATTATGTACCAGTCTACTTTTAGGGCATTTGGAAATGGGCCATTGTACCTAAAGAAAAACTATTTATAAACGACAAAAACTATTTCGTCTGATCGTGATTTTGTATGGAAACTATGGAAAGGTGTAATTTTTTATCGTTAACACTACATACCATTACCAACATAATATGTCCTTTCACAAAGATTGTTTATGTTTAGTGTCACAATCTCATCATGTCTGCAAAGTTTTCCATACACCGTTGCCCTATACTATTCATCGTTGTAAATAAGTGTAGATATGTATCTTATTTCTTCCTCAGAGCGGCAACAACCAGACCAACATCTTCAACATAGTGAAGATGATAATGGAGCGCAACTTCGCGCCCGTCATCATCTTCAGCTTCAGCAAGAAGGACTGCGAGTCCTACGCCATGCAGATGGCCAAACTGGACTTCAACACTAGTGAGTACCATAAGTTGTTAATACGGATAAAGAAAAGAAGCAGTCGGCAGCACGGCACGGACGTATAAGCACGCGCGACTCTCCGCCCGACCAAGAACCATCGATTGGTTCGTAAAATCGCTTCTAGATATGGCCATTTCTGGCTTTTATTACTTACTTCTAGATTTGAACATAAATCTGAATTATATTACTTACTTCAGATTTGACCAGTTCTAAATTTGACTGTTTCTTGGCTTAGCCATTTCATGGTTTGAATACTAGAACTGGCCATTTCTTGTCTTTAACTACTTACTTCTAGATTTGACCATCTCGTTATTTCACCAGTTCTTGTTTTCATCACTTTACGATTTGAAGAAACGACTCTAAATCGACTACTAGAAAAAAGATAAAAAGAAACGTCACTGTAATATCAGTTTCACCTAAACGACTTCATGTTCGTTTTCTTTTTACATTACGGTTTTTGTTTTTTGTTTTACAGTCGAAGAGAAGAAACTCGTAGACGAAGTGTTCAACAACGCGATGGACGTGCTTTCCGAGGAGGATCGCAAACTGCCACAAGTGGAAAACGTCATCCCTCTACTGAGGAGAGGCATCGGCATACATCACGGCGGTCTACTGCCCATTCTCAAGGAGACCATCGAGATTCTGTTCGGCTTGGGACTTATCAAGGTCAGATCACTCACGCTTTGTAAGCTAACCACACACACAAATCACGCGTATATCCCAGGCGGGTTAGGTAGAGCGTTAACCACCGTAAAATTACGGCCTTTATCGCCACGTCTGACAATATTTGAGGGTCGTTTCAGATGAGTCATGTATCACTATAGTGACAGGATGTCAGTCAGCCTGTCGCCTAAAATTGCAATAGACATGAAACCCTCGAGTCCCTTAGTCGGCTTCTACGACACCCACGGGAAAGAAATGCGGTGATGCTATTCTAAGCCGGCATCCCATGGCACAATTTTTTTTTTCAGTTATTGACATATGTTTTTTATCAAAAGCTGTTTCATCATCATCATATTTTGGTCCTTTGTTTGAATTTTTTTTGTTTGTTGTCGTAATAATAATCGGTATAATTTTTCAGGCACTATTCGCTACAGAAACGTTTGCTATGGGTCTCAACATGCCCGCCAGGACTGTGGTCTTCACGAACTGCCAGAAATTCGACGGAAAAGACTTTAGATTCGTAAGTGTTATAGTTTATTTTCTTGTTTGACTGTTCTATCTATATTTTATTTTTCTTATTTCGTGGCGATTTCGAAAGCAGACCTCAAATCTTGTTTAATTAGTATTTTCTGAAATTATTTAAAATTTGCACGCTATCATAGGCTTGGGAAAGCTTTCACAGTAATTCTTTAGTAAAAAAAACACCTTCTATTGTATACGGAAGACGGAAAATATTCTCAAATTCGATTCAAGTCACGAATTTCTTATCTATTAGCACAGCCACCAAAACAGTTCACTGCTAGTCGTGGGCTGCCCCCAATTGGGAGGTAATGCCATTCTCAGCACACTTGCCAAGCGGATAGGCGAGCGCAGAACAAAGTGTTATAGATATTTACACGGAACGCTGCTGCCCATTCCCTTCATTCATCCCTTAGTCGCCTCTTACGACACCCACAGGTAGAAATAGGGTGATGCTATTCTAAACCGGCATCACGCTTATATTTATTGTACGTATTAAATTGGTTATTTCCTCCAAGATTTGACACGTAGTTTTGTTCATATACAGGGTATAAAAAAGTTTGCTGCAAATAATTTAATGGGTGTATCAGCCCATGAAACTGAACAACTTTCCCCAAGGAACATAGGTCGAAATATAAAAAAAAAATTTAGACCTCCCATATAAAAATTATTACCAACCAACCAAGTCAATTTGTATGGAAGGTACAAAAAAAATTCTCATATCACGATATATGTTTCTTGAGGAAAGTTGTTCATGGGCTGGTTCAACCCTTAAAATATTTACAGCTAATATTTTTACACCCTGTAGAAACTAGATTTAGCAAACCTTTGTCCCGTACAGATCACATCGGGCGAATACATCCAGATGTCGGGTCGCGCGGGTCGGCGCGGGCTGGACGACAAGGGCATCGTCATACTGATGATCGACCAGAAGGTGACCCCCGCCGTCGTCAAGGGCATGGTGCAGGGCAAAGCGGACCCCATCAACTCCGCCTTCCACCTCACATACAACATGGTGAGATAAGGTTTTAATAACATAACCAACAAACATATAAGGTGTATAAATATTAGCTGCAAATGTTTCAAGAGATGAATCAGTCCATGAAACTGAACAACTTTCCCCAAGAAACATAGGTCGAAATATGAGAATTTTTTTTGGATCCCTCATACAAATTGACTTGGTCGGTTGGTAATTGTGTATGGGAGAACCAAATTTTTTTTTAGATTTCGGCCTATGTTCCTTGGGGAAAGTTGTTTAGTCTCATGGGCATGTTCAGCACTTAAAATATTTGTAGCAATTTTTTTTATGTATTTTAAATAAATCTGCTCACAATTTAATTGTAGAATTTGCAGACTTTTCCTTGATTGCCGAGCTCAGTGAAAAATACAAATTCAAATTCAAAATGTATATTTACCGATGTGCGACATATATGTGGATTAAACCTGCGACAATGTGATATCATTATCAACTGACATATCGTGAAGTCAGACAATGTAGTAAATTCAAAGTGAAATACTTTCAGGTACTAAATCTGTTGCGTGTGGAAGAGATAAACCCAGAATATATGCTGGAGAGGAGCTTCTTCCAGTTCCAGAACCAGGCTGCCATCCCAGACCTCATAGACAGTAAGTAAACAAACAATGGTTTTGTAAATAAAATGTATTGGGAGTTTATCTTCTCTGATAATTGCAATTTTGTTTTAGTCCTTTTAGTGCTACGCTTTTAGACGACCAATGTGGCGCAATGGTAGTGCGACTGCCTTTGGCGCAGAAGTTTGATATTTATCACTTTCTGAAATAGTTCCCAGTCTGGTTAGGACATTGCGGGCTAAACCATCCAATTGTCCGTAGGTAAGATGGTTCCGTGTTTCGGATGGCACGTTAAGCCATAAGTCCCGGTTGCTGTCTATGATCTCTTAGACGGCGGTCGTTACACAACCATGTCAGAAGCCTGCTACTTAGAAAGCGCTTGAAAAATTCTGACACTAGGGTTTATCGGGTCGTTGGTCGACTCGGTGTCCCACACGAAAAGAAAGAGTGCTACGCGTTGCACCTTACGCTGGCGTACAAAGGCCATTTACAAGATAAAAGTAGGGGTTCTTATTCTTCATATCTGGTGTCGATTGTCGAATAGATGACGTCATGTCCCTCTAGTTTCGAAGATTTCAAAACACTTAATTTATTTAATTTTTTCTGTTTATTAGTTTAAACTTTGTATATCTTGAAAAATTATGAATGAAGTCCGTTGTATTTTTGGACAATAGTTTTAAGCGTACATGGTACAGCTTTTATATTTTCTTTATAACCCAGTCCACTAGCGAATTGAATATTGTGAGAATACCATAACGTCAAATAATTACTTGCTTTTGACATGTTTTAAAAATACAAACCAAATCTTAACTATTTCTATCTCTCACCACTAACAGAGGTGCGAGCGAAACAGAAGGAGTACGACATGGTATCTGTCGATCAAGAGCACTCGATCGCTTCATACTGCAACATCAGAAATCAGTTGGACCTATTGGCTCAGCAGTTCCGATCATTTATCACCAGACCCGAATATTTGAAGCCGTTTTTGCAACCTGGGAGGCTGGTCAAGGTAACTCTTTGTTTGGATATTTTGCTTTGTAGTTTATACATGTTTGTTACTATTGCGAACACAACTCTCTACTATTATCTCCTATGTACTTATATAGAGGACGTGTGACGACACCCTATATCTTTTCCATGGGTGTTGTAAGAGGTGACTAAGGGATTTGGAGGTTGCTGGATGTGATATATCACAGGTTGACAACCTGTCATTATGCTCGCAAGGTCTTCTGAAATGACCCTCAAATTGTTGTCGGACTTGGCGAGATTGGCCGTTTTCCTACATTTAGAAAAAAAATATTAGAATTATATTCTCTAGGATTTGAACCTGCGACTTTCGCTGTTTAGTATTGGCAATTACGACCGTCTGAGCCACCGCGTCTCAATCGTTGCCTGGAAAATAATGCAAGTGTATCTTGGGCCAACCCAGCCTGCGGTAGAAAATGCAAGTTGTACAAGAAGGTGATACTTTAGACGTGACAACGTTTTATAATTCGATGGAGCCGGCTGCACGCACAGAAAACATACTTATGTAGCGTTACCTCGCTCTGAGGCGTTCCATCTAAGGACTAAGTTCAAGCGAGAGCGCAGAATGAGCGACAAAGAGGCACAATCGGCCTCCGCGTTCGGCAGCATTCGACATAAATGCAAGCATTCCATCGTATTTTATTATGACGTTGTCACGTTCAACTACCGTCAGTAAACCGACTTTACATACATACATATAATCACGCCTCTTTCCCGGAGGAGTAGGCAGAGACTACATCCTTCCACTTGCTACGATCCTGACACACCTCTTTCGCTTCCTCAACATTCATCAGCCTTTTCATACATACTCGTTAGTTTAGGGTACTCTTCACCTGACCTTTCTTTAGAGATTTGATCCAGGTACGTTCGTCTAGGTCTTCCCCTTCCAACGTTTCCATTCACACGGTCCATATATACTTGTTTAGTTAATCTATACTCGTTTAGTTAATAATTTAGACTTTATAGACAACCGATTTTTTATTTTAGGTGAAAACAGAGAAACACGAATACGACTGGGGCATAATAGTGAACTTTCGTCACAAGACGGACAAGAAGAAGCGCGGGCAGGAAGTGAACCCGCTATCTGCGGAAGCTGTCATCATCGTGGACATTCTGCTGCATGTGAAGAAGGCTGATGATGGAGACCCTGAGAGCAACGTGCCTTGCCCGCCAGGAGAGGTAAGAAAATCTAGTGAAAGTTATGTGCAGCAAATATTGTTATCAAAATGACTCACAAGATATCGCTGACTGTAATACTTTTCGGTCCGCTAATTTTTGGGTTTATGTATGGCAATCAACGATTGTTTCTTATACATTCTGTATAATATTTTTGTATAATTTTTGTCGCGATTCGGGGCCCTCCAGAAAATTCACTGTTATAGCCGTTTTCACTATGATTAGATTCCTTTTTTATCTTTCTCTATCTCCCTAATGCAAATGGCACAAACAAGTTTCATAAGTTAAGTTTTTATTTCTTTAGCAACTATAAAAAAGAAATATTACTCCCAAACAACTTATCGATGTTGCATTTACAGTCCAGCAAAACAGAGTAGACAAAAAAGTGAGGGCGCCACTTTCTTTGCGATCTGTCAAATCTGACAGATAACGCTTAAATATGGCAACAATTTTTCATTTGCCGTGTGATGCCGGCTTAGAATAGCATCACCCCTCATCCTTCCCGCGGGTGGCGTAAGAGGCGACTAAGGGACTCGTGAGTATTGGTGTATTGCAATTTTTAGGCGACAGGCTGACAACCTGTCACTATAGTGATACACATGTTTTCTGAAACTACCTTGGAAAAAAATCCTCTAAAATGTCAGACGTGGCGATAGCGACCGTATTCTCACGGCCGTTAACGCTCTGCCTACCCCGCAAGGGATAAAGGCGTGATATATGTATGTATGTACGTATGTACAATTTTTCATACAAAATTTTTAGTTCCATTTTATTTAATTTCTACTCTTTTTTGCTGGACTGTAAGTGTATATACCTCCTTATTTTTAGAGATACACAAACTACACTGTTTTTACTGTCATTTATATTTCCAGTCAGGAGACGTAGAAGTGGTCCCCGTACTCCACACGCTCATCTACCAGATCAGCTCTCTGCGAGTCTACTACCCCAAAGACCTCCGACCAGCCGACAGCAGGAAGTCAGTTCTGAAGACCATTAATGAGGTCAAGAAGAGGTTCCCTGAAGGTCCACCGCTTCTGAACCCTATAAAGGATATGAAAATTGAAGAACCGGTGTTTAAGGAATGTGTGGAGAGGATAAAACAGCTGGAAGAGAGGTAAATACTAGACTGTGTCTTTGAACTTTAAATTGCGCCATCTATTGTCGATTCCGGAACTAGTTAAGCGCATACGAAGCCTTCTGAATGTAAGTAGTTCTTAAAATTTGGATCAGATGGAGCCACTAATAATCTTAAGACGTTACGCTAGAAAGTCAGTTCTCAAGACCATTAATGAGGTCAAAAAGAGGGTCCCTGAAGGTCCACCGCTTCTGAACCCTATAAAGGATATGAACATTTAAGAACCGGTGTTTAAAGAATGTGTGGAGAGAATAAAACAGTTAGAAGAGAGGTAAATACTTGACTGTGTTTTTAGAACTTTAAATTGCGCCATCTATTGACAATTCCGGAACTAATTAGACATATACGCAGCTTTTTTAATGTAAAGTAGTTAGTAGTTACTATGAATTTTCCTAAATAGCAATATTATTTTCCTTCAGATTATACGCGCACCCAATGCACACGGACAAAAACCGCACCGCATTAACAGCCGCATACGAGCGAAAACTAGAGATATACGACGAGCTACAAGTAGCCAAAACCGAACTGAGGAAAGCCAAGAGTATACTGCAGATGGAGGAATTGAAGAAGAGGAAACGAGTGCTGAGGAGGATGGGGTATTGCACCGCAGCTGACGTTATAGAGTTGAAGGGACGGATAGCTTGCGAGCTGAGCAGGTAAGAAATTTTTATTGTTTATTTATTCTTTACAAAGTAGTAAATTTTACATTTATCTTTTTGTACGACAAAATCAGTCATTGTAAAAAAGAGCCGTGTGATGCCGGCTTAGAATAGCATCACCCTACATCCTTCTCGTGGGTGTCGTAAGTGGCGACTAAGGGACTCGAGAGTATTGGTGTATTACAATTTTTAGGCGACAGGCTGACAACCTGTCACTATAGTGATACACATGTTTTCTGAAACAACCTTGGAAAACAATCCTCAAAAATGTCAGACGTGGCGATAGCGATCGTATTCTTGCGGCCGTTAACGCTCTGCCTGCTCCGCAAGGGATAGAGGCGTCATATGTGTACGTATATATGTTTGTCAGTCTTTGTGGTCCAAAGTGTTCTTTAAAAGAATGTCGTCCTTCGCGTCAAAAATTCAATGAAACAAAGTGAGCGTTTCTTAAAGAAACTATTCCGGAAGACTGATTACTATATCGCCATATACTTTGTGGGATCAGTTGTCAAGTTTAAACAGTAATTGAGACTTCAGTTTATGACGTACAACACCATCTTTCGGATAAATTTCTTCAAAAACTTATTTATGTCGTAATTGATTGCTGTCTTAATTTTAGCGTTACGAATCAGAATGCGTGAAAGTGCCATTTAAAATAGAAACCCTAACATACTTTTCTTGTTCCAGTGCTGATGAATTACTCCTAACTGAACTGATCTTCAACGGCGTATTCAACAACCTATCTCCTGAACAAAGTGCGTCTTTGGTCAGCTGTTTCGTATGCGACGAGAAGAGTAACGAATCCTCTGCTACCGGTGAAGAACTTCGCGGGGTGCTTAGGCAACTACAGGTAACTATCAGTTTTGTAGGCTTTCAAGAATAGACAGAATATATAGTAATAGTCTATATAGTAATAGTCGGTTTCGTATGATAAGTATTATAAGAGTCTTTGGTTTCCGGAGAACAGCTACGTGGGGTGCTTAGACAACTAGGATTTTAAAAGAATATGTAAGAAGCTTTCAGAAGTGTTTAGAAGCAGTCGGAAGTGTTTAGAAGCGGTCAGAAGTGTTTAGAAGCGGTCAGTAGTGTTTAAAAGCGGTTAGAAGTGTTTAGAATCAGAATCAGAACTTTATTTGCAAAGAAAGTGGTACAGTTCAGCAGGTGATAAGCTTAAGATTAATAATAATGTTCAACATTTTCAGTCACGTAAATCTTAACATGCAAATTCATAATATATCTAAAACAAAACAAATGTCAAAAAAAAAAAAAAAAAAAATCCAATTAAATATCAATTACATGTCAATCATAAAAAGCAGTCAAAATTACATAATTACCAGATTACAATAATAGTCACAATATAATTAAAATTTGAAATTTAAGTATTCGTTTAAAAGTTCCTCTCGAGGACCAGATTATATAAATTCACTTTAAACTTGTTAAATGGCAGTTCTTTTATATTATTAGGAAGTTTGTTATAAATACATACTGACATATAAGTGCAGTTTTTTTAAATCCAACTGTCTTCGGTCGATCTTTATGCTCAATTCTGTTGGAGTACCTTGTGCTTCTCAGTGGGTACAGGTCCGAAGTGGTCCTGTATAGGTGACAATTTTGCTTTACAAATACAGACATTTCGTATATGTATAAACAGGGAAAAGGCAGAATTCGCAATCTCTCAAACAAAGGCTTGCAAGGATCAGTCGGTGCTGCTCCACAAATTGCGCGGACACATTTTTTTTGAGCAATAAATACCTTCCTAATATTTGTTCCATTGCCCCAAATAATTATTCCGTATCTTAGAATTGACTCAACATTAGAAGCTGTTAGAAGTGTTTAGAAGCGATCAGAAGAGATAAGTTTCCAAAAAATTTTAGAAGTTATGTGTAGCAGTGGACTGTTTTGGCTGTTAAGGTTAAGGGTAATGACGTACATATTTAGCGTTGCTTTTATTAAGTGATTCCAATTTGTTCCAGGAATACGCGCGGCGAATAGCGAAAGTGTCGATCGACGCTAAAATGGAGCTCGACGAGGACGAGTACGTGTCCAAGTTCAAGCACACCCTCATGGACGTGGTGCTGGCGTGGAGCAAGGGGGCCAGCTTCCTGCAGATCTGCAAGATGACTGATGTGTTTGAAGGTAAGGGTTTGTCTTTGAAGGTAAGGGTTTGTCTTTTAAGGTAAGGGTTCGAAAGATGACTGATGTCTTTGAAGGTAAGGGTTTGTCTTTCAAGGTAAGGGTTTGTCTTTGAAGGTAAGGGTTTGTCTTTAGACTTAGGAATACGCGCGGAGAATAGCGAAAGTGTCGATCGACGCTAAAATGGAGCTCGACGAGGACGAGTACGTGTCCAAGTTCAAGCACACCCTCATGGACGTGGTGCTGGCGTGGGCCAAGGGGGCCAGCTTCCTGCAGATCTGCAAGATGACTGATGTCTTTGAAGGTAAGGGTTCGAAATATAGATAGATAAACTTTTTATTGCTTACAACAAACACAATATTAAAACACAAAACGGCACAATATACTATAACTAAAATTAAACAAAGGCGGCCTTATCGCTGAAAAGACGGCTGATGTCTTTGAAGGTAAACACAAAGAAAAAAAAACCAACAACAAAAAACAAATTACAACAAAAATGTTCTTGTTTCGAAAGATGACAGATGTCTTTGAAAGTAAACACAAATAAAGCAAAAAAAGATAAAGAAAAGAAAGCACAAAAAAACCAACAACAAAAAACCAATTACAACAAAAATGTTCTTGTTTCGAAAAATTACGGATGTCTTCGAAAGTTAACACAAAAAACAAATAACAACAAAAATGTTCTTGTTTCCTGTAGTTGTTACTTTTGTACAATAAAATATTTTTACCTACTTATAAATAATAATAAAAACATACATATATCAAGCATTTATCCCTTGCGGGGTAGGCAGAGCGTTAACGGCCGTAAGAATACGTGTCCAAGTTCAAGCACACCCTCATGGACGTAGTGCTGGCGTGGGCCAAGGGAGACAGCTTCCTGCAGATCTGCAAGATGACTGATGTCTTTGAAGGTAAGGGTTTGTCTTTGAAGGTAAGGGTTCGAAAGATGACTGATGTCTTTGAAGGTAAGGGTTTGTCTTTGAAGGTAAGGGTTCGAAAGATGACTGATGTCTTTGAAGGTAAGGGTTTGTCTTTGAAGGTAAGGGTTCGAAAGATGACTGATGTTTTTGAAGGTAAGGGTTCGAAAGAAGACTGATGTGTTTGAAGGCAAGGGTTCGAAAGATGACTGATGTCTTTAAAGGTAAAAACAAAAAATAAAATGCAAAAAAAAACAAACAAATAAATCACAAAAAAAGCCTCTTTGCTGCTCGTTTCGGCCCCACACATGCCTCAAAGGACCGGGTCCCTATGGGCCTGTGATTCGAAAAGAATCGCTACATAATAATAATCAATACATGGATTTTAAATTAAATTTTAAAATAGGTGAATAACTTTATTATTGCATTAAGATTAGGTATAATGTAGTAAATATGACTTGAAAAACTTTTATAATTGTATGATGATAAATCTTCCTCTCCCATTGTCCCAACAGGGTCCATGTTCTAAGTACAGACCTTATATCTCACAAGTGCGTGTTTGCCATACTTGTGTGAGTTATCTCTCTCTTTTTTCGTTTTGGACGCCGAGTCGTCCAATGAAAAGAGAGAGAGATAATACACACAAGTATCGCAAACAAACTTACCTATGGTACCTTACAAACTATTTTTACCACCGAAACGTAACACGTGGTATAAGGTTTTGAAAAATTGAGCTTTAAATGGCCTTGAAAACGTCCTCTACAGAACAATTTTTACCGATCATAACACCTTACTTCTTTGAGTTCTTAAGATTTCCTTCTCTTCCAGGGTCCATAATTCGCTGCATGCGTCGCCTGGAAGAGGTGCTGCGTCAGCTCTGCCAGGCCGCCAAGAACATCGGCAATACCGACCTCGAGAACAAGTTCAGCGAGGGCATCAAACTACTGAAGCGAGACATCGTTTTTGCGGCCAGCTTATACATGTGAAGACAAACTCTACAGGGTGTAAAAAAAATAGCTGCAAATATTTTAAGGGGCGAACCAGCCCATGAAACTGAACAACTTTCCCCAAGAAACATAGGTCGAAATATGAGAAAAAAATTTGAACCATACAAAGTTACCGACCAACCAAGTCAATTTGTTTGGGAGGTCCAAATTTTTTCCCATATTTCGACCTATGTTCCTTGGGAAAAGTTGTTCAGTTTCATGGGCTAATTCACCCCATAAAATATTTGCAGCCAATATTTTTACACCTTATATTACTATGACTGTAGATCTGTAGATAACACTACAGGAGCCACCACCCGGCGCAGTTGCGCTGGAAGCTCTACTTACTGACACTGGCGAAATCACAATGGAAACGCCACTAAACAAGATATTGAATTCAGTTGTGGACTGGGTCATAAATAAAATATGAAAGTTGTACGTTTAAAACTATTGTCCAAAATACTACGGACGTCATACATATTTTTTCAAAATAATTAAATTTTGAATTGATAATCAGAAAAATTACATAAAAGTAAGTGTTCTGACCAAGGTTCTGACGCCATCCAAATTAGCAATGTATGGCGTCATACATTCCTATTTTCATACAAAATACCGTTTAAGATCGTTTTAAAAAGTAGCTCTTTTGACCTGCCAGTCCTCAACCCTATTGAGTGAAGTGATTAATGAACAGTGGGTGAAAATAATAATAATAATAATAAATAAATCCTGGACAATTCACACAGCGCCATCTAGCCCCAAACTAAGCAAAGCTTGTACTATGGGAACTAAATAGCTGATACTAATACATATATACTTTTTTTTTTGTAAATAAATACATATTATACATAGAAAACACCCAGACTCAACACAAATATTTGTAAATTGACTTAACAAATATTTGTGTCCGGTGGGGATCGAACCTCGGCGTAGAAGGCAGGCATACTATCCGCTACACCATCGGGACAGTCAAGAAGATGAAGAACATTTTGGTTCATTTGATTGTAAGTTTCTTATATTTATCCTCATTATGTATTAGAAATTTTGACACGTAACAAGTACACGTAAAAATTGTCTTCGATGATGTATCTTTGTCGATAAAGTGATCGATCAGTGATTCCAGAGGTTTGTTTTGGACATTTTAATTTATAAGTTACTTATATCTTATTTGTGTAATAGAAAATTTGTCGTATATTCCATTATTTTTATTTAACATCTTCCCATATGATACTTTGCTTAGCGTATAGCAGTCCACTGTTGGACGTAGGCTTCTCCCAAGGTGCGCCACAAGGCACGATCTCCCGCTATCGCCATCCAGTCGCTACTTTGCTTAGGTAAAGCTAAATTTCCAGTTTAGCTGGTTCAAAATGTATGACGGTTGAAGTTGAAATCGTAATTTCGAGCTATATTTATATTTTTGGTATAAAAAATACTTTTGTCACCACATTAAAGCCTGTGGTTGCCAGCTTGTCGCCTAAAGTTATAATACACATGAAACCCTCGAGTCCCTTAGTAGTGAAAAAAAATTACACCCACGGGAAAGAAATGGGCTGATGCTATAAGCCAGCATCACACGGCAAGACACATGTGTGGACTTTGTGGGTTAAATAATAATGAAACACAAATACACAATGTTATAAGAGAACTTTATTGTTTTAATTACGGTATATCTATAGCATGAACTGGCAAATAACAAAATGAATCAGTATTCGACTAGAATTACACTAGAAAACCTTGTTTATCATCGGCCGTGCCCGTACGATAATATTTGATCCAACTAATTTAAAAAATTATATCTCAAACAGTGATTCGAATGCCGACAAAAATATTGAAAAATTTCGAATATTTAAGTCCTAAAAGCTTCGAGTAATATTCAATAACGAAAATAGCCTTATTTGTATAGAAAACCGTACATAGATAAATGGCAAAGTCAATGAGCACAGTTTCCTTAAAATATTGCACATACAAATTGTTTTCGATTAGTTTATTGAAGCCTGCTATCACGTATCATTATTATTGTCTTTTCATACACGCTTATTCTTAGAATAAGAACCAAGTCTAATAAATCTTTCGCCTCAAAATAAATGCAAGCTTTTACTTTGCTGACACAGAAATGTCCCATAGTTTAAAATCTTTTACTGAAGTACAATTTTTATTTAATTAGAACACTGGATTTTTTTTTTTGTAGTCAGTCAATACACACACTTTGTAGGGTGTTTCTACTCATGATTCTAAACAACTTTTACTATCAGGCCACCTGCGAAATCGCAAAAAAATCGGTGTTCTATAGAAAATTTCATATCACTTACTCAGCGAAAATGTACGGAACACTCAAATGTATTTTTTGTGATTTTTCAGGTGGCCCGTTTGTAAAAGATTTCATAATAATGAGTAGAAACACTACAGAGTGTGTACTGACTAAAAATAACACTGTATGTATTTTAATATTTCTGAAAACCTCTCCTTAAATAGTAGATTACGTACTGAGGTATGTAAGCTATCAATAACAACTGAGGTTTTTTAACGCCCGAGCGGAGCGAGGGCGGTACCTTTCCGAGGTTGTTATTGATGTTACATCCGTGGTACGTATACTGCTTTACATATCGAATGAAAAAAGAGTAAAATAAAGCGATAAATACAAGAAAACGATCCATAAATGATGATTGTATCGTCTGCTATTCAAATTGCACCACTAAACTTTTTTTCTATGATTGAAAAATATTGAATTAATATGAAAGAAAAATATCTTAACATAAAGTAGACATTTTTCTGATCGTAGGGATATTAGTAATTTTTACTTTTGTCATTGTAATCTTGAGTAATAATTCGACAAACTCATTTATTGAGGTTATAAAAATACAGATTAAAAATATAATTCCTGCGTTCAAGCAACACAATTCGTAGCGGCCAGTTCGAAATTTAAAATCGTATACAACCAATTGGATGCAACTCCTATTAAAAAGAAGAAGAAATTGATTTTACATATCTCATGCTCTGAAAGTAGGTCATTACTGACAAAAAACACGACCTGTAAGTTCAACTTACAGGCGAGGTTTTAAAACTAAGCCTGTAAGTAATTTTAAATATGGAAATAGAGAAAGAACCAATAGAATCGCGGCAATTAAAAAGTTAAAATCAATTTCTTCTTATTTTTAATAGGAGTTGCATCCAATTAGTTGTATACGATTTTAAATTTCGAACTGGCCGCTACGAATTGTGTTGGTTGAACGCAGGAATTATATTTTTAATCTGTATTTTTATAACCTCAATAAATGGGTTTGTCGAATTATTACTCAATATTACAATGACAAAAGTAAAAATTACTAATATCCCTACGATCAGAACAATGTCTACTTTATGTTAGGATACTTTTCTTTCATATTAATTCAATATTTTTCAATCATAGAAAAAAAAGTTTCGTGGTGCAATTTGAATAGCAGACGATACAATCATCATTTATGGATCGTTTTCTTGTATTTATCGCTTTATTTTACTCTTTTTTCATTCGATATGTAAAGCAGTATACGTACTACGGATGTAACATCAATAACAACCTCGGAAAGGTACCGCCCTCGCTCTGCTCGGGCGTTAAAAAACCTCGGTTGTTATTGATAGCTTACATACCTCAGTACGTAATCTACTATTACATATCTCATGCTCTGAAAGTAGGTCATTACTGACAAAAAACACGACCTGTAAGTTCAACTTACAGGCGAGGTTTTAAAACTAAGCCTGTAAGTAATTTTAAATATGGAACTAGAAAAAGAACCAATAGAATCGCGACAATTAAAAAGTTAAAATCAATTTCTTCTTATTTTTAATAGGAGCTGCATCAAAATTTTTAAATTTCGAACTGGCCGCTATGAATTGTGTTGCTTGAACGCAGGAATTGTATTTTTAATCTGTATTTTTATAACCTCAACAAATGAGTTTGTCGAATTATTACTCAATATTACAATAACAAAAGTAAAAATGACTAATATCCCTACGATCAGAAAAATGTCTACTTTATGTTAGGATACTTTTCTTTCATATTAATTCAATATTTTTCAATCATAGAAAAAAAAGTTTAGTAGTGCAATTTGAATACCAGTCGATACAATCATCTTATATGGATCGTTTTCTTGTATTTATCGCTTTATTTTACTCTTTTTTCATTCGATATGTAAAGCAGTATACGTACCACGGATGTAACATCAATAACAACCTCGGAAAGGTACCGCCCTCGCTCCGCTCGGGCGTTAAAAAACCTCGGTTGTTATTGATTGGTTACATACCTAAGTACGTAATCTACTATTAACTTTTTAATTGCCGCGATTCTATTGGTTCTTTTTCTTGTTCCATATTTAAAATTACTTACAGGCTTAGTTTTAAAACCTCGCCTGTAAGTTGAACTTACAGGTCGTGTTTTTTGTCAGTAATGATCTACTTTCAGAGCATGAGATATGTAAAAGTACATTTCTGTATCAGCTTACACACCGGCCCCACAGACCACATAAACTAATCGACATAAGAAACAGTTACGATCGAAAAGATTAAAAAACTCTTACGCTATAGTCTCATTTGGTGCCTGAATTGATATGTCCGAGAACTGAACGCGAAAACGAATTCTAATTTGTCTAGCTATTACTTTTTGCGTAACTAAACGAGGTATTCTTTTGTGTCTATAGTTACGTACGACTGGGGAACCTTTTGGTCGCAACAAAGTCCCATCAATCAATTAAAAGTTAACTCTGGCATTTTTTTCTCTCGTTTCAACACAGATCTCGAATTTAAGTATCCCTATTTTTCACTGGTTTTCCATCATCATATACCAAAAAAAAAACTGATAGTCTTTATCGCTTTGTATCTACTGTAAATTAAAAAATAAAGTCTATTTTCATAACTCTATGATTCATTACAACAATTTTATGGAAGGTGGAAACATGTTTGTCATTAAAAAGGATTGAGTACTTAGGGAATATGTAAAAAGTTATACTTCACTATTGACAACAGGATGCTATTTTTATTATTTTCAAGTTAATCGACCACAAGGACTTCTGAAACCCATTTATTTAATGAATAATTGTCGACACCAAAGGTTCCTCAGCCACCGATGTGAACTAAACCTGCGAGGTGCACGTAAAACATCTGCACTCCGCCCATTACACTCTGCTATGCTATATAAGTATACGCTATTATTTATTATCGATTTAATACTTAGAAGTTATAACACACCAGCGCGCCCGACTGCTATGGAAGACTCTACGCTTACAAAATGGTGGCGGTTTGGCTCGTTTCAGTGAAGTAATTTTTGTGACACTATTGAAAACGAAATCTTTGTGAAATCGTTTCTTAAACAGTAATAATTTTAGTAAGATGAATGTAATCGATGTCTGTTGCATTTGTGTACAATAAAGAAAATATCAATAGAAAAAAAAACCATTTTAAAGTTACTTGAGTAACTTATACGAGAGCAGATAGGCATATTTCGTATTTGTGTAACAAACATACGAAAAGTATGCAAAAGGAATGAAAGTTGCCCGAACATAGGTGAATACATTACAATCATGCCTATATTCTTTGCAGAGTACCCAGTGCTCAATGTTATCACTACGGCTAATTACAAGTTTACAGGCAAAATTCGATGTAAATTGCGTAGTCGGTAAGACCTTGCGATTTCTTATTAAACCAGTTAACTTTAGCCCTAGGGATAAATTTGGCCAAAGTTTTAATTTCCCACCATTTCCAAACGGTCCGAAAACACAGGTTAGTTCTACCTGGCAATGTTGGATGGTAGTATAAGCTAGTGAATGAATGATGGATTGGCAATGGTGGTTAATCGAGTCTTTTTCCCGATTTGGGCCAAAGTTACACAATATGTTAGATTAACCTGTAGACTTATAGCCTGTTTGACAACATAGCACAGAGTGTCCTAACAAAGCTTTTTCAATATAATAAGTAAAACTTTATTTTAAATTTTATTACTATAACATTTTGCCACCAAAATGATTTCACTGAAGGGAATCAAACCGCCACCTAGAAGCACACTCGATACACCAGTCGCTCGCCCGCCATTAAAAACGAACTACACCATTATAATCGACTCCTTACTGTATTTATACAAAATGTACAATCGTCAAAAGCGCCATCTGGGTATCAGATACATATTGCAATACGATATGGTTATGTGGTATTCGATGATCTATGTTATGTGTATTGATAACAGTAATCTCTTTTTTGCTAGTTTTTAGGATTTAGTAAAATTAAAACACATTTTTTTAATAAATCGATTGACACAAGTAGATAGACAATATTCATGATTTTTAGTATCTTTAGGTAAATGCCACACGTTATGAGCCAAAATGCACTTGTATATTTCGCAGGTAACGATTGGATCACGTTAGCCCATATGGTAGAGCCGTCGCTAATACAGATAGCGAAAGGCGCTAGTTTTAATTTTGTGTAGGATAGAAAATTTACCATTTCTTGTAAAAAAAAAAGATGATAGATATGTCAGTTTAAATTGCCATAATGTCACCCCGTCAAACGTAATCTTAAATACATATAAACCAAGACTAAATCCTAAAAACTAGTGTAGCCTATATAATAAAATGTGCGTTTATTCACCACCTTTGTACACCCCCCTTTTTTCATCTAGAAGATCTAGCAAAAATACTTATTAAAATATAGTCCCATCAGATATATTTACTTCTGTTTTATAATTCGTATAGTTTATTGCTATTGCTTTCATGGTTACGTAAAAACCAGTAATGTTTTATAATGATACTAACATTTCATGACAATTACTATTTGTGACATAGTGGCAATGTGCGAATAAAGAAATCATAAATATAAAAATCTTTCCCGAAAGCAACATGGTATTAAGTATTAAAAAAATAAGCTCTTCTGTATAAAACAACTTATGCTTTTATGGCCAAAACCATATTTAAAATATGTAAAAGTAATTGCAACTGCTTAAAAAGCTATAGGAAATGATTAATATTTAGTTCAAAAATCTAACACACCTTCTTTTCCCTTTACTTCAGTAGTGACCCCATAATTCGAGATTACTGTGATCAATTCGATTTTAAATACAAATGCGAGCATGCTACTGTCCTTAAAACTGCATTCGGGATATAAACGATCTACTGCAAATATTTTAAGGAGTGAACCGGTCCATGAAACTGAAAAATCTTCCCCAAGAAATTTGGTCGGATTAGGAAAAATAAATTTGGACTCCCATACAAAATTACCAATCGACGGAACCAATTTGTAAAGTAGGTCCAATCTTTTTTACTTAATTAGACCCATGATCCTTGGGGAAAGTTGTTCAGTTTGACTGGTTCGCCCTTTAAAATTCTTGCAATTTTTTTTACATTATCTGCTCTGGAATAGGGTAAATCATGTGGTTTGGCACTCGATCTGTTTCGGTAAGACTACTACGGAGATTTTGTACTATGTTGATTGTTGAGATTAAGTTCTAATTGTGCAATCATTCTGCTATTATTTAGGTTAAAAGAACCTATATTATAAAAAAAAGTGAAGTTGAAAATACATAAAATATAATGTATAAAATTATTGCTACATTGTATTTTGTTTCGAGTTAATAATGAAATTTGTATGTATTGTTTTTGATCTTTGTAAATAATTTTATTATTACTAAAATTATTGCACAAAAGAATCAACCGATATATTTAGAAACTTTGCATTTTAACGGACAATAGCAAGCTTTCTATGAAATTTAGGACTATCGATATGAATTTATAAAACCCGTTACGTTAGGTTTGAACCTGAATTTAAATACTATGAAACATTCACATTTAGGATAGGTACAAACGAATTATTATATATGCTTACATTCTTATTTCGCGAATTTAAAACTTACGTATGAGAGATAGGATGTGTTATTTTTATTTAATATCGATTTTTGAATGATATTTGATCTACAGATCAGATTTTAAAATGATATGCCATCTAATTGCAAAGTTCAGAGGTTTTACCGGAAATATCATAGATTATAATCATTCACATTATAGAATGATATATTTGAATATTTGTGGCCTTTCTGAGGTCCTGTTCATATTAGGCCTACCTGGGGTAGGTAACTATTTAAGATATGCTGCAAAAAACCTGCCTAATCGCGTCATAATGCTTTTAAAATTATCTTTCGCTGTAAAACCCCTGCTAGTTGATATGGCTTGATGGATGATACATACACGAGGACAATGATTAATGAACGACAGTAGAAGTCGAATTCCAACGATTCAAACATCAGCAACACACGTCTTACACCATAATAGGCCATTTAAGTTAGTAAAATATGTACAATAAAAATATGAAACTGTTCAGTTTCTTCAATACAACATTATTCGAAGATTAGGCGAGAAAGTCTAACAACTAGACGGTTGGAAAGTCGTTTGAGACAGCATCGGGCCATGGAAGCCATTTCTTGTCATTTTTTAAAGTTATCTGTCATTCGTAGGTCGATATTAAGAAGGTTACTAGCGCTATTTTCACTTTAAAAATCATCACACGATAAAAAGCTTACTCTCTCTCTTTTCGTGTGGGACACCGAGTCATCCAACGACCCGATGAAAACCATTACTAAAGATCTGCTTCTGTCAGATTGAAGTTCAGATACCTCAGCTTATTAACAGAATGTTCTTTTAGTGAAATATAGTTTAAAGTAACTATAAACATGTATATAAGTATGTATAAACTTCTGTAAATTTGCTTCTGCATCTGTACTTAAGTCTGACAAAAGCATTTCTTTGGAAAAATAAGTTTTCAACGAGTTATAAATGTGATGAGGGCGCTAGTAGTAACAAAATTACATGGTACGTAGACTTAGGCCTTATCTTTTAAAATGTATGAATAACATACACAAGTTTTTTCACATGCCTAGTTGTAATCCATCCATCAATGATAAGTCGAGTCAATAAAATGTAAAACCTCGATGCTGTCTCGATGAAGCCACGACTCTACATGTCACACACAGGCACACACAAATTAGCAAAGGAAACAACTACAAACAAAACACCATTATTTACATCACTATGCAACTAGTCAATACGTTTGCGATTAATTTGAACGACAGATATTTCATGAAAAAAACACGAGTTAGGTTCAACATAGGTAAATTTTTCTAAAACAGTTTTAAACGATAATAGTATTTTACATTAATTATCTTTCAATACCTATTAACATTAGCTATAATTTTATAAGATCTCCGAGTTTGTGATAATCCTCAATTTAAATTTAACAAGATATTCGTTACCTACCTATTTACTGTATGCAACCTTTATGATACAATATGAAAAGTGACCAACTTAACAGAATGGGAAGTATTATTTTTTATTATTATCATATCCTACTTCGAATAGATAATCCTGTTCCAAAACAAGATCAAAAGTTTATTTGGTCGGACCAAAACTTCAGTCAGTAAAAATTGATCAAAACTATCTTTTCGCTTATAACATACCTATACTCCTAGTATTATGAGAATGCTTATGATCATCATCATAACACTTGGAGCATCCTACATCACCATCACACTTACATTCAAAGTCAATATAATTATTGCACACTGTCTCACACTGTTGCTCGTAGATTTTGCACGCTTTTTCTTTCACTGAAATTGTTCCTTCTGCAACGATTTCTTCAAACCTATGTATATGTCATTTCTGTTTTAAGATCTTGCATCTCTAGAATACATGTTCCTGTTTAGTTTAGTACAGAAATATTAGGCGGCTTCAGTGCGCTGGTAGATATGTTGTTTGTTTAGGCTAGTGTTGGGGCAGTCACGTGGTGACGGACAGACATAGTAACACTATGACTGTTATTAGGCCGAAAAGGGGGCGCAGCTGACCGCCCCGCCCGCAGGATTGGATCTCTATTTCCTGAAACATGGAAAATTCAATTTAAATCTGATGCATTTTTTCTGACAGACTTAGTTGTATCATTTTGGTGTAGGGTAGCGTCACCCATCTCAATAATTTTAATGTGAAATTGGTAGTTCGCTTCCCATGCAATACCTCCTCGTGGTTGTACATACATACATATATCACGCCTTTATCCCTTGCGGGGTAGGCAGAGCGTCAACGGCCGTAAGAATACGGTCGCTATCGCCACGTCTGACATTTTTGAGGATTGTTTTTCAAGGTTGTTCCAGAAAACATGTGTATCACTATAGTGACAGGTCAGCCTGTTGCCTAAAAATTGTAATACACCAATACCCTCGAGTCCCTTAGTCGCCTCTTACGACACCCGCGGGAAGGATGTGGGGTGATGCTATTCTAAGCCGGCA
Source organism: Keiferia lycopersicella (assembly GCA_029255805.1). Taxonomy (NCBI): domain Eukaryota; kingdom Metazoa; phylum Arthropoda; class Insecta; order Lepidoptera; family Gelechiidae; genus Keiferia; species Keiferia lycopersicella. Next base: position 3,298,004 of record JARACZ010000036.1, read on the forward strand.
TCACACGGCTCGTGGTTGTTAAGTAAGATAAACTAGCGTACCTATTGTAGCAGTGCACCTCTCTAAATTATTAACGTAAAATGACGACCTTGGGGTGGCGGCGGCGGGGGCGCGCGGGGGCGCACGTCAGTACACGTTACTTACCTCGGGGTGGTAGGAGACGCAGTCCTTGGGGCGGCGGCGGTGCGCGTGCGCGGGGTGGCGGCGGCAGGGGGCGCGGGGGGGCGCCTCGCGGGGGCGCACGTCCAGCCGCTTGGCGCCGCACGGGCAGAGAGTGTCCACCACCAGCAGGATCAGGTTGCTGTGAGGAATCTTTTGCACGCTGAATGGCCTGGGGGAATAAAGATGGATAATTTAGTTGTTTTACTTCACACCAACTTTGTACTAATGCACTTGCTAGGCGATTTTGGAGTTAATTTACTTATAAAAAAAAACTTTTATAGGGGTTGAGGGGGCTATCCCCCTCCATAAAAAGACAAAAGTAAAGTTGTTGATATTGTTATTAATGCGAAGTAAAGTGGCAGTGACCGCGAAGAGCGGCGCAATAGAGAAAAAGCTTATATGCAGTGGGTGGATGTGGGCTGGTGACGATGATGAAAGTGATGATGGTTGATGGGGGGCTAGGTATATGTATATGCAAAACGAAATCAAACGTCCAGCTCAGTGTGATCTGCGCGAAGTACCAACATGAGGCTTAGGTTAGGGCTTTAGGAAAAGTTACACCATCTATAGCATTTTTTTGATTGAATAGACTTGAATCCTAATATTCTACTCTGTGCTGCTATATTGTGTTACCGTTCCCTTTCTCTTGATTCAATCTTACCTCTCGCATCCCGAATTATGACAATTAGTCAGCTTCCCTTTCAACGGCTGAGCCGCGTTCAACCTCGTGGACTGTAGTACGAATAGCTCTGCACTGGTGTCGCAGGGCCTCACCGCCGCGGACCTGACGGCCTCCCTGGGGGGTTCCCGAGGGGGCCCCAGGGCGGGCGGCGGGGGGTCAAGGCCCTTCTCTTCGGAGCCCCCCACCCCGTCGATGATAATCTCGTAGGTACCGCGATCTCGTTCTATGTCGTCACCGTCTATGTCTTCGTTTTCGTAGTCTTCGTAATCTGCTGATAAAATAATAGTACATTGTAAACGCGGTGAGAAAGGAACTGATTGCTAATGAGGGTGTTGTTCGAGGTCTGAAGTTCAGCTGAGACCTACTCAATTCCTTTCTATGTTTCATAAAGCTATACGACACTTTCTATGTAGGTGTAGTCTAAAACTCGTGTTTAGTTCTGTGCCGTTGGCAAATAAAACAATCTCATCATCATTCTCCTCGCCTTATCCAATTTCTCTGTCGGGTTCGGCTACCCAACTTGACCTGGAACCAAGTTTTTACACAGAGCGATTGCCATCTGACCTTTGCAAACCTGGTCCAAATCCTAGGTTAATTCAAATATCATCTGAACATGTGGGTTTCATCACGATATTTTTCCTTCGCCGTAAGAGCAGTCGGTAAATGTACGAGAGTTAAAACACATTAGTATATGGCGGGAATCGGACTCAGGGGTCTTACGATTGTAAGACCGGCGTCTTAACCACTTGCCCACCCATGCTCCCAAATAATCTATGATTTAAAATTATACAGCTTAATAAGAAATAGTGCTTTAGGTTAAAATCCATGGATGAATAAGGATACTTGGAGAATTCCAGTAGACTATGTCATACAAATGAAGATGATACATACCACTATCTTCTTCAGCAAAGGATCGCGGTCTTGCTTTCACAGACTCCCACAATGGGAACCACACTGCCAATAAACTTGTCAGGTACCCGCCGAGCCAGGAAAACGGTTTTATAGGCTGAAAAAGACATTCAGATATAAAAATAATTTTATTTTTTTATCGACACCAATAAAAGGAGGTTCTCAGTTTGACCTGTATGTATATAAGTATGTTTGTCCACGATTATCTCGCATTAGGATGAACTGATTTTGCTGCGGTTTTCAGAAAAATATTTGTCAGACTTAGAAGTAGGTTTTTGGCACATTAACCGCCAGAAAATGGAGGTTCGCTCATTTATACGTCCGTTGAAGTCGATTCAGTTTAAAAAAAAGTTATCTTCAACCAGTTAGTTACTCTAATTTTAGTAATAGTTTGGTAACACCTCTCGTCTCAATTCAACTTACCGCTAACTTATTCCCATCACCACTGAAGGGATTTCTGGAGTCTGGACATCTGCCTTGGTGGTCATGCACCGTGACCTTCTTGTATATCCGATCTTGCACCAGCGAGTCCATGATGGTGCCATCGATTTGCCCGAAAAACCTTCCAGTCTGAGACACGTCTTCAGACAGGATGATGAATCCGTTGTCGTCGAGGATGTAGCAGTCCAGGCTTTCTCCTGCACAGGTCTTGGTGCAGGTGCTGCCTGCCGTGCACTGTGAAGAGATTGGCTATTGTTGTGATTAGAAACATTTTAGTACAGTCATCAGCATCGTCATACATAACGTATGGCAATCCTTGCTTGGATCAAATGTCTATATCAAGATCTTTAAGCCAGAAGCCCGCTGTCTGCGATTCAGGTGAATTTATTTAGTAGGTACAGTGAATGAGTTAATCTCATTCGGATCTGTCGAGCAAAGAGCTAAAAGTGGCATAAGCTGCTGATAATAGTATCCAGCTAACATTATTACAAATAACGCATGCATTTCTGAAAAATGTTTCTCCTTCTTAAAAAGAACATAACCTACTGAAAAGCTTAAATTCTTAACCATTCGTCCTACGCACCGATACTTTAGGATTAACAGCAAATACTATTAGCTCAACGACATGATCTTGCCCTTTCTTTACGAGTAGTAAAGGCATCTCCTGCCAATTATCTGACTCGGAGATCAACCACAGCCTTATCAAAATTTCATGCTAAATAAGAAGGGTAAACTTACTGTTGAAGTAACATTCAAGAAGTGTTTTGCAAGCGAGTCCAGTTGGAAATGCAGTCCGACAACAGCCGCTGGTGCTCTATGCCCCCTCGACTCCACGAAGACAGCATGGGTAGCTAGCACTAGAGGAGGTCTTCCAGCCAGGTCGTCGGTCTCTGTCCCGTCGCGGAAGGGAACCGAGAAGACGAAGCTTTCGGGCTCTATGGAGTGGTGTTCTACTGCGCGCCGGTACCATTCTGAGTCGAAGGCTCGGGCGTATTTCTCGCTGAAGTGCCTGAAATTTATATGGAGGGTTAGAAGGAGAAGAACTGATAAAATGATTGAACCACGAATAAACTTAGTGAGTACTCATCAGCTGAACTTGAAATGTCGCTGATTCAGGGTGCTTGCCGTGTGGTGCCGGCTTAGAATAGGATCACCCCATTTCCCCCGTAGGTGTCGTAAAAGGCGACGAAGGGATGAATCCTGGGAACAGGCAGCAGCGTTCCCTGTGAATATTTACAATATCTTGCACTGCGCTCGCCAATCTGCCTTAGCGAGTATGGCAGTACCCCCCTATTGAGGCCCATGTTTAGCAGTGGACTATTGTAGTTGTAGAAGTAGTGGTGTCATAATTTGGGGCTTTGCTATTACTTATGGGGCTTCTAGACATCCAGAAGAAAGTTGTAAACAGACTCACGGCTCAGCATTGTCGGTCTTCGTGTTATTGGTGTGCTCGGTCCACTTAAGCAGCCCACTCCGCGTCGCGATGAACGACTGCGTCACCACGAACTTGTGGAAGCGGCCTTGCCTGTGAAGAAACGAGGAGTTGAAGATATGAAGATCCAGAAATGAACTGACGTGAACCCGTGCCACTTTCACTAGACACGAGTGGAAAGAAATCGGGGAATTTGATTAGTCTTCAGGTGTTTACTGATCAAGGGGGTAAGTATATGAAAAGATTTTTCAGTAGCTGCTTCAAACAGGGTATTTTCGAATACAAGTAGAAACCCTTCTTCCATAGTCCTTTTTTTTTTAATGCGCAGGCAGGATGATAAAGAAAGAGGCTGTATTGACCTGCATCGCAACGTTGATGATACATTTTTACTAAATTTCTGCAGCAACATTGTTATGTTTTTAAATCGGAAACAGTTGAAATGATCTATTGAATTCCAAAATTTTTCATGTAGTAGGAATCGAAGCTGCTATTTAATTTTTTCATTGACTTATTAGTCACTAAACCTTTTTGTGCATTAGCAAAATTAGAGACTGCCTGATACTTCTTCACGTAGAAGACTACCTAAAGAAAATCCTTGCAAGCTGTGAGAATCCATTGGCAGCTAAAATAACTGATTAGTATGTTACCTTTATCCTGGAAACCTGTGATAATCCTTGGAGAACTATACAGATAATCTTCATTTTCTCTAGTGGTCTTTTTAGTTAAATAAGTTACTAATGCTTTAAGATTGTGATTATGAAAAAAAAAATTAGTACAAAGTGTACATATTTTTACCATCGGTGTACATTATATTCGTATTAGTATTATATTAGAATAATTGCTCGTAGTTCTCCAAGGCCGTTCAAATGTAAATTACACAGAAAAACAGTAATAATAATGTAAAATTATTTCTAGCCATTTCATTGATAGATTGATTAAATAAACAAACCATAAATAGCAAATCCTTTTCGAATCAAGTGAAACCAAAATCAATCGTATGCTATAAAAAATATATAGCGAAAACATTGCTACGGCCGCTACGAAGAGCTACGACGTAGCATTTCACCTTAATCTTTGTTTACTTTTTAAAACCTTTTTATTTCGTAGCAATTATGATAGCGATACTAAGGTGTCGTACCTACCACCACAGCAGAACACAATTAAAGTTGTTGATTTGATGTCCCTCTGTGGTTAGAACAGCTTTTGATGAGACAAATCACCTACCTTCTGACCGATCCATTTTTACTATATCCAATGAAACTCTAGCTATCTACCGAATGGTATCAAGTATTCTCTGTTACGTTACCTTGTCAGGAGTGCCATTAATGTTGCTATCGGGCTAATCCAAACACATACACATTAGTGACTGAAATTAACTTAAAAAATAAAGTGCTCAAAGCAAAAGATGTAGAGACGTGCTAGATAGGACGTGCTATACGTATATTTTGGGGTGCTATTAAATTTTGTCGAAATATTTATTTTTAGATTCTTTTTTCATTTGAATTACTTTTTTGCACAAGTTATTAGGGAAATAGCGCTACACTTTTCGCAAGTTTTTTAACATCTTTTGTTTAATACAGAATTTAAAAATAATTCTTTACCTAGAGGACATAACTAGGGCAGAAATCTAATCAACTATCCTCTTACTTTGAACAAGCGTAATATGAAAAAGAATTAGGACCTCTTTCACTCATTCTGTATGAATTCTTTTTCTTCACATTCCAATATATTTTAAAAAAACCTTTTCGGTTTCATACGCTTTTTTATCCCTTGAAAAAGTTTTAGCGACTTCAAAACAAGTGGTACAATTTTCTGAGTTGCTTTTGCGTTATTTCCCCAATACATTATACTGTACGTCATATAGTGCTGACAAGCATGCTGTAACTGAAAGTTTCGCTTACTGGTTGTGATGGCTCGCGTGTCCAGTGTGGGAGTCCAGCTCTTTGATGACCATTGCGTCCCGGATCAGAGATTGCACTAGGGATTTATCACCTGTGGACGGAAATGGATCAGGCATGAGTTAGCAAGGGTTGAGTAAGGTTTAGATGGATTATTTTTGACTTGAGAGAACTTCTGGATGGTTTTCTGGATGGAATCATTGATAAATGGAATGATTAGTAAAGTAGTATATTATGTAGAGTCATAGATCGTGTGATAATAGTGGTAAGATAAGACCTTTCATCGCAATTTGGTGAAAGCGTAATCAAATTCACCGTATTATTCCAAGCGTTGTTTCATCATCATCATTAACAGCCCACATCAGCTACTGCTGGGCAAAGGCCTTTTCTTTCTCACGCCAGTTTTTACGGTCTTTTGCCGCCCTCATCCAGTACTGTCCCATTACGGCCACCATTTCTTCTACGTTTGAGAGCTTGGCTCTTGTCGGGGGAGCATACGGTATTCAGTTCAGTTCTCTGCCACGTTGCTTACATCGTTATGATTTATTTTGCTCTTTATTTATAGTGAAGATGCACACCCGGCCGTGTGCCGGCCGGATAGCCGTGCGATGTCGGCATAGAATAGCATCACCCCATTTCCTACCCGTGGGTGTCGTAAGAGGCGACTGAGGGACTTGAGGGTTTCAGGTGTATTACAAATTTTAGGCGACAGGCTGACAACCTGTCACTATAGTGATACACAAATTATCTCAAACGGCCCTCTTTATTTGTCAGACGTGGCGATAGCGATCGTATTTTGACGGCCGTTAACGCTCTGCCTACCCCGTAAGGGATAAAGGCATGATTTATGTATGTATGTATGTATGTATGTTAGATGCACACAAAACGACAAAAGACGGCGAGGTGCGCATGTAAGTTTAGATGGTCATCATCATTGGCCTCGTACGTCTGTGAGAGGCGATTTAATCAGTGTCTGAGACAAGACTTTTCGTGGCTATATAAGCCGATGCGGTAGCGGCATGATTTTCTGCAGACACTACAGGTGAAGGTGGAATTAGAGACTGGAATATGCATGTTAAGATGTCCTTTTTGCCTTTTGTTTTCGAATGGTAGACTTACAATAATAGGAGTCTCGCTCCTGCTTCTTATGCGCGTTGTGAAGCGTCAGCGCGCGCGGCCGCAGCGACATCCACTTCCACCCTGGCCGACCAGCTCGAGACAGGAAGTGGATTAGCTGCTCTTCAGGAGTGCTGAAGGTTTGTTCAGATGTGGACGCGTATTCGCAGTATACCCTGGAAGAGTAAGCAGTAGGCTTTAAAGAAACAGCATTATGATTAGGTTGTTTGTTTTTCTCTCTCTAGATTTTGTTTAAAAGCTGTGAATACCATGGGAAAACTTGATGAAGTAAGAATGAAAAAGTGTTACTTACCAATCAGGGTGTACTTTCCAGTTATCGCCTTTGAAATATTCCGTTACTGCAAAAAGAAAACATATTTTAAAAAAACGGGATTTTTTCTTGCATGGTTTCTATCAATTATCTTTATACGATATCAAAAATTTTCTCTAGAAGATAGAGACAGGTATTCTATGAAGGACGAGTTATATAGTTTTGTTATAACTTCTTTTTTTGTTAGAAAGTTAAATACAAACGAAATAAGCTGATAATATTCACGCCACCGACGGGATTCGAACCCACGTCTTCTGACTAGCCGGGTCAGACGTGTTAAGTATGTGAGTTTTGTTTTACTTATTCAAATAATGATTTTGTATGTGTTATCTTACCGTTAATGTTGCTGTGTTTAACTTCCTGCTCTGCTTGGAGCTCATACATGCCGTAACCGTCTGGCAACACAGCGGCTAGTGAGAACGGAGTGCCTTCTACTGGACTGTAGAAATATCTGTGAGAAGACATTCATGCTTGTTATTTTCCTAAGTCTATTACAAATTATACGCAATTTGAAAGGATCGGGAATCCCATTTCGGAATACGAATATGGTCTCTTCTATCTTTTCGTGTGGGACATCCAACGACCTATTGAACATAATGTCATAATTTTTTTAACTGCTGAGGGTTTTACGATTGTGGTGTCAAAAATGTATTAAAATCTTATGCGTATTAATTAACTGATGCAGAATTTTCTTCATAGTATATTTCTACCTACTATTTCTTCCTTAATAAGTTTTGTTTCTGAAGATTTTCTTCGCCGCCTTCAATAGGCAAAATATGTCAAAAAATTGTCATTTCAGTACATTTTTGAAATGTTTCTGTGTATGGAAAGTTCACGACAGATTGTCAGACCACGACCCAGGTTTCCTAGATCTGTGACCACGACCATAGTCACCTCTTACGAAACGCGGGTAAGAAATGGGGCGATTCTTTTCTAAGCCACTATAAAACAATATTCATAAGACTATGTAAGAACATACCTCTGTCGTCTGGTGGCCACTCGTCGCATGTTGTCGTACTGCACTTTGACAGGGATCTCTGTTTCACCCTCGCGCTGCTCTATCATGTCGTGTCGCAACTGAAATAATATAAAAACACCTTTTAGGGAAAAAAAAAAGCAAGGGTTGATTCTTTCTCAGCTTTATGTAGACACCATCAAACTTAAGAGCTATGTTCTTGTCAGTGGTTTGCGGTTAGTGCTTTGACGTCTTGATACGACACGACGTGAGTCTTTTATTTTATTTTAGTATATAAATAGTCCATTGTCTTGAAAACCCCTTATGATATGCTTCCCAAGAAAAGTTATACTTACATCAAGTAGCAGTATAGTAAGATTGACTTTTGAGTTCTCATCTGAGTCAACCAGTAGTTCCACATCCGTTACATCAACGCTGGAGTACAGCGGGCGTAATGTCTCCGTGTACTGAAAATAATGCGCATCGTGTATTTTATGCAACATTGAAAACAATTGGGACTTGTGAAGCATTATATAAGGTGTAAAAATATTAGTTACAAACATTTGAAGGTAGAAATAAGTCCATGAAACTGAACAACTTTCCCCAAGAAACATAGGTTAAAATATGAGAAAATGTTTTGGACCTCCCGTACAAATTTACTTGACTTGGTTGTATGGGAGGTCTAATTTTTTTTTTCCTATTTTGACCTATGTTTTTTTGGGGAAAGTTGTTGAGTTTCATGAGCTGATTCGTCCTTTAAAATGTTTGCAGCTAATATTTTTACACCTTATATATTGTCCCACGGTAGCAAGTAGCATTTCGATAGCCTTTTACCACAAAATAAAATAGAAGAGGTACACTTACTTCCTCATTAGTATGCTGAAACAAAAGAAAATATAATTAGCGTCATGATTTTGTTTTTTTTTTGCTCACACAACTTTATAAAATGAATAACACAATCGGATTCGGTTTGTCTTAGTGCTGCAAAAGTATAGGCAAAGAATACTAACTAGCTACGTATGGGTAACTCTTCGACCAATATAAGTAAATATGGACACGCCTTGCGCATATAAACAGGTCTTTAAAAATGTGCCAAGACACAACTACATATAAACACGCGCACACAGCTACACACGCTCTAATCATGTGAATATACGATCAAAGACAGAGATAGGGAGACGTACTTGCACTGTAGTGCGAACGTGATAGCATTACGTCAGTGACTTTCGCTCTTTATATTCGCGCCGTTTTACAGCAACTCGCTTCAATCGCGCACTTCACACCAGCTTGCGCGTTTCGTATGCAAATCCATCCAGCAGTCGCATACAAAAAGCGGAACCTAGCATGAAGCGTGTGCTTCAACCGCGTTGCTGTAAAACCATCCTTCGGACTCTAGTTAGGAAAAATAAAAGAAATAATTTCATAAGATAAGTATTTATATTTTATAACTCTTTAACTAATTCCTGATGATTTATTTATGTTTGTTGAATTGTTGACACACTTTAACAAAACACAAGACGACGTTCTGATGAAAGTTTTGCGCTTTGTTAACGACGTGTCGCACGTGTTTCTTGTAGGCGGCGCGAAGACCGACTGAGCGACGTCGAGGTGCACACACCTGAGCTCACTTGGAGCGGATCAAAATACTTGTTCGGTACGGCCCGTCCATACCTACTTATATTCGTTGAAGGGGTAACTTACCAATGGCCGCAAATCTGGATGATATAAAACATGTCCGTTGTTATCCACCATGAAAGAGTATCCGTTCACTCCAAGCTGTAAAAAGAGAAAAATCATTGATCTTCAATGTACAAGAAAATATAAAAAACATTTGAGCGGGATTTATCGCGCATTTACTAAAAAAGCCGACATTGTCACTGATTGTGTATTCGTGGAACTAACAATAGCGGAGGTTTCTTGTATTGTCGGGCTGTTTGGTATTTGATGGTATTTACCTTGTATGGTGGGACGAGCTTCTTCAACTGATCGACAGGCACATCTGTGCCAACCACACCCAGCAAGTTGGCTTCTCTTTGCTGAAATAATGAAAACGTAATAAAAATTAGTATGTATTATATATTTCTAATCATTTATTATTAACTACAATAATTTACAATGGGAACTAGTATACTCCTTGGTGCACAGTATTTGTGTCGATCCTTCTGGCATAAGTAGGCTTAATTTTCGACAACCAAAACTTCGGACATTTTCTATCTGCGTAGCATGCTCTTAAAGTTACGGGAGGATATAAATAATGCTTGCTTACAGTTGATATTTCATCACTTCAAATTCAGAACATGAAAATAGACATTTACCGTGTGGTTTCTCCTGTCGAAGATGGGGACGGTGACAGAAGTCATGAGCTGGCCCATGCCGTCGTCGTCCAAGCTGCTACTCTGCAAGTGGAAGTAAGAGAGACATGAATAAAGCTCCTTATTACTAAATGTAACAGCGATCCAACCGATAAAAAACTCCGGCAGATTGAAAGGATATAGTGGTCACAGAAACACGCGCTAAGTGATGAAAAGAATATGGGAGAAATGCTTCTTCTTCTTCTTCTTCTTTTCGTGTGGGATACCAAGTCGTTCAACGACCCGATGAACCCTAGTGTCAGAATTTTTCAACCGCCTTCTACAAGTAGCAGGCTTCTGACATGGTTGTGTAACGACCGCCGTCTAAGTGATCATAAAAAAGCAACCGGGACCTACGGCTTAACGTGCTATCCGAAACACGGAACCATCTTACTTACGGACAATCGGGTGGTTCAGCCCGCAATGTCCTAACCAGACTGGGAACAAATTCACAAAGTGATAAATATCAACTTTGTGAGTGACCCACCGAGAATCGAACCCGGGACCGTCTGCGTCAAAGGCAGTCGCACTACCACTGCGAGAAATGCTAACAGATTTAGACGGTCGTATACCCGGCCGGTAAAAAAAATAGCGCCGATTGTCATGCTTTCTCTCTCCCACTGAGGTTCTAACATTATACCAAGCGTTCTTATTTTCCTTCACACTTAGGTAACCGGCGCCATTTACAGATCGTTTCTTCACCTGATGTTTTTAATATTATATATGTATTTATCTGTAGTTCAGCGTAAGAGCTGACTACAATTAGTTTGCTTGGGCACAAGTGGCGTGGCTTTTGGAATAGGACACAAACGAGTTCCCGTCAAAATATTTAGAGCTGACGACTCGAATGGCAACGAAGAAAGTGAGTGATTTTAAATTTTTAGAAGGCTGTGCAATCTTACCCTGCCACCGACATAGACCGGGCTCCAATGTACGGGGTGGTACTGCTGGTACATCACCAGAGGCCGCGCGAGGACTTGCATCAAATGGAACACCTTAGGCCTGATCTCCGAGTGCTCGTTTATCGACACGTGGAAACCTGTAAAAGGAAAGATATTTGTTTCAACAAAAAAGTTTGTAATAAGTTTTGTTGTTTAGAATAGCACCACCCCGTTTGGTCCTGGGTTGTAACCAGGAGACCGACTGGTTCTAGAAGACAAAACGAACGGCGCAAACACTTTGATACCACATTTTAAGACTTGTATGTTTGTGGGTAGAGCGCATGCGCGTCGCGAGAAGTACTTGACAATTATGGGGAACACCTACCTTTGTTAGTGCAGGCCATCTCCTTGAGACTATGTCCCGTGGTCGCATCAGCCCCCACGGCGTACGTGAAGATCCTCACTGGCATATGCGGCCAGTTCCAAGTCCTAAAGACTGCCTTGACGCCGCCAGCGCCGCCGCCCGCGCCGATCACGGCTATGGCCTGGTTGCATTGGCAGCCTTGGCCCGTGCGATTGTACTGAAAGAAAAAAAAGTTTGTGATAAATTTGGAGAACAGCAGTGACCTTTGAAAACACTCCGTAATTGAATCTTCCCTCTTCGTTACGCCCTTGTTGAGGTTTGACTCTTCAAATGTGCAGACGTATAAGTCGCCGTCAAAATGATGCCCAGTGAAACTCACACAAAGCGTTTTCAAGTTATCACACACATTGCATATTGACAACAACTTGCAGTGTAGGGATATCTTAAGCGACTAACACTGTAGCAGAGTAAAAACTCTGCTCCGGCATCCTTTCCAAATCACCCTCCCCATCCTTTCACGAATCATTTCAAACTTTGAAATTGGAATGTCGACGTAATTTCTTTTGACTCAGTCTACGTATATACTAAATCCTCGAACAGGAACGTGCGAATAAATAATGCCTTACAATTGTATAATTTGTTGTAAATAAGATCACATAATAGTGAAGTGGAAATCATCACCGTTATCGTGTTATAACAATACCACAAGGAATCCCTTACTGAGGTATTTATTTATCTGTCCTAGCTTATTCATCTTCATCCCTTACTCATCCATCATCACTGTGTTAACCTGGTTTTGTTATTTTTAGTGTTTTTTCCTACATTTTCAGTTTTAGTTATTTTGTGGCACCTTCAAGTGCCACAACACGGAGACAGGAAAACACATAGGGAAGACATAACGTGGAGCTTCGTGCAGGGTTCTGACGTAAACTGTCTATCAACGTGGCTAAGTTATGGGCCGCAACCATATAGTGTCCGCCATTGACAGGCTAAGAAGAAGACTATTGTAGCTGTTCCGGTAATAGTTAGGAACTCACTCTGTGTAATATTTCGAAAGCAGCAGTAAGTGCGCCGGTCAGGTTGGCAGTTCCACCTGTGGCTTCTGCCTGCCAGAGAGACGTCTTCAGCTCTCTGATCGTCTCTGGAACAGCCTGCAGACAAAAGAAATCAAACTTTATTTATTTTGGAAATAAAATACAAAAAATTTTGATAGGTAGGATAGGATCAATAAACGTAAATAATTTTGGAAATTGATAAAATGCCAAGCGTCTACCTGGAAATTGGTCGTTCATTGTGGCGTCCCCATAGTGGACTGCTATTGGCTGATGTGATGAAAGTTAACCCCATAATCAAAACAGAAACGATTATATTCACTTTTTGTTTCAAAACCTAGCTACTTATTTTTTTATATTTCCGAAATATAAATGCCAAACAATTTATGGGCTTATACCACCACCAACTGGAAGCCAAGAACCGACAGACGTCGTCGCGGGCGACCCAGACGCAGATGGCGAGACGAACTAGATGGGTTTTCTAAGAATTGGCATGAGGAGGCACAGAATCTAGATCAGTCGAAAAAAGGGAGATAAGATAAGATGAATGAGATATGAACGACCGTTTTCGTGGACACATTCTGCCTACCCTGCAAGGAGCACAGGCGTGTACCTAGCTAGTTAAATATGCAGGTAAATTACAAATAATTTGCGCCTTTACTGAACAACTATCTCCCCATTTGCATGTCACTGCATGGTTGCTGGTGGCAATTTTGATGCGTACTTGCTGGATGCGGGTGGCGCTGGACCGATCATCGTGGAGATCCTTGGGGGAGGCCTATGTCCTGCAGTGGACGTCTATCGGCTGAGACGACGACGACGACGACGACTTGCTTGACGCCCTACCTACGCCGCAAAGGCTATAGGCGTGAGTATCTAGTTAACTAGTTTACATATAAATCATAGCAATCCTCAATATCCTCTTCACGACGATTCAATCAGTGTCTAAGGCAAGAGCGTTGCCTGGGACGCAATTATGGAAAACGCAGGGTTACCCAGGACCTACGCCACCCTATCTCCAAAGAAACGACGAGTCGATACGTGCGGAGCCAGGTCGGCTGCAGGAGTCTACCGCACGATAGTATAAATCATAGCAATAAACCTTGACTAACTCACTATCTCTCCATTTGCAACAGCATTTCACTGCATGAAAGCTAGAAGTTTAAACGGCCTCGCGTGCTTGCTTAGTTGCGGACTGCATTAGCTAGAATAGGTATCTGTGTCTAAGGTTTCAGACCAAGGTATGTGTCGGAGGGAACTTAACAAACCACCTAATGAAGCCATGAAAACTTCGTCGCATGTAGAGTCGCTAAAGCAAAATGAGATGAGTGGAAAGACATATCACGTACCTCATTTAAAGTGGGCTTTTTATTTCTTGATGCAAAAAAATGACATTTTCTAGCATTAATTAGTGTTTAAAAAATTGATTGATTACGATGATCGTTGATCGTTGGTTGCAATCTCTTATTTAAGAAGATCAATTACCAAAAGTAATTCCTGATCATACACGGAAGTCTCCAACAACTGACCAAACCATTCGTATTAGACTTTTCACGACTCGATTTAAATGTCTAGGATAGATTGTAATTGATTAGGATATGTCTAAAAAGATTTGAGCATTTAGTCTAGTAGAACGTGTAATAAAATCAATATTATTAGTAGTTAGATTAGTTGTATCTGGATATCTATCTTTCACATGCGAAAATGCAAAAATTGAGCTTATAACGTTCAAAACATATAGAGTTCCTTATGCAACATTTCCTCGCTCCGAGGTCTCGTAGTATAATTCGCTACATAATAGCCCCCGTGTTAGGTGCCTTGGTACCCAGGTCAAGGTGTGGCTTTATGCTGCATTTTGTTGGAGATATATGTGGCTATAGTGTACCCCATAATGGCAAGGTGAACTGTGAATCATGACATGATGAGTCATGCTTTTCCGACCCTCAATTTTGAAATGAGTTGGTTCAAAATAGATGTCGGTTACGTTCCTTATGAAAGCATGGCATTTAGGTATCTGTGTTATTTTCCCAATGGTGAATTGAAATTGTAATTGCTCTAATTTTTGTGTACGTAAACATTATACGTACTCATATCACGTCTTTATCCCTTGCGAGGTAGGCAGAACGTTAACGGCCGCAAAATATGGTCGCGATTGCCACGTCTGACATATATTGAGGGCCGTATCAGTTGATTCATATATTCCGTAGACATAATAACGGCTTCAAATTAACACGTTATTTAGGACACCATTATACAACGTTTTTTACTGTGGACAAATGCGATCACACATTAAAATTATACTGGTAGCGATACTAGTCCGAATTAGGTGGCGCTTTTAGCGCTTTTTCAGATTGAGGGAAACTGGATTATCGGTCAAGTTTAGTGCACAAAGATAAAAAAATATTCCGACCTGTGGTGAGTTTTCCCATCATTCACACGAGCGCTATCTACATTATTTAAACTACATTTATTGCATTTACACCGAAGCTCGGTGTACAATTTCAATCCCACCTACCGCGCTCCATCCGCGAGGCCCGATCGGCAGCTGAATGGGCGGCCTCCCAAAAACGGCAAGAATACGCAAACCTCCTTGGGCAATATAATTTTTTGCCCTTCGCGGTGGAGGTGACCGGTGCCTGGGGTGCAGAGGCTCGGGCGTTCGTCACTAAATTAGGGAGGCGCATCCGCCGATCAGAACCCCGTACCGAGTCATACCTGGTGCAGCACATATCGTTAGCGATCCAACGAGGAAATGCCGCCTGCGTGTTGAACACATTTCCACCAGGCACGACCCGAGGCGGCCTTTTTGACGATTAATCTTAGTGAGATTGTGCCATTCTTTAAGAAATGAAATACTATATTTCAATTAATATATATATATATATATATATATATATTAATTATTACCATATCATCATCATTCTCCTTGCGTTATCCCGTTCTCTGTCGTGGTCGGCGACCTAACCTAGGGGATTTGACGTGGAACCAGGTTTTTACACAGAGCGACTGCCATATACTATATATTAATATGATATTTTTTATAGATCCCGACTATAAAATGTAGTCTTCTCTCAGCATTAACAGTTTGTAAAGTTTTGTAAAGTATGACAAGCAAAAAGTTTTGTAAAATATTCATTTTAAATCTAATCATGGATCTACACAGTTATTCGTTTTCCAAAGCTATCGAGCCAAACTTGCTAATAGGATCAAATCCACATCTCCCAAACCATCAGATGATGGAATCAAAATACCCTCCAGAGAATACGAACGCAATTAAAATTGGTTTTCCTGCGAGTGGGGTTGCCAGGCTTCCGAACAAAACCAGAGAGCACCCAAATTCTTAATGCTTGTTAAAAAAATAGGAGAGAACGTTGAGTTATATTTTACACATACACACAAATCACGCCTGTATCCCTGGCGGGTTATATTATATTTTACTCCCAGGGTCATATTTATATGCCGCACTCAACACTGAGATCAACCTTGAGTGCGAGTTTGGGATATCGTTGGTATTGACTGACATTTGTCAAAATCGCTCTTAAGATCGATGTCAGAGTTGAGTGCGATTTACGGACCTTAGTATTTAAACGTTTTTTTTTTCGAGCGTAAGAAATAAAACGATTAAAGTTAGTTCGTTTCAGGCATGTTGAAGATTTGTTCAGTTTTTCAGTTTTAGCATGCTTTTATACAAACGGCACTTACCCGACGCACAATACATATATATAAGCTTGGCGTATTATGAAGTAGTTTTTTTTTGTATTGTGATTGTAGAAATAAAAACCCAACCAACTCCAAACTGTCGAGTGTATGAATTCCTTCATTTGAATATGAACCATGGATTTTAAATTCCTAATAACATTTACTATAAGTAAAATATGTGATGCCGGCTTAGAATAGAATCACCCCACATCCTTCCCGCGGGTGTCGTAAGAGGCAACTAAGGGACTCGAGAGTATTGGTGTATACAATTTTTAGGCGACAGGCTGACAACCTGTCACTATAGTGATACACATGTTTTCTGAAACAACCTTCGAAAATAATCCTCAAGAATGTTAGACCGTGTTCTTATGGCCGTTAACGCTCTGCCTACCCTGCAAGGGATAAAGGCGTGATATATGTATGTAAACACACACACACACATATCACGACCATCCATATCCCTGGCGGGGTAGGCAGAGCGTCAACGACAGTAAAACTACGGTCGTTATCACCACGTCGTCTGACATGTATTGAGGGCCCTTTTCGATGATACATGTATCGCTGTAGTGACAGGTTGTCAGCCTGTCGCCTAAAATTGCAATACACATGAAACCCTCGAGTCCCTTAGTTGCCTTTTACAACACCCACGGGAACAAATGGGATGATGCTATTCTAAGCCGGTAGCAATAACATTTACTATAAGTAAAATTTCAATTTAGTGCTGAGATCTGGCAGCCCTCGTCCGAGCGGCCGCAGACCGCGCTCCTACGGGAAATCAAATACATGTGCGTAATGAAATACAAGCAATGCCTTATTTTTTCCAATTGAGTAAAAATATTTCATGGATTTTTTTGTTATTTTTGTGCTCTGCAAACATTTATTCGTATAGCAAGCAAGAACAATTAGACGAGGAGCACACTTGACGCACGACGGAGCGCAAAAATATCGCAGGGGTCTGTCAGATCCATACTAGTAACTTACTACGGCGTAGAAAAGTGTACGAGATGACTACCGTAGACCGGAGCAGTTTACTTATGTACATAGATGGCGCTGAGCTAAACTGAAAAAGATTTTTCCAAGAAAATTTGCTTTGATCTAGTGGAGTATCAATCAATATAACTCAACTCAAGATAAAAAAAATCCTGTTACAATACAGTTTTTTTATGAAGCACTATAGATGGAACTGGATGGAAAGAGAAGAGGGAAGCCTTTGCCCAGCAGTGGGATGATGTAGGCTAATTAAGATGAGATAAAGCACTATAGATGTATGCCGTCCCTAATGTTATTTTTACTGCTTGGTACGTGAGCCATATATGGATTTATGTGCACCAGTCCTAAGAAACTCCCGGAAGTTGATTAGGTAGATAACCATCATGTTTAAACTTAGATTCTTGCACAGGTAACCTTCTGTATAACTTTGCAAATTAACATGAAGCAAAGACGGGACCCCATCTCGTAGGAACCTCATTCAAGATTGTACACACCAAGTTTAATAGCCATATTCAATGTTTGTTCAATCTTCACATTTACACAACTCCGTCGGTTAATCATTCGAGCATTTTCCAATGTTGCTCTGTACTGCGGATCGCACACTTAACTCACGACGGAGCGCTAGAACATCGTAGCGGTCTGTTAGATCCATACTAGATCCGTCACTCCCCATATTAAATCCGCACTCGACGAATGACGTTGCGCTGCGATATTTTAGCGCTCCGTCGTGCTCGTCGTTTTCTTGATCATAGAGAGTAGGTATATTAGGTTTTAGATGACGGTTAAATAACTAAAATGTATTTTTTTTGTTGCTACGTAGAACTGGGTTAGGGTAATATTTTTCTAGGCATATTTAATATATTTATTTTAACTTGTCAGCTTCGAATATTATAATTGGCTGCATTACTGACAGTTCAAATAAGCTACTTTTTAAAACGATCTTAGACGATATTTTGTATGGAAATACTGATAGTATGACGTCATATAGCGCTAATTTGGATGATGTCAAAATATTTACTTTAATTTTATTTTTCTGTTTATTAATTCGTGCATTTCAAAAAATATCAATAGAGGCTGTAGTATTATTAGACAATAGTTTTAAGCGTACAACTTTTTTATTTTATGAATGACCCACCCAGTCAACTAGCGAATTGAATGACTGGAGCGCAGTCGAAAACGCGGCGTGGACGTGTAGGCACGCACGACTCTCCGCCCGAAGAAGAACCACCGATTGGATTCGAAACGTCGTGAAAACACAAACATGACAAGTGCGTATCCGTCTTATTAGTGATTTAAAATGTTGTATGGATTTATTACGAAACATCTGGAATGAGCTAGAAGTATTAACTGCTACCCAGGGTTTTATATCAAAGAGAAACTAGTCTGCAGCTTTGAGTGAAGACAATGCAGTCAACTCCCAAGGTTTCCCGGCGACGGTTCTAGAACCGTCTACAATACTGCACTTACTATCCTCGCTGTCACAATTGTTATATTATACTAACTTTGTTATATCTACGCGGGATCTCTGCTGCAGAATGGTTTGTGGCTTCTCTCAGTGGTAATTAAAAGTTAGAAGGTACATTATTGTGAAAATAAAGTTTTATCATTCTCCTTGCCTTAAATCCCGTTCTTTGCCGGGGTCGGATACCTAACTTTGGGGATTTGACGTGGAACCAAGTTTTTCACAGAGCGGACGCCATTTGACCTCTGCAACCCGAAGGCTAACCTGGCTCGAATCTATAATATATAATCGATATTTTTTGGGTTCATCACGATGTTTTTCCTTTACCGTAAGATGACGCAAGCGTACCGTTGTACGCCCTCCGGCGACTGGATGGAGAAAGCGGGAGATCGTTCACTGTTGCGTACCCGGGGGAGGCCTGCCTATGTCCAGCAGTGGACTGCTATAGGCTGATATGATGGTGATGATTGGGTAATACTTTAAGGGACCCTTTATTATCGCTGCCACCCAAGTGGCAAAGTTCCGAACTCATCATTTATTAACCCCTCACCTGATAAACGAAAAGTTGCAAACGAACTGATTCTTGCGACTATCGGAGTTCGCGAGTGGCGCGAGTTCAAAGAGCCCCGCCCCTTGCTTAGGGTTGCCAACCGAGAGGCTTTATACAGGGTGAAAAAATATTAACTGCAAATATTTTAAGGGGTGAACCAGCCCATGAAACTGAACAACTTTCCTCCAGGTACATTAGTTAATATATGAAAAAAGTTATGCGATACAAAATTACCAACCGACCAAGTCAATTTGTATGGGAGGTAAAAAAAAATTCTGATACATATTTCGACCTATCTTTCTTACAAAAATTGTTCAGTTTCATGGGCTGATTCATTCCTGACAGCCTGTCACTACGGTGATACACAAATCATCTGAAAGAGCCCTCAATATTGGTCAGACGTGGCGATTGCGACCGTATTGTCACGGTCCTTAGCGCTCTGCCTACTGCCTGTGTATGTGTGTCATTTTAAAATTTGATATACAAATAAGCAAATAAGTTATTATCTGGCTTTTAAGTAATATATTCCGTTTTTTTACATTACAACTCTAAGTACGACTTTTTCACCTGACCTGGCAGCCCTGCCAACGCCCGGCGTCGCTTATCGCGCTGCAACTTTGCGAACAGATATTGATACTCTATCACTTTGAACACCAGGGTTAAATCTACTTTTATTATTAGCACTGCAGAATCTTGTTTTAAACATGCTTGGTATAAATAAAGCGTAAAGCTTTTTCCACGCACAACGCAGCGCTAAAATAATGCAGCGGCCTATCAATCCCATACTAAAACCGCTGACGAGACGGCTGTGTCAAAATAACGCGGATGCGTCTAAATAAAGCAGCTGCGATATTTTGAACAACAGCGGTTGAACGGTTTTAGTATGTGGATTAGTGTTTCTATCTTCTTCTTAGCGTGTCGATGGCAGACACTACACCGTCGTAGCCCAGAACTTGGCCACATTAACAGCGCTGGCAGACGCTGTCATAAGGTCGTCCTTTGTGCAGGTGTTGGGGCACGCCGGACACGATATTAGGTGGTGCATCGTTTGGACTGCACCACACAAACAGCTTACGTCGGCACCCTCCAAGAAGCCCCACTTGGCCATGTTTTCCTTGCTCCGGCCAGTTTGGGTCCGAAGTCTATTCAGGGACTTCCAAACTGGCCAAGGTAATCCATGACCAGGCGGCAAGCTTTCAGCGATAGGGACGAAAGGAGCTGCTAGGGTTACCTTTTCCTGCCAAAGTTTGCACCTCGCTTGTTTGGGGTCGATGCAAAGAGGAGACACGCACTTTACAAAATTATTGCGGCTTTTCAGCCGTTGTGGCACTGGGATGTGGTCGTGTAAAGGGTGCCGTGCATCTGACTCCATCTTTGCTCTTTCAAGGGAGCTAGCCACAGTCCTGCGAACAGCTGGGGGCGCTATACCTGCCAGTGGGTATAGCTGGCTAACCGGGGTCGATTTCAAGCAACCAGTTATGATCCGGCAAGTCTCATTTAAGGCTGTATCCACTAGCTTTGCATGGGCTGAACGACTCCACACAGGGCTTGCGTACTCACCTGCAGAAAAGGATAACGCCAGCCCAGTAGTTCGCAGAACATGAGGTGTTGCTCCCCATCCAGTAGAAGTAAGGCGCTGTAAAAGGTTATTCCGAGCGAACACCTTCATTTTTATATTTTGGCAGTTCTTACTGAAGGTAAGTGACCTATCCAGAGTAATGCCCAGATATCTCGGATGTTTATTGTGAGCTACAGGCACACCTTGCCACTCAATATTGAGCCTACGATCTGCTTGACTGTTGCGAAGATGGAAAACGCAGGACTCAGTTTTTGATGGGTTGGGTTTCAGTGAATTTTCTCTATAGTATTTGCTTAAGTCCTTCAAAGCGTCAGATAAGTTCACCTCAACCTCCTCAAAACTGGTCGCCTGGGAAGTCAGTGCAAGGTCGTCGGCGTATAGAAAGCGGCACGTGTTGGGACAGGATGGTTGGTCGTTAGTGTATATGTTGAAGAGCAACGGGGCAAGAACGCTGCCTTGAGGCAGTCCGTTCTTTTGCGACCTCCAACGACTTTTGTCCTGAAGAAGATGCACCTGAAAACGGCGGTTATGGAGAAGTTCTCGAAGAATTGAGACGAATTTAAGATCGCCTGTCATCGTCTCCACCTTCCACAACAGTCGCTTAAGATTTACTGTATCGTAGGCTGCGGACAGATCCACGAATACAGCACCGGTTACCCTCCTCAGTTCAAAACCATCCTCGATGTGTTGGGTGAGTTTCAGTGTCTGACTGCTGCAAGACTTGGCCGGTCTGAAACCCGCTTGTTCTGGAATCAATTTGGGGTCAATGAAGCCTGTTAAGCGGGATAACAGCAGTCTCTCAAAGAGTTTATAAGTGTGGCACAAGAGTGAGATAGGCCTGAAGTTTTTGGGACTGTCTGTTGGTTTTCCGGGCTTTGGAATGGCTATGACCTTTGATTTCCTCCAGACACGGGGGATCGAAGCGGATTCCAGGCAGTGGTTAAACATTTGCAGCAACCAGGACACGGCAACAGGGCCAAGTTGTTTTAGCTGCTCTACATCAATATTGTCCACTCCAGAGGCTTTACCGCACTTAAGATGCTTGATAGCAGTAGTGATGTCAAGTAGGTTAAATGGCTGACTAATCAGATGGTTCGTGCTCACAGATTTGTCTGTTTTAGGAACCCTCTCAAGGCGACCCACTGATTTGCCGTTTAAGAGGAGTTGGTGGGCTATCTGATTAGCTGTAACTCTACTGGGAGTTGCAGAAGGAGGTGGATCAGAAGTGAGTTTGCGAATGGTGTTCCACGCCTTTTTACTGTTATGCGTCATGTCTATGTTGGTAACAGTGCTGATCCACCTTTCCTGTCGAGTTACGCCAATCTGTGACAGGAGTTCCTCGCCAGCCAATGCGGTATCCTCGGAGAAAGGATCTTGGCTATAATGGGACTCGTACTCTTTCAGCAGCTCTGCAGACTCCTTTGACAGCCCTGGGATGTAGGAGGTCCGGCAGCCCCTCGGTATGAATTTACGTTGTTGCAACTAGATCAACAAACTTTTCATAGTTTTCGGGTACTGGCGGAACACTCAACAGGGCCTGATCAATGGTCTGCGAGAACTGCTCCCAGTTTGCCTTCTCATAGTAGAACCGGCGCTTCAACGGTACACTTACGGGGCGGACTACAGGTTGGACTGTGCACATGATCGGTCTATTTGTGTGTGAGTGTTTGTATGGTATATGTTTAACAAACTGCTGCGTTACGGGTGCGTTATTTTTGCGCTGAGTTGCGGAGTTAAGTGTGATGGAGGCGTAATAATGACTTTTCTTGTCTGTGACTGGAACGTACCAAATGAACCTAGAGAAAAAATACAATCCCCGTTACATTCACTTTTTACAGACAATCTCAAAACACCTGTAACAAAAAGTCACCCCTCACACATCAGAAAGAATATAAATCCAATAATTTACCCGGTCGTTTCTGGAAATGATAACTAATAAACAGAAATATAAACGCATTTATCGCCGCGTATCAAAGGGAGGCGAGGCGGGGCACACATATTGTTTACTTGGGGGAAGTAGGACTACTTCCACACATTATAAATCCGAGAGTTCGCATACGTATGTTTGTTGGATGGAGTGTACACAGATAGAGTATAATCAGGAGTAACATAGACTACTTTTTATCGAGGAAAGACTAGTAAATTCTAGGGAAAAACTTAAAAACAAACCGCGGGTTAGAACGCGGGGTGGATATTTTATTTTTCTTAGAAGTTTAATAATTATGTCCAGTTTTTAACCTTTAGAACGAGATTAAATAGTCTCCTAGTATCTTATTGTGGTAGGTATAGCACCCAAGCAGCCACATTCCTGACAACCTTTTAAAATTATATAAAACGGTATTTTAACGGTAAAAGTATGACGCTATACCGTGCTTTACTTTGGATGGCGTCAAAATACTTACTTTATATAAGGTGTAAAAATATTACCTATGTTCCTTGGGAAAAGTTGTTCAGTTTCATGGGCTGGTTCACCCTTCAAAATATTTGCTGCTAACATTTTTACACCCTGTATCATGTTCCTGTTTATTAATTCAAAATTTGAATATTTTGAAAAGTTATCAATATATATATATATATATATATATATATATATATATATATATATATAGTCCGTAGTAATATTGGACAACAGTTTTAACAAATAGTGGTTGTCCTGTTCTTAACGCCCCGTTGAAAACACAAAAATTTTGATGAAAAAAACATTTCAAGATGTAACTGTAATTGCTTGATTAGTATAAAATTTAATAAAAATTACGGTTAAACAAGTTCCCAAAAAGTATAAAAGCTATTTTACTTGGAAGATATTATCGCTCGCTTTTGAGAAATCTTTTATTACATTGTTATTTTGGTGTTGCCCCTCTTTGGACGTGCTGTATGATAAATTACACTTGTTTTTTTTCTTTCAACACTACACGCAACAAAGGACCCATTTTCGTGATATCGCGATTACATTTCCATTCTAAAGTTATCTCAAATAGATTCTTTTTATTAAAAAGCTGTTTTGAACAAAATAAAATGTATTGTTGGTAAATATTTAAAATTATTCGGACTATTAGTAAGGCCTTTTTCTCACTTAATGCTCAGCGCAGCGGTCTGTCAGATTCATACTAGAAATGTCAATCCCCATACTAAAACCGCTCAACCGCTGTCGACGTAGCTGCGTTAAAATAACACAGGTGCGTCAAAATGCCGCAGTTGCGTCTGACAGACCACTGCGTTATGGGTGCGTTATTTTAGCGGTGCGTTGTGCGTTAATTGTTAAAAAGGCCTAAGTTTAGCTTTATTTATGTACCTATATATGTTAGATTTCGTACCACGGAGACGAGTGAAACCACGGACTGCTGTTAGCACACTACTTTATTAAACTATGGAACGCTTACGCGGGCGCAGCCGCGCACACATACACAACACTCCTCCCTCATATTTAGGAACTAATCTGTTCTTTAAAGATTACCTACGCAAGAAAGGCTTATAATTAATATTGGGACGGGCGCGAAGGTTTCTCTTAGTCTCTTCAGACTCAACTGTCGTAGGCTCCGCAGATCTCGCTTCTGAGCTGGACAACTCTGTAGACTCCGACGCAGGTGGAACAACGGCAGGAGTAGGGCTCGTAACCGATATCGAAGACGGCGACGATGACTGCATGACGTCACTATCAGTGGCAATAGACGAAGCAGGCGTTGAGTCGTTACTGGTAGCAGTTTCTTCTTCTGCATCGAGGAAGTCGCTGGTGTCCGAGCATGTAGCTGAACTCTCAACAGTCTTCTCCAAAGATTCAAGTAACTCCTGGTCTTCTACCAAGGTATCCTCATTTGATCTTTCGTCCTCCCCAACGACCTGGTCGTTATTAACATGGTCGTTTGACGACAAATTTGTATCCTCAATTAATTCATGTGCCGCGTCCCAAACAGATTGCCTAAACTCTTGATTACCTTTATACAAACATATCTGATTCTTATGTTTTTTTAAATAGTTTGAAGTTTCACAATCTCTTACTAAATATGTTACTTTACCCATTTTCTTAATGATAATACCCTTACACCATACAAACTTGTTGTTTGTTAACATTTTTTTAAATAGTACTTTGTCATTTGCTTTATAACATTGTTTATTTTTACCGCCACTGCATTTATCCTGTAAACACTGTTTAAACCGAACCCGGTCGGCAAGTTGAGTGGGCGTGGGCAACGATGACGATGTCTCACCGGCAGCGGCATGCGCAGGCGCCGGCGGCGTCGGAGTCAGCGCATCGAGGCGCGAGCGAAGCTTGTGCCCGAATACTAGTCGGGCAGGCGGAACCCCCGTAGTGGAATGAACTGAATTTCTATAGTCAAAAAGATATTTCATTAATTTATTTTTACTGTCCTTTTGATTTAGACTACTCATCAAACAAGATTTTATTCCCTTTTTAACTACTTTCACGTAGCTTTCCGCCTGACCATTGCTAGCAGGGTGATAGGCCGGTGACGTCACATGAGTAATGCCATTAAGCGCACAGAACTTTTCAAACTCTTGTGACGTAAAGTTTGTGCCGTTGTCGCTTACCAGTAACCGTGGTAACCCAAACCGCGAGAAAAACTCGTATAGCTTCTCAATAACTGCCGAGGTTGTAGTATTAGTTTTCATGTTAAAAACTTCGACCCACTTGGTGTACGCATCAATAATAACCAAGTATGAACATCCGTTTAGAAGTAACATATCTATATGTATTCTATAGAACTTTTGCGGTGGATACTCCCACGTCGCGAGGGGTGCGCGCGCGGGCGAAGGTCGTAGCTGAATGCAAATATCGCAAGAGTTTATCATTCTTTCCAGAGCATCGTCGATTCCTGGAAACCAGAATCTCGAACGTGCCTCCGCTTTAGTTTTTACTATTCCCAGATGTGAATTATGCAACTCTGATAAAATTGCAGACCTTAAACTTTCAGGCAACACTATCTTATGTCCCCTCATTAAACATCCGTTTTCGAAAGATAGTTGTAGCCTGCAATTAAAATATGGCTTAATCTGCGCATCCGAGACCGTCTTAGGCCAGCCATTCATAACATAATTAGCTACCTTATTCAATACCTCATCTTTGGCGGTCTCGGTATGTAATTGTTTACGTGTGACCGGTAAGGAGCCTTCTACTATAAAGTTCAAATAGCAGGTACGATCAGCTGACGATACCGGCTGCGCACTGAGCTCGCGCTCCCTTCCACTCTCGGTAGGTAAGCTAGCGCGCGATAAGAAGTCCGCACTGTTGTTTACACTTGATATATACTCTATAACGTAGTTATAACCACCAAGGAATAGTGCGTACCGCTGCAACCGGTTAGCCGAAACCTCCGGCACGCCCCGCTGTGGACTGAAAATAGAGATAAGAGGCTTGTGATCTGTTCGGAGGACGAAAGGTACAGATCGACCATATAAATATTGGTGATACCTTCGAACTCCGAATATTATTGCTGTGGCCTCTTTCTGTATTTGGGAATACCTTTTTTCAGCTGCGCTAAGTGTGCGGGACGCAAACGAAATCGGACGTTCCGAACCGTCTTCTTCAACTTGCGACAATATAGCTCCTAACCCGGTCGGCGACGCATCCACTGTTAAAATTAACTTCAAAGCATCTGGGTTAAAGTGGGTTAAAACCTGTTCAGACGCCAAGCATTCCTTTATTTTCATAAATGCGTTACTGTGTTCAGCCGTCCAATTCCATTTCACCCCTTTCCTTAATAAATCGTATAAAGGGCTCAAAATGGATGAGGCGCCATTCACGAAATTTCTATAATAATTCACTAAACCTAGGAACGATTGTAACTGATTTACATTCGTAGGAACAGGTGCATTAACCATCGCCTTCACCTTTTCAGGGGACTTGCGTAAACCATAACGGTCGATAACATAACCTAAATAGTTTACCTCGTTTTTGAAAAATTCGCATTTCTCTCTTTGCAAGGTCAAACCGGCATCCTGCAATCTACTCAAGACGGCATGCAACCTCTCCATGTGTTCATTTTTGTCCCTGCCTGTTATCAAAATGTCATCAATTAGACAAAGAACCCCGTTCATACCGGCGAGTAAACAATCAATGGCGCGCTGAAAAATAGCGGGCGCGCTGGCCAAGCCGAACACCAGTCGAGTGTAATTAAACAAACCGCGATGGGTGTTAATACAAGTTACATTTTGTGACTCCTCATTCAGCTCAAACTGTTGGTATGCCATGGATAAATCTAACTTAGTAAACTGTACGCCACCATGAAGTTTTGCAAACAACTCCTTTACGGTTGGTAACGGATATTTATCCACAATTAATTGTTTATTTATGCTCACTGAGTAGTCTGCACAGAGCCTTATAGATCCATTACTCTTTAGCACCGGGACTACGGGTGACGCATAGTCGGAATGTTCTACCGGCTTTAATATACCTAAACTTATCAAACGGTCTATTTCTTTGTCTAACTTGTCGCGTAACGCGAACGCTATCGGGCGCGCTTTGAAGAAAACCGGTTTCGCTTCGGGTTTGAGTTGTAAATTCACTTTAAATTTATTAAATAGACCTAGGTTATCGGAAAACACAGACGGATATTGTTGTTCCAACAGTTGTACCTCATCTTTGTGTGCCGAACAAAAGTTTATCTTTACCAGCTCCAATTTAAATGCCGATATAAAATCACGTCCTAAAATAGGTGGACCCCCGTTCCTAACCACAAAAACATCTAGATAATGTTGCTCATCTGAATATTGAATAGGCAGTTGACAAATACCTACGCATTTGATAATATCACCTGTGTAGGTAATTAACTTTCTTCTGGTTAGGGACAACGGCACATTAGAAAAATGTTGTTTATAGGTACTTTCCGACACCGCCGTCACGTCCGAGCCACTGTCGATTTCAAATTTTAGATTTACCCCCGAAACTGACACGGTCTCATACATAGGTTCCCTATTATTGGAACGAATATTAAAAAACGCAGACTCACCATCGTCGCCCTCGCTCACGTCACCTTCCATATTGGTCTGTAGGAAATTGACCTTTGTACAGGCCCTTGCAAGGTGCCCTTTCGAATTGCATCGCCTACAGACGTAGTTAGCGAAGACACACCTCTCGCTTTTATTTTTGTGAAACCGAGCACACACATGACACTTTTCACTAGTCGCGCGATTTTTGTTGCCGCCACCTTTGACAACTTTAAAAACTTGATCGACGTTGATATGCGTCTCCGCGGCGACGCCGGCTGCGGACGACCCCGCGGCCGCATCCAGCGCGCGCCTCGTGCTGCTGGCCAGCTCCACTGCCTTCGCCAGCGTCAGCTCCGGCAGGTCCTGTGAGAACAGCTTCACTCGCTCCGGTCCGGGCCGCATGCCCATAACGAAACGATCGCGTAGCACCTCGTCTAAACTGCCAAAATCACACGACGCCGACAGGCCACGCAGTCGCGCGGCCCACTGTGCGTGTGATTCTCCTGGCTGTTGTACCGCTTCGAAAAACTTAGACCGCTCCCCAAAACCACACACTTTGGGAGTGAAGTGATTGTCCAGCAACGTCAGGATATCATCGTACGGTACTGCGGTCCTTAGGTTGAGCCAAATCCGAAGCCAACTTGAAAGTACCGTCGCTGAGTGTGCTTAGTAGTAACGCTCGTCTCTTTTCTTTCGTCGCATCTTTAGTATCATTTATGTCGTTTGCAACGAACCACTGCGAAATCCTTGTCTTAAACGTTTTCCACACTTGCAAGGTGTGATCAAACGTTGGCAAAACTCCAAAAATTGCCGACATTTTTCTGTTTTATAATATTTGCACACGCGGGTAGGCGCCTGTCGCCAGTGTTAGATTTCGTACCACGGAGACGAGTGAAACCACGGACTGCTGTTAGCACACTACTTTATTAAACTATGGAACGCTTACGCGGGCGCAGCCGCGCACACATACACAACAGTTTCGTATCAGTAAGTCTTAATTTTGTACACTTGCTAAAGCAAAATATTGTTATTATCATCATAATAAAAGTAGTAGCTGCTAAGTGAAAATGATATAATATTAAAACCAGTTTACTGTAAATTATATTAACCTAAGCCCTTAGGTCTAGTTTTTGAGATAATAGTTATAATTAAGTTTGATTACTTGGTAACTAGGCATTTTAAAAACAATTACCATAATCATTACTCTATTTAACCCTTTGAATACGCGATATGTGATGATTATTTGTTTATTTGAACTCCATTTATCTAGTTTCGATATACATTATGATCCATCAAACATTATGTATTTTCTTTTATCCGATGCAGGCTATACATAATGAATGTTTTCGTTTATGCAACATATGGCTATTTCCGTATTAGTTTATCTATTAGTAACTAAGTTTATTAAATACTATAACTAAGTTGCCGTGTGATGCCGGCTTAGAATAGCATCACCCTTTTCCTTCCCATGGGTGTCGTAAAAACCAACTAAGGGACTCGAGGGTTTCATGTGTATTGCAATTTTAGGCGACAGGCTTCTTCTTTTCGTGTGGGATACCAAGTCGTTCAACGACCCGATGAACCCTAGTGTCAGAATTTTTCAACCGCCTTCTACAAGTAGCAGGCTTCTGACATGGTTGTGTAATGACCGCCGTCTAAGTGATCATAGACAGCAACCGGGACCTACGGCTTAACGTGCTATCCGAAACACGGAACCTTCTTACTTACGGACAATCGGGTGGTTCAGCCCGCAATGTCCTAACCAGACTGGGAACAATTTCACAAAGTGATAAATATCAACTTTGTGAGTGACCCACCGAGAATCGAACCCGGGACCGTCTACGTCAAAGGCAGTCGCACTACCACTGCGCCACATCGGTCGTCATCGGGCGACAGGTTGACAACCTGTCACTATAGTGATACACGACTCATCTGAAACGACCCTCAAACATTTGTCAGACGTGGCGATAATGACCGTAATTTTACGGTCGTCAGCGCTCTGCCTACCCCGCCAGGGATATAGGCGTGATTTGTGTATGTGTATGTGTATTTATTGAATAGCGAGTTATCGTGTCGTAACGTATATAAAATTTTCCGCCATTATAACAGTTCTGTTCAAATTAGCTGATCAGTGAAAATGATAAATAGTGTTAGTTTAATTAAAACAACCCGAGACAGGTGTGCGTGAAATTGTCCAGCCAGGTCCTGATTAAACACGCGCAGTGGTTTCATATATTTATACATGCACATATCACGCCTTTATCCCTTACGGGGTAGGCAGAGCGCTAACGGCCGTAAGATAACGGTCGCCAACACCACGTCTGACAAAATGAGGGCTGCTTCAGATGATTCGTGCATTACTATAGTGACAGGTTGTCAGCCTGTCGCCTAAAAAATGCAACACACATGAAACCCTATAGCTATTTATACATGCAGATATCACGCCTTTATCCCTTACAGGGCAGGCAGAGCGTGAACTTCGTGAATACGGCTATTACCGCCACGTTTGACTTTGTTATAAAGAGTAAAGAATTGTGTTTGGTTTCGCATGCTATATATTGTACGATACAGGTTGTAGGGACAGCGTCCCGAATACTGATAGCGTGCAAACAGGCCATGAAACTGAACAACTTTCCCTTAGGAACATATTTCAGGAAACGAAAAAAAAAATTTCGACCTCCCATACAAATCGCGATCAGTTGACTGCATTTACTACGGGAAGCCAAAAAATTTTTGACGTTTTCTGACATATGTTCCTAGGGCAAAGTTGTTTAGTTTCATGGTCTGCTTGCACCCTATGAGTATTCGGGACGGTGTCCCTTACACCCCGTAATAGTTCTCCTACTTCCGTTTTATATAAAAATCTCGTCTTTTTCATGCATGAGAAGGTAGCTAGTAGATTCCAATAAAAATGTTACCATTTTAAATATCGCACTGATTTAAATAAAGTCTAAGCCAATCGGCCTTTACAATCGGCTGACTAATCAGCACATGCAAACAATGCCTTACGTTCTTGATTACTCCGCTAGCTAGCAACAAGATTTTATACAGATTTTACCACATAAATTGTTCTCACTTAAATATCGAACTGATATTTGAATAAAGACTCGGTAGATTAGCCAGCAAATGCAGGCATTGCGTGAGGGTCGCGATACCCATCAGTTGGGAGCCGGTGACGATGGTGGTACAACGACTACACGACGTACTAGACGCCTTAATGTGTTTATTTATGAGTTTTTTTTTTCAAGAAAGTGATTCAACAAGCTACGTGCGCAAGACTGAGCAGGCTGGTGTATGATGATTGGATAGTGGTAAATAAGCACTACTTGACTAATGCGTATGATCTTTTATCAGTTATATAGATCAGGAGCCCTATTTTTGAACTTTGGCATGCGTCCTACTACACAAATCTATTCACGTGTAGGTATCCAAATTAATTTACAAACACACCAGACAAAAAAAAATGTGTAAAAGAAAATGTGACAGTAGTGGTTAGATCAGTCGCTGCGGACTTCCATGCACGATTTCAGAAATCAAGTTTTCAGAAGTTGATCTCATGTCCGATGGCAAGAGCCAGAAAGAATTCGCCTTTAGTGTGCCTTCTAGTACGGTGTGAATAGCATCACCCCAATTTCTACCCGTGGGTGTCGAAAAAGGCGACTGAGGGATAAATACATTTTGTGGGAGTTCTTTGTGAATAGAACACATTGTTTTATTAGAACACATTGTATTATTAGGTACTTTTTTTTTTTTAGTTTTTGACATAGTGTATTTTTATACAGATTAATATTATATAATGACTTTAGATGTAGAAGATTTTGAATTTAGTATGTTCCGAATTGATTAATTTGATATTGATTTTATTATTATGTTATTTTAGGTACCTACTTGTTATTTCGAACACAATTTACATTGTTTACGAATAAATAAATTGAATAGAAAAATTGAATAAGTATTCCCGTCGATCCGCCTGCCAAGCGTGGTGAGGATATACCCCCAAATGAGGAGGCCAGTGTTCAGCAGTGAACTATTGTGGCTGTTGTAGTAGTAGCTGTAGTTCTAGTCTCTTTTTCACCACCGTACCTACACCTCTCATGTCCACTGGGGTGGACCGTGGAAAGATTTATTTTCCGACCGTACACCTCTCAATCATATTATTACCAATTTTAAAAATATATTGTTGACAGTCCACCTCTGATTTTTCTTTGTTTAGTGCCGTCTAGTAGGCTGTGTGGTCGCCGGCGTTGGCGGTGGTGGCTGGCTAATGGAATCAAACAAGCGACTCTAATGTTGCGTCCATTAAAATGGCCGTACGCAGCTACATCAGCCCATTCTCATCGGCCGAATAATATATAGGTACTACGAGTATAGTACATTAGTACGTATAGTACATCGTGTTAGAAAAAGCCCTCCGAATACTTATAGTTATAGAAAACATTCAGAGCAACAAACAGGGTCCCAAGTCTGCAATTTTTTGTCATTGTAACGCCATCGATACTGAACTGTCATTCAATTGCCATCGTGATTTTTGTATACTTTAAACTGTTAGCAGACTACGAAATGACCGAAACTATCCAACTGAGATCCAGTCGACATCCAACTGAAACGATTTTCATTTAGCAGAATTAGGGCCCTGTAGCGAGTGACACAAAATAACATTTTTGCTCATATTCATGAAACTGAACATTGTACAACTTCGCATAAAAATATATCAGGTGTAAAAATATTAGCTGCAAATATTTTAAGGGGTGAATCAGCCCATGAAACTGAACAACTTTCCCCAAGAAACATAGGTCGAAATATGAGGAAATTTATTTTACCTCATAAAATTTACTTGGTTGGTTGGTAATTTTATACGGGAGGTCCAAATTCTTTTTTCATATTTCGCCATGCATACGTTCCTTTCCTTTTTTTTTAAAATAGTAATTCACGATTTCACAACATCATTATGATTCAAAATAACAGTGCTATTTATCTATAACTTACAACCTCTAAATACACAGTTTTATTACACAGGCATAGAGCAAAAGGAAGGTTTAGGGGGCGGGGGTGAGGATGACATTAATTAAACTTGTGTCATCTAATTGGGTATATTGTTGCCGCGACACGTTGCCCACATAAACTCCAACACTAACTTTCACTTAAGGCGGTTTACTCACCTAACGCACAAAGCTGCGTTTTATTTCATCAGTAACGCATGCGTCTGTCAGAATCTAATAACCCATACAAAAAAATAAACGATGTTGATGCAGCTCCAACGCATGAACCTGCGTCCACGGATCTGTTTGTCAGAGAACGCAAGTTCATACGTTGCTGACATAAACTCCAACACTAACTTTCACTTAAAGAGCGGAGCACACCGGCTCCGTATGCGTTGCGTATCCAGCTCTCTTCCGTAGTCCCGCGCGTGATCACGTCCGTACACCCCTGCCACACCGAGTTACGGACGTGGTTTGGTTACGCAGGTTACGCGCGTAGCTACGGATGCGAGCTGCTAGGGGTCTGTTGCGTATCCAGCCAACGCCATATTGCTTTTCATGTCATATCCAAAAGCTCTGTCATCAGTGTGCAATAAATATTGCGCAAATAAAAACGCGCATCGCGTTCTGTGCAGCAAAAAATTTACGACATGTCAATGTCGCTTTTTTTGACACGAATACTCGTGTGCATTTTTCTGTTGTGGAAGAGATTTACGCGGCGCTCACTGTGCAGAGAAAAATAAGAAATCTCTAACGTTCATATGGACCAGTGCTTCATATTGCTAGCAATAAGAACCGTGGGCGCCGCAGAAGAAAATGACGCCTCTAGTTTATTCTAACTTACTCAAACCCCTTTGTAATTAATTCCCGAAATGCTTCAAGAAAATGCAGAAACTAGTAGGCATCTATGCTGCATAATATTTGACGCTTAATATAGTGCACATTTTTTGATGCGCATTGTGGTAGCCCGTAGTCCGTACACGCGTCCGTACTACGCGCAGGACAGAGCTGTGCGTGTTCGGACGTGTTTGGTGTGACGTCCAACAGGGAATCTCATAGAATACAACGTCATCACTGCACGCAGATTACGCAACCTGTTTGTCTTTTGGCAGCTGTACGGCGTAACTACGGCGTAACCCTACAATGCGTGCAGCACGCAACGGATACGCATCACAGGCAGTGTGCCGTATCTCATACAGTCCCATACATTACAACGTCATAAATACGTGCGTAACTACGGATGAGAGCTGGATACGCAACGGATACGGAGCCGGTGTGCCCCGCCCTTAAGGCGGTTTCCTCACATCTGTAACGCATGCGTCTCAGTCAGATGCAAGAAACGAATTCCACATACTAAAAACAAAAACAAGATTGATGCGTTAGTCAAACAACACAAGTTCATCCGTTAGTGTTGCGTCAATCTCAGCTTTTAGTATGGGAACACTATCAACTCAATTTGAAATTTTCTGACAGACGCATGCGTTACGTTACGCAGCGTCGTATAGGTGTGGAAACCGCCAGCTTTCATTTGACGGCGGTACCGGATTGAATTATTAAAGTGATGTGCGTGCTGTGCCCACTTAACCGTTTAACCGATGTGCTGTACGGTTATAGTGTCACAAAGGCCTAATGGCGCGCTAAACACTGAATACGGGTCCCATTAGTGGCGTATTAAGTTGTGAGCCTGAGCTCCCCACCGAGCCGTCAAAAACAGTTTTGACGGCCCCGGGTCCAAAAACACATAGCCAACCTTAAAAAAAATGCGTTACGGATGCGCTAATCATGCGCAGCGTCGTTCGTTAGATGTGGGAATCGCCAGCTTTAATTTTACGGTGCTTTTTAAAACGTTTAAAACATTTTAAAACGATCTAAAACGGTATTTTGTTTGAAGAACAAGAAGTATGACGTCACGCCGTAAGTATTTGGATTGCGTCAAAACACTTACTTTTATTATTATTTTTCTGTTTATTAATTCAAACTTTGAATATTTCGAAAAATTATCAATTAAGTCCGTAGTATTGTCGGACAATAGTTTTAAGCGTACAACTGTTATATTTTTTTAATAACCCAGGAAACTAGCGAAAGTGATGTGCGTGCAGTGACCACTTAACAGTTTAACCGATGTGCTGTGCGGTTATAGTGTCACAAAGGCTTAATGGCACGCTAAACACTGAATACGCGTTTCATTAGTGACGTATTAAGTTGTGAGCCCGAGCTTCCCACCGAGCGGCCAGGCACAGTTTTGACTTTCCCGGGGCCAAAAGCACATAGTCATGTTAAGAGTCTTTTGTCATTTTGTGGGACCTCCCAGTGCCACAGCCAACACTAAAAAAAATGCGTTACGGATGCGCTTAACATGGGCAACGTCGTTCGTTAGATGAAGGAACCGCCAGCTTTCATTTTACGGTGGTAGCGGATGGAATAGTTTTATTTCCTGACAGGTCAAATGAGCAAATGAAATTTTAAAACGATCTAAAACGATATTTTGTTTGAAGAACTAGAAGTATGACGTCACGCCGTAAGTATTTGGATTGCGTCAAAACAGTTACTTTTATTATTATTTTTCTGTTTATTAATTCAAACTTTGAATATTTCGAAAAATTATGAATTAAGTCCGTAGTATTTTTGGACAATAGTTTTAAGCAAACAAACATTTTTTTAATAATCCAGGAAACTAGCGAAAGTGATGTGCGTGCAGTGTCCACTTACCCGCTTACGTTTTTTTTTTACCCGATTTGTTGCACGTTTATAGCATCACAAAGGATTAATGACACGCTAAACACTGAATACGGGTGAATCCCATTAGTGCCATTTTTAGTTGGGTTATAAACATGTTGTTTATTGTTTGATTGTTTTTACGAATTGTGAAGAATTAAGGATATTTCATTTCTTATGAGATTAGAATAAAATTTGGGAGAGAATATCGTAGGTATGTCCTAGGTCCCAACAGTGGTCAGTGGTTAATGACAACTTTTCCCAAGGCACAAATGTCGAATTGGGTCGAGTTACGAGTTAGTAAACTGGACCTACCATTGGACCGGCCAGAAATTTTTTATCCTATGTTCTTTGGGTCCGACCAACGACTCTGTATTTAAGTTTGTATTTCAACCAATGTAGCTTGACGCCCTTGGCGATGTCTACACACTTGAGAAGTTTATCTACTCCTTGCCAAAACTGTCTTATTGATTTAAAAAATCATAATCTAATATGACACTAACCTGAGCCAAAATCTTCGTATAGCACTGATGGATCTCCGATACGGTATCACTATACCGGTACACGTTGACAAAGTCGTTCGGTCCAAGAGTGTCCAAGATCCCATTGACAGTTGCCTTCGCCAGCCGCCAGTACGAAGACCCAAGGTCATCGGAGTCGTCCAGAAGGATGACCAGGTCTTTAGGCGAGGTGGCTGCCTCGACAAACCAGTTGGACGATCGGAAGTCGTAGAAATCTCTTGCGTGGTGGGAGTAGCCGTCTTCTGGTGGCCAGGACATTGCTGAAAGGAAAAAGAGCATTGAGAAAAAATATGTGATACTTAGATACAACGAGCAAGCTCAAATGAGAGCAGATTGGTTATTACTTCACTGACAAGAGGGAGACTATAAATTATGGTCATAACTTGGATAAGATGACCAGCAATCGTTCATTTTCCTCTTTTGTGTCAATGACTCGACACAAAAGAGGAAAATGAACGATTGCTGGTCATTTTATCCAAGTTATGACCATAATTTATACAACTTAAATAAATGAAAATAATAAATAAAAAAATTACAGACGTTGACCGAGAATCGAACCCGAACTGCGTGGGGTACCGGCCCACTGCTCTGCCACTAAGCTATCGACGCACCGGTCGGTCTTCCTTCGTCAATTTTTCAATCTTGCTCGTTTCGAACTTTAATAGTCATAGACCAGTATTCGGCTATGGTTACGGCACTCTCGGTGGCATCATTAAAGTAAAACATGATGCAAATATTAGGGCAATGAATTCAAGAGAGTGGTATAGACTGCAAGATTCTGTAGCCACAAACAGGGTTGAAGCTATATCCCCAATTTAATTACATCAGGACATCTTCCGTAGGTCCTTGATGTTAGTGCATATTATCAGCCGGATTTTTCCGGATTCCTTTAGATTCCTTACCTGGATACCTCCTCATGAACCCGCTGGAGGAAGCGTAGTACTGCCACGAGAGAGACGCGTCGATCTCGTAGTTGTTCACGAATATTGGGTCCAGGTGTTCTGACCACGCGATCTGGTTCTGCACCTCTACATCTGGGAAAGAAGAGGGAAAATTAATATCTTGCACATCTTCATACTAAAGAAGTCAACGTACAATGTGTAACCAATCGCATTTTAAACGCTTTTCGCAGACAATTGCCTGGTATAGCGGTGCCTATCTGACAGCTAGCCAGCAAATTTCATTCTTCGAAAGATGGCGTCGTTTTTATTTTTATTTATATTTTTATCATCTATAAGCAGTTTTATACATGTTATTTCTCAGCAACAATGGACAGGCAAAATATCCCAAAATCGTGTGGCATGTGTGGAGCAACTCAAAAGTAGGAATTCGGTTGTATTAATAAAATATAAAAGTTGTATTCCTAAAATTTTTGTCCAAAAATACAACGAACTTTATTCTTAATTTTTCAAAATATTTAAAATTTCAATTAATAAACAGAAAAATTTCATAATAGTACGTGTTTTGACGCAATGCAAAATAGCAATGTGTGACGTCATACACTGCTATTTACATACGAGATAATGTTTAAAATCGTTTTAAAAACTTAAACTGAACTCAGCTTATTTGAGTTTATAGTCTCATACTCATACTCTTATAGAGCTTAAACTAGCTCATTTGACCAGCCAGTCCACAACCCTTTGTATCAAATTGTGTTTCTTTTTTAAAATCATAGCGTCAGACACTGAACTGGCTGAAAAATCTGTTACTTTTCCGCTTTACCAAATCAACAGTGTTGTATTTGAACAACTCAACTTTTAAACGAATTTCAGGCAATAGCAAACATGCAATCTGCGCGTACAATGAATTGCAATGTGACTGTTCAAACCCAATGCTCAGGCGGATCGCACACCGGAGCGGTAAAATAACGCATCCGTAACGCAGTCTGTTAAATCCATACGAGAAACGTCAATCTACATACTAAAACCGCGCAACTGCTGTGGGCGGATGCAAAGAATTTTGACGGGGATTGACTTTTCTAGTATGGCTCTGACGGACCGCTGCTTCACGAATGCGTTATTTAGTGGAGCTTTGTGCGTTAAGTGTGCGATCCGCCTCACAAGGGTTTTCGATATTGTGGTCTCTCGACAAAAATCTCTGTTTACCTGGGAAAAGATAAAACCTAGATCCGTGTTGGTACTTGCCTACAGTTCATTAATGACAAAATTGTCTTTCCGTAGAGCGCAATAGGTAAAATCCTTACCAAACTTGCTTGCGCAAAATCGTGTACCTACTTTTTGAGCCTCTAGATTGACAACATTAATATTTAATCTTACTTCATTCTCAGTGTAGATTGTTATCTAAAAAACGTTCTGGTACATAAAAAGCTCGCAGTTATGAATTATGTATTAGGCAATTTGTTCTGAGTTGCTACACGGTTGGCACTGTGTGGAACAATTAGGGAAATTTCCTTCAACTACCCATTAAAAGAAGCGTAATTGGCCAACTTGGTTCATTGGGCAGCCATGATTGCTTTTCGCGTGGACTAAGCGAGAGTGCCTAGCCAAAAATCGAAAAAAAATCATTTTATAAATAACATTTACACGAAAAAAATTGAGTTCTGCAAATAAGTTTTATGAAGAAAGTAAGCAAGGTCAAAGTCTGTCAGATGCGAGTTTTATTCCTAAGTTTTTGTAACTTCTTAGCGGTTTGCTACTCCCAAACGTAATCACTCTCGGCTGTCAGATTACCTTAGGTGGATCACGTTTAACGCACGACGGACCGCTAAAATATTGCAGCGTTCTGTCAGATCCGTACTAGAAATGTTAATCCCCATACAAAAACCGATCACCGCTGTTGACGCAGCGCTATCGCAACTATCCGTCAATTGCGGTTTTAGTATGAGGAGTTACGTTTCTAGTATGGATCTAACAGACCACTGCGATATTTTAGTGGTCCGTCGTGCGTTACGTGTGCGATGCGCCGGTATCTTTAAAATTTTTTTAAATTAATTCGGGCACTATCTCCTTGCTTAGGGGTGGTCTAGTGGTCCTTGGGGTCGGATACTAGAAGTAATGGTTTGCCAGCGACTACAGTTCTGCCCTGTCAAACCATTACACTGTATAGTCCAATACAGTGTTTTGATTCTATAATGCTAATTCGCTTTCTCTTTCCCGCTTACATATTCCTCTAGAACATTGTTTTTTGTTAAAGACTGTATTTACCGAGATATTGTTATGGAAAAAACACTGTATGTCAAAAAAATGAAAGCTTATAATTGCGTAACACTGCAATCAGCTTTACAGTGTTTTGATTTGACAAACCCTCGCGCGCGGCGCGGGACCCATTTCACACTGTAAGTCTTTAGGATCAAGGTGAGTAATTTCATAACACTGTACTCACCGTTGCAGTGTTTTGATTTAACAAACCCGCGCGCACGCCTGTGGTGACCTGTCTCACTCTCTCTTAGGTCATTAGATATAATTAGAAAGAGAAATTGTGACCTTGAGTCATTAGCGGTTGGAGAAGATCTAGTCTAAGTGTTAGCGCCCAATTTTCAGTACATTTTATAAAGAAAACGAGTTATTTTTTTGTTAGGTCGCAAACTTTGTAGGACGTTCTTCTGTCGTGAAGGACACCAATTTGACGAACGACCCGATGAACCCCGGTGTCCATTTTTTTTAAACCACCTACTCTACTAATAGGTCTCTGACATGGTTTGCGACAGCCGTCTAAGTAATCATATACAGCAAACCAGGATCGACAATTTAACGTGTCCTTCGAAGTAAGGGACCATCTTTCTAACGGATAGAATGGGATGATAAATACTTTGATAGTGCCCCACCGGGTATGAAACCTGGAAGCTATGCGCCGCAGGCAGCTGCACTTGCACTACCACTGTACCACATCTGTCGTCTCTTTTAGTCTTTAACTTTCTAGAGTGATTTTTCTCATGGTTATAAACTACTTTTACACATCACCCATCTTAAAAACTGCAAAAAAAATGTTTTGTAGTAGGTACATTATATTCTACAGAACAGCTTATTTTATTTATAAATTTTGGCGGTAAAACTTCTTGATAATAATGTATAAGGTCCGTTTATTATATAGAATGACTAATCATGTAAGTAAACTTTGTATGTAACTGATACGACCAGTCAATCTAAAATAAACGGGCCTTAGAAATATAATCATTTTGAAAAATTTGCGTATTGGTACAAAAGTTAATTCTTTTTCGGTACCTAACAGATTTAATTACAAATCGCGTAAGCGTTTATTATTAACAGAGTAGCGACCAATTAATTGTAATACATATTTCGGGGTCGCTGCCTTCCCGAAGTAATGTGTTGCGTTCATAGGGAACGCTGTGGCCCATTCCCTAGATTCGTTCCTAGTCACTTTTAACTTAACCGTGGATATAAATAAAGCTAAGATGCTATGATTTCCTTAAAGCTGTTTTTTTTGTATTGTTATGATCCAGGCGCTACTGTACAATAGGTATGATGACTAGGTAGCTATCATTCAAAATATGCGCATTTAGAATTTATTAAACTTAATAACAACTTAAAAGTTATATTTTGACGCCATCTATTATACCAAGATATGACGTCATTTCTTTGTATTTTCATACAAAATATCGTTTTAAAAAGTAGCTCGTTTGACTAAGTTGTCATCATCCCTATTATTATTATTACCCAGTGTAATAAAAGACATGCTGCCTGGCTTGTTGCATTTGCGCAGTCAAATCATCATTTGAAAGTTGACTGTTCTATTGTTGAATTGAGGGTCAGCTCAATTTCGAAATGATCTGGCTGCCAAAATGCAGTGTGATGATCAATCTGTATTTTTTTATAAGGTGGATCAACTCACGTGTACACTACCATTTAGTAAATAGCCATTATAAAATTACGTAAAGACCCTCCCCCTAACCTCCTAAGACCCACGCTCCTACTGGTAGTACCAATTAAGAGTAGTATTACAGACCCAACTTCTTCATGAGCTCAGTAATAATATCATACCACGATCCTACCTGTAGGACTTATTAGAAAACGTGATATTGTGATCTTAAATTTTGCGCCAACTTAAAATAGTGTATCCGAACTTCGTCGGTCACGTCTACATCGGTTACGGTCGCCTGTAAATCGACGGCTCAAAAAAAGGAAGTCACTCTGGCAGAAATTGTATTGGAACCCATAAGTGAACTTATCGTTTAAACAAACGATTGGGTCTGAACTACTATAAAAATATTAAGTCCTACTGGTAGGACCGTGGGCCAATATGACTACTTAGCTTATATCGCTCTGGGCCTTAGGAGGCTAATGCAAGTTTACTCAAGTCTGGCGGGGATTTAACAATTAGATAACCATTTGGCAAAAATACTACATAGATACTTATCACATACACAAAAAAAAAATAAACAGAAACCACTTACACTTTGTACTTGTAGCTCGAATGACACCGAAAATATACCGAGAATTTGGGCACTATCGCTCAGTCTAATGGGGCCATATTAGGGCGAGATTGAAATTAAAAATTTAAGTAATTAAATAATACTGTTTCATTTAATGCTTATGTGAGAAATACCTTACTGTATAGAATAGGCCACAGCCTACTAACTTCTGGCAGGTTGCGTTGTGTCACGTCAAAACACTGTAATATACAGTACAGTGTTATGTCGTTACAAATAGCACGGATTTTTTAAGAGTCATCGAGACAAAACAATATAATTAAAATATCTCAGTAACGTTTATGATTTTAGTATTTTTTTTTTGATGGCCAGAAAGGTCTTGACCTGTAAATACTGCACAACTTAAATTTGTAACAAATATCTTAAGAAAGCACATCAAAACCATCAAAAAACTGAAAAAATTGTTTTCGCGCGTTTTCTCAAAACTTAAAATCCGAAGTTACAGTCTAATGGTTTGACACGGCAGAGTTGTCAACAAAAGTGCATTTTTCGTTTGGACGCAGCAATGGCTACTACAAAGCGCCACTAGTAATACCCATGTCCTGTCCTGACTGAATTCTGAATTCAAAATGAAGTCTAGAGGTTAGGAATAAATCTAATCGTTTTTTAAAGATTTTTTTTCGTTTACCCTAAAAATAATATCACTTTAGTAAGTAAATATGTAACTCTAATAGTAGTGAATATGTAGCTGTGTAACTAATAGCTAGAAATAAGTCAAGTTAATAAATTATGAAGCCTTCAACGTCCCAGTAGCTTTCACGTGTCAACAATATATTAAGCGTGGGTGGGCACCTCCCATTGGCACAGAACTATGGCGTGTTTCAGAAGAAATCCTACTGACAATTAGAATTAAAAACTACTAACTACAAACCAAATAATCATACACTATTGCCACCAACTCCGACGGCTGCGTGCCCTCACACAGAAAGGGATAGGTAATACATACTTCCCAGCACGATACACAGCCCCAGAAGTGGGTTACATACACTTCAGCATGACAACCATACATCAGCCAAACATGCTACACAGAACCCAGCCAGGATTAGGATTAGTGGCCACGAGTATCTTGGATTTTATAAGCTATTATTTGCTACTATGGACTACTGACCTTCAACATTGATGTACGGAGGCATCAGCACGGCGCTGTAGCTGGTGTTCACAGCTATATGGTCAAAGTGCCGCATGGGAGTGAGAGGCAGCCTTCTCGCTCTGGCTGCCAAGGGTCACTAGCTAGCAAGTGTCATAGATTATGTTAGATGACTGACCTTCAACATTGATGTACGGAGGCATCAGCACGGCGCTGTAGCTGGTGTTTACAGCTATATGGTCGAAGTGCCGCATGGGAGTGAGAGCCAGCCTTCTCGCTCTGGCTGCCAAGGACCCGTCGTCCGCGTGGACGTTGAGCCAGCGCGCGTCGTAGTAAGAGCCTGGAGTGCCGTCGCTGCCACCGGCTGATAAAGCCGCGTTTTCTGCTGAGTCCATGATGCGCTGTGGAAGAAACATCTCGTTAGAACGTGAA
Source organism: Keiferia lycopersicella (assembly GCA_029255805.1). Taxonomy (NCBI): domain Eukaryota; kingdom Metazoa; phylum Arthropoda; class Insecta; order Lepidoptera; family Gelechiidae; genus Keiferia; species Keiferia lycopersicella. The sequence continues at coordinate 3,340,941 of JARACZ010000036.1, forward strand.
GCGAAAAAAACAAAAAAGTGGTAGGTCAAAAGCTTTTATCAAATCTAATCTTCGACCAATATAAGTAGGTATGGACGGGCCGTACCGAACAAGTATTTTGATCCGCTCCAAGTGAGTGCAGGTGTGTGAACCTCGACATCGCTCAGTCAGTTGGTCTTCGCGTCGCCTACAAGAAACACGTGCGACACGCCGTTTACAATTCGCAAAACTTTTATCAGATCGCCGTCTTGTGTATCTACTTATATTGGTCGAAGAATCTAATAACCGATTTTTTACGACATTTGTGTTTTCAACTTTTATCAGGTAAGTAATTACTCCACAATAAAACACCGGTCACAACACAATCATGAACTTACAGTCACAATTACAACGCGCAATATAGACAGCGTCATAATTCCAAGCATTGACGGGGCCATTAGGAGGCTTCGGTTGATTATTTGTCATTTTTCATCGTGCTAATGTCCGGGCACAAAGCAAATATCGACCGCTTCAACCCTACTCGTTCACTAATTAGACCTACTGTCAATAAGACCTACTGGATCTTACTACAAAATAACTAGTTACACTATGAACGCGTCACTAGGGTTTTTTTTTAGATATGGATATATTTTTTAAACACACGTTCTATACGTTTACTTTTATGTTGTAAATCTTATTTCTTCGAAATGGTGACATTGCATTTTATCGACTCAACCTGTCTCTACTTAGGCCTTGGTACTGACAATAATATGTAAAGTTCAGTACATATGACTGTCCGAATTTCAACCAATCATTTAACTAAAAGAAAATATAGTGGTTCTACACACAATTATTTTTAATTTTCATATCGATTCTATCTATGGATATCCTGATTACCATTGAATGAGAATAGTCAATTACTTGGACAATATTTTTCAATCAATCATGTTTCTTAATTTATTAGCAACATGGTAAACCACCATAATAGACCCATTGTGTCCAATTCTCGGTAGGTCTAAACGTTCAACGACTCTTCAGGCCAAATTCTACTCCGCTAATTGCCGACAATTGTCTGAGCTTTTATTCCAGCACTCTTTGTGTCCCGACCACCCCTTTCATAGGGAAACTTGCTAGGAAATGCTGACATATTATGAATAGTTTGCATGAGAATATTCTTTTAGGTCTTGTGTGTGGTTTGTTGATATTTATTGTCACAATCCTAAGGTTTGGGGATCTTGCTCTGGGATTGTATTAGAAGGTGTCTTTTTATTTTAGGCACTTTTTACATAGGTGTTGAAAATTTAAGATTTATCTTTCTTTGAGATCGCATTTGTTATAACGTTTGTGTATTTTTTATAATTCCTTATTGCCCTAAACTATTGCTGCAAGGTTAAGCAGGTGTTCAGATACTAACGTCTCTTTCGCTGAATCGCAGTCGCAATATGTTTCTTTCGCATACCTTACATTTTTTTCCGAAGCCTAAGCTTCAGCACGACGAGATTCTCCTTTCTCTTGCCATTTTTACGAACTGAGCGGAATCCTATCGTAATATTATGATTTTAAATAGAAATCATAATTGCTACGCCAAAGCCAAACGAATTGGGATAACGGCAGAATCTGTTAAAAAGCTCATAGCAGAGGATGATAAATTTTTATGCGGTACGTGGACACTGTCCAACGCTCAATCACCTCAGCCTGATTAATGAGTTCCGTCGTCACATAAATTAAGGCGGTTCACTCACTTGATGTGCATTTTTAGGGGATCCGTAACGCATGCGTCCGTCAGATGCAAGGGATTCGTTCCCATACTAAATCGGTTGACGCAGGAGTAACACAAATAATTGCGTTGGCATTCCCTAGCTACTCGTATGGTACATAACGTTTACACCAACGGACGTCAGGTGTGAGTTTCGTCTTATCATGAGTGCTGCTAACAGGGCAATACGTCGTCACTCGTGAAAATCTTTTGCTATATACGAGCTTAAAATAGCACCACCCTATTTTGTCGCCTAAAGATTTGGAGCGATTCGTGGGTTACAAATTAATAGTGATAAAAATATCTGGAATGATTCTTAAACATTTGTCTGAATTACCGCTAAAGTCGTTTACCTTCTGCTAACCCGCTAGGGCTAGATCATGATTTGGTATATGTATAAGTAACGATATTACAATCAAACGCCTTCATATAATTTATGAGATATTTCAATATTCTCCGCCGCAGGCATGCAAAACACGTAGAGCATAGACATATCAGTAGGTATAATAAGTAGAATTAGGCGAGGAACACACTTGACGCACGACGGAGCGCAAAAATATCGCAGCGGTCTGTCAGATCCATACTAAAAACGTTACTACCCATACTAAAACCGCACTCGACGGATGACACTGCAATAGCGCTGCGTCAACAGCGGTTGAGCGGTTTTAGTATGGGGATTGACATTTCTAGTATGGATCTGACATACCGCTGCGATATTTTTGCGCTCCGTCGTGCGTCAAGTGTGATCCTCACCTAAATTATAGATATATCAGTATAATAGGTAGAATAAGAGAATTTGGGAGCTTAAGTAGGTCACAGTGAACGATGCGTGCCCCCGCTCCCGCAGAAAAAACAAATTCACTCACGAATGCTCCATCTTTATCACCTGCTACGTATTAGAGTGAGATGGGAGACGTTTTTAAGAAGGATTCAGGGTCCTGACCTGACCTCAGATCAAAGAATTAGTGGTAGCGTTTTGAACTAACAAAGCGAGGCCTAAAAAATTTTGGCTTCATGTTGCTGTCATTTAACTCACTCCTGTATGATGCCGACTTAAAATATTGGGCTGAAAACTTATACCCTAAAATGTAAAGTGTAAAAATATTAACTGCAAATATTTTAAGGAGTGAGTCAGCCCATGAAACTGAACAACTTTCACCAGGGAACATAAGTCGAAATATAAAGAAGGATCTGGACCTTCCGCCCCCCGTACAAATTGATTTGAAGTCCAAATATTTTTTCATATTTCGACCTATCTTCCTTAAAGAAAGTTGTTCAGTTTGATGGACTGGTTGGTTCACCGGCGTTTAAAAAATTTTGACACTAGGGTCCATCGGGTCGTTGGACGACTCGGTGACCCACACGAAAAGACAGGAGAGGCTCACTTATTCGAATAGCTCCCTCTTCTCTTCCTGATCGGCGGTCCTGCCGCGGCGTCGACCGAATAAACGGAAGATAAACAGCGGAGATAAACTCGACTGAGTTCCCTATGATTCCGAGTCGTTGGCGCTCAATGTGTCGCGAAATGCCGCTGCTCAAATGAGTACATTGTGTGCTCAGTATTGAGCACCATGTGCTCAATTTAGAGAAGAAGTTGCGGTACATTGATAACGTTATTCTGTTGTTCATTTTTCAGTATGTTTTTGGCTGTTAGTTCTTTAAATGAAACGATAAACAGCTCAATAACCGGTGAAATTCCTGTGATTCAAAGTCGTTGTCGCTAAATGTCGCTAAATTAGTTCGTTCGTGAGTTCGGTGTTGAGTAAAAGTCGTGAGTAAAGAAAGCGCGGATATGCTCTAGCGTTTATTTTGATGACATTGTTGTGTCGTTTCTTTCTACAGCTACTCTATAATACTATCAAAAGGGAATGCCCTAAAAATAAAAATAGTAAGACTGAGACTGGCCATTTATAAGTGTACCGGCCAAATCGTAACAATATTACGACTAAACATATGATTCCCAACACAGATATTAATAAGAATAGGTGACGCTACATTGAAATATTAACTTAAATTGTGTAGATTTGAGAAACTATGACCCTATATTAGCGTCTGCATTTCCACATTTTTAAAATTAAGTAGCACTTAGGCGTTTACCGCTGCGGGGGTGGTAGGGGGTTGGGGGGGTTCATGAATAGGCGAGTGGACGAGTGGCGTAGATTAGTCGCCGGCCACAATATCCGTGTGAATTTATTGCAGGCTTCCCGGGGAGGGCAGGCAAATGCTGGCTGTTTGTCCGGATCTCCTGTTTTTCACTTAGGTACCACAGGATTGTTTTAAGTTTGTATTTTTTTAGTACCTTTACTTTCGTAAATATTTTAAGGTCAATCTCATCCGTAAACCGTCTAATTATGAAGTTTGGTTTCGATTGGTTTTTAGCAAATATCAATTGTAAGATTTGCTGCACTGCAGCACTTTTAATTTTTAAGTCTCTCTGCCTATATCTTATTGTCGTGTAATGATTCTTTTTGTGTGCAAATAAAGTACATACATACATACATATATCACGCCTTTATCCCTTGCGGGGTAGGCAGAGCGTTAACGGCCGTGAGAATACGGTCGCTATCGCCACGTCTGACATTTTAGAGGATTTTTTTCCAAGGTAGTTTCAGAAAACATGTGTATCACTATAGTGACAGGTTGTCAGCCTGTCGCCTAAAAATTGCAATACACCAATACTCTCGAGTCTCTTAGTCGCCTCTTACGCCACCCGCGGGAAGGATGTGGGGTGATGCTATTCTAAGCCGGCATCACACGGCAAATAAAGTAAATAAGCAAATAAAGTACTCTTACTTTAACCTATCTTCTTCTACTGCAACGCCTTTTCCCATTATTACGTTATTTTTGGTTGTCCGGGGAAGTAGCTATAACTGACCTACTAATTTTACTATAGACAAATTGTCCTCAGTTTATTTTAATTGTAATTGGAAGGTTTATGCCGTAGGCTACTTTTATGATAAACGCGATAAAACTGACCCTAATATAAAATGATTATGATTCTCTTCCTGTGGCTGTTCATGGTATAATAGCGTTATAAAAACAAATGTCCGGACTGACCGATTCATCAACGCAGAGCATAAACTACTAAGGCGGATCGCACACTTGACGCACTCCGTCGGTAAGGCTAGGAACGTAGGTTATATACTTACTAAGAAAATTCTTTCTTGCGTAACTCGTATCTATGTGGCGTCATTATTTAAAAAAAATCGTAAACGGGCTCATTTAAGTCGTCAGTTTGGCAGACGCACGCAGAAACGACAATAATGAAATTTCATACAAAATTTCTTGTCTAAATTATGAGATAAAAGATGAATGATTGAAGAGGAAGTCCTAGATTAATATGTATAATACATGACACAAAAATGACTTATTCCCACCAGATAATTATTCTCTTCTTTCTTTTCGTGTGGGACACCGAGTCGTCCAACGACTCAATGAACCCTAGATAGATTACCAGCGGCTGTAATTGCTGGACAGGCCGAGTTGAGTATGGCGGATTGCACAGTTAACGCACGACGGACCGCTAAAATATCGCAGCGGTCTGTCAGATCCATACTAGAACTGCACTTGACTACGCTAGCGCTGCGTCGACAGCGGTTGAGCGGTTTTAGTATGGGGATTGTCATTTTATATGGATCTGACAGACTGCTGCGATGTTTAAGCGCTCCGTCGTGCGTTAAGTGTGCGATCCGCCTAAGTCTACAAGAAGAAGCATTATAATTCTTTAAATACAGCAACAGGAACATGCAAATAAGGCTCTAGATGCAGCAGAGTTTTAATTTTAGGATTAATTTCCTGACATATCATGATTTTTGCTGACCTGCCTCCATTTTTGTTCAATGTTTGCTACTGGCTGGTGCCAGCGAACTTTTTTTTTGTTGACTCATAACAAAACCATCAAAACGAAGTTTGAGTAAAACCCTTTTTATTTTTTGGTGTTATTTGGTCAATCCTTTTCTTCAATAATTGTAAGCATGCTATACTTATCCTACTTGTTTACCTTTTATTTTACCTTTTTTATTTTTCTTGCCTTTTCTTTTATTTTTAGTGCCAGCCTCTAGTAAAACGCGTTGTTTAAGTGGCTAATAATTTGCCAATATTGACCTCCCAACCTTCGCGACAAGGGTGCGACCTGTGCCCCGCCCTGCGCTACTTTGCTCTTATCTCCGTTGAAACTTTCTGTACCTACCTATACCTAACCTTAATATGTTATTGTAAGAAATAAAGATTAGACAAAAATGTCATCATCTATGTTTGATAGAGGTTGTATTTTTAAATCAAAAGTAAGAATAGGCTAGACATTATTTTCTATTCTTAGTCTTAACATAGAAGCCGATAGGAACTGTAGTAAAAAAGTTGAACGGATTTCAGTACTTGTTTAGTTATTCATTTATCATTGAAACTAAATACTTGTGTGTGAAAACAATAAAATGTGAAATGAGCAGAAAGTAGAGTATCAGTATCAGCAATTGTCATATCTATTTGATGTTTCTACAGCGCGCTGTCGGATTATTGTCGAGCTTTGACATTTCTATTTAAAAAATGCTAATTCAAGCTTTTCATCAATTCGAAATGTACCAAAGTCCGTTTTTTTTAATCGCACTCAACTCTGAGATCGATCTCAAGGGCGATTTTGACAAATGTCAGTCAATAATAACGACATCTTAGAGTCGCACTCAAGATCGATCTCAAAGTTGAATGTGGTTATATATAAGAGACGGTGCATTACGGACAAATCTCAAAATGTCTTTCTCTTAAAAAAAAATACAATTGATCAAGGATAAATTCTATGCAAAACTAGGTCCCTATGAGACATTACGGTATGCAAGGACAGCAAGGATCGCCGAAGCGTCGTGTGTTCAATAAAAACACGAGCGGCTGAATATTTGCATATTTTTCCAGTACTTTCCCCGCGACATTTGTTGAGCGGAGAGAAAATGTTAATAAAATGGCCGCCGGAATAATTTTAATTCTATACACTTGGCCGGACGACATGAAAACACACATACACACACACACAACAACACACACACACACATACGTCACGCCTATATTCTGTGCGAGGTGGACAGAGCGTAACCCACCTATATTGCTTACCAACGCGGATTCACCCATATTGCTTACTACGCACGTAGCCTTGCGCTACGAGCCTACGTCGTTGCTACGACTTTGCGCGTATAAGTGTTCTAAATAGGTAGATATGGATCTAATATTATTACGTCATCAAGATTCACAGGGTCGTTGATCAATTGGTGTTCTATACGGCTCAAAATCAACAAAATGATTAAAGTTAAAAAAAAAACTTTTATTTAATAATATTTGAAACTAATTCAAGTGTAATTCAGCTTTAGTAATATGATGACACCTTCTTTTTGCTAACTTTAATTAAAAACTTTGTAGACTACGTATGTGACACCTTTTTGATTTACTTTTAAAATTTAACCTTTCAAGTTCTGATACTAATTTAGGTTTAAAAACCTAATGACTTGACACCTTCAAAAATGCAAGGAGAATGATGATCTTTATTTTTCTGTAAACTTCTACTTTGCGAAAAGAGAAAAAAAAACATTTATTATCCGAGAGCTCATTTAGAGGAAACAACAAAATGATTACCGTACATTTATAAAAGAGGGGTTTTGGTCGCCAGAATCGCAGTCGCGCTGATCGCACAATTAACGCACGGCGGAGCGCTAAAACATCGCAGCGGTGTGACAGATTCATACTAGAAATGTTAATCCCCATACTAAAACCGCTCAACCGCTGTCATCGCAGCATCTAGCGCAGCGTCGTCCGTCGAGTGCGGTTTTAATATGGGGAGTGACGTTATTAGTATGGATCTGACAAACCACTGCGATATTTGAGCGATCCGCCGTAATACTGAAGGCGATGACCCGGTTGTATTGTATTGTTTTTATGTAGGTATGGTATCACTTGAGAGTAAATTATAGTTTTCGTTCTAAAAGTACTTCTGGATTTTAACATGTAATATTCTATTATAAAAAACTATCACTTTAATCTTAACAGCCGCAACAGCCCACTGTTGGACATAGGCCTCCACCTACTCACCACGCTTGGCAGGTGGATGGGCGAGCGCAATTAAATAAATAAATAAATAAATAAATAAATAAATAAATAAATAAATAAATAAATAAATAAATAAATAAATAAATAAATAAATAAATAAATAAATAAATAAATATCCTGGACAATTCACACAGCGCCATCTAGCCCCAAACTAAGCAAAGCTTGTACTATGGGAACTAGATAGCTGATACTAATGCATATATACTTTTTTTTTTTTGTAAATAAATACATATTATACATAGAAAACACCCAGACTCAACACAAATATTTGGAAATTGACTTAACAAATATTTGTGTCCGGTGGGGATCGAACCCACGACCCTCGGCGTAGAAGGCAGGCATACTATCCGCTACGCCATCGGGACATCGGGACAGACAGTAATTCAAGATTCACTGGGAACGCTGCTGTCCATTCCCTGGATAATTATCCCTTAGTAGCTTTTTCCCATACCTACGGGTAGAATTGAGATGATGCTGTTCTATGCCGGCATCACACGGCAATTCGAAGCCAGCATCAAACGGCAAAATAGAATCTCAGTCAAACAGCCGTGTGATGCCGGCTTAGAATAGCATCATCCCATTTCTTTCCTGTGGGTGTCGTATGAGGCGACTAAGGGACTCGAGGGTTTCGTGTATTACATATTTAGGCGACAGACTGACATCCTGTCACTACAGTGATACACGACTTGTCTGTAGCGACCCTCAAACATTTTGTCAGACGTGGCGATACCGGCCGTAATTTTACGGTCGTTAACGCTCTGCCTACCCCGCCAGGGATATAGGCGTGATTTGTGTGTGTAGTCAAACAGTAATACGTGTATTCAACTACTAGCGGATTCCAGGGTTTAATTAGTCAAAGCCGGGCGATGTTACGAAGGGACTGATTAATTTATGGCCGGTTGAAAAGATGGTTTAGTGCGGGCGCGGAAAGATAGGACCACACAATACACAAATCACGCTTTCATCACTCGCGGGGTAGGCAGAGCGTTAACGACCATGAAATTATGATCGTCATCGCCACGTTCGACAAATTTACATACATAAGTATAGCAAGTCTGTATCCCTTGCGGGGAAGGCAGAGCATAACTGTCGTAATTTAAGTCGCATAACATTGACGCCAAATACTGAAGGCCATTTCAGATTATTCGTGTATCACTGTTCAATCTGTCACTATAGTGATACACGACGTATCTGAAACGGCCCTCAAACATTTGCCAGACGTGGCGTAACGACCGTACTGTCGTCAACGCTCTGCCTACCCCGCCAGGGATACAGGCGTGATTCGAGTATGTAGATCCAGTAACTCCCTTTCTTCCCTCACTTCACACAAGACTAGACATTCCGGGCGCATATTTACGGAGGTGAAGAGTTTGTTCCGCTATTCACTGCATTTCCTGAGTTATTTCCTGCAATGCTCCGTATTAAGACGGTTCCCACACTTGACATACGTTGCTGCATACTTAATAAACACCAAATTATTCGTTGCTCATAGTCAGCGTTTTTTTTTAACCAAGGGCATTCATAATTTCCTTGCTCTGACAGACGCATTCGTTAGGCGAGGAACACACTTAACGCACTACGCGACGGAGCGCAAAATATCGCAGCGGTCTGTCAGATCCATACTAGAAATGTCAATCTTCATACTAAAACCGCTCAACCACTGTTGACGAAGCGCTATCGCGGTGTCATCCGTAGAGTGCGGTTTTAGTATGGGGATTGACATTTCTAGTATGGATCTGATAGACCGCTGCGGTATTTTTGCGCTCCGTCGTGCGTCAAGTGTGTTCCTCGCCTTACGGATGCGCTAAAAAGCAACGTACGCCGAGTGTGGGAACCGCCAATGCGCCGTCTGAATGTAGCCTAGATTTGCATATTGTAACCCGATTCTCTGACTACAATCAGATGAGGGATAACAAATACAATGGTGGTGATTCAACAATATCTTTTTACTTAAAATAGTACTGTTATTTTCAGATTGTTGCTAGTGATGATAGGAGATATCGCGAAGAAAATTGTCTATTATTTTATGCCGTGTGATGCCGGCTTAGAATACCATCACCTCACGAATCACCTTAGAATACATCCTTCCCGTGGGTGTCGTAAGAGGCAACTAAGGGACTCGAGAGTATTAGTGTATTACAATTATTAGGCGACAGGCTGCCAGCCTGTCACTATAGTGATACACATGTTTTCTGAAACAACCTTGGAAAACAATCCTCAAAAATGTCAGACGTGGCGATAGCGACCGTATTCTTACGGCTGTTAACGCTCTGCCTACCTCACAAAGGATAAAGGCGAGATATATGTATGAATGTATGTATGTATTTTACGCATTTTACGCGTTAAAGTAATGGCAACTAGACAAAGAAGAAAATGTGCAAAATGACGAAGAAATCATAGGCGTTTGTTATTCTATTGCGATTTAAAATATTTGTCACACTTAGTGGCAGTGATATTATTTCGCTTATTTCGCCCGTTGGCACTCTACCTACCCCGCAATGGATAAAGGCGTGAAACATGTATGTAGGTACCTACAATCAAAGCATTCTGGCGGTGTCGCCACGGGGCGAAAAAGATAGTTAGTTGTAGCCTTGCGCTCTGATTAAGACATTGCATAACATACATACATACATATATCACGCCTTTATCCCTTACGGGGTAGGCAGAGCGCTAACGGCCGCAAAAATACGGTCGCTGTCGACAAATATAGAGGGCCGTTTGAGATCATTTTGTGTATCACTATAGTAACAGGTTGTCAGCCTGTCGCCTAAAAGTTGTAATACACCTGAAACCCTCAAGTCCCTCAGTCGCCTCTTACGACACCCAAAGGTAGGAAATGGGGTGATGCTATTCTAAGCCGGCATCACACGGCGTTGCATAACAAGTTTTTAAAATACGGGATTTAAGGTCATTCAAAGTTGAACTAGAAACAAACATACAGGTTACTGTAGATGCTTTGGGCGTTTACACACACACATAATGCTTTCAAGTCGTACGGGGTAGGCAGAGCACAAATGACCGCAATAAACGGTCGCCACGTCTGACAAACATTTGAGTGTGATTGTAGGAAACTGTGTAGGTATCAGTATTAGTGACAGGCTGTCAGTCCACCACTTAAATATGAGGTCAGTGGTACACATGAAACCTTAGAGTCCGTAGTCGCGTCTTACGACACCCTAATTTCTTTATGTCATCTGACTACCCTAGGTCTGCTGGAAGAGATTTCTTTTTAGAAATAAGCTGACCTGTTGTGTATTGTTCTTAATGTTCTTTGTGTTATATTGTGTGCAATAAATGGCTAAATAAATAAATAATAATAAATAACAAAAATTCCCCATTTTTTGTGTAGACTAGACGTGGATGTCGTAAGAGGCGATTATAAGGGATAAATCCAGGGAGTGGATAGCAGCGTTTCCTGTGAATACACCTTGCACTGCGCTCGCCAATCCGCCTGCCAAGTGTAGTGAGTATGGCATATGCGCCCCAAATGGGGGAGGCCCATGCCCAGATGTAAACCTCTACGTAAGGTGGATCGCCATTTCTAGTCATTTCTAGTATGGGGATTGACATTTCTAGTATGGATCTGACTGACCGCTGCGATATTTTTGCGCTCCGTCATGCATCAAGTGTGCAATCGGCCTAGCGAAATAAATAATGCCACCGTAAACCCATCTTCCGATCGAGTAGATCGACAAATCCTTTCAAAGGATAGAAAACCATTTTCAAAATGGACACGTATAAAACTCTCGTTTAGCACGGTGCGTGTTACCTAAGCATCCTATTACTGCAAGCGCCGCTTTACAATATTGTGTAAGTCTAAGTACCCTAAGAGGCAGCTTTCTCTGTCCAGCGCATTTCTGGTTCAGGGGTGCGAGCGGGATAGCCGTAGCGTCTCAACTTCTCAAGACTGTGAATCAATAAAGTCCACTAGTATAAAGTCGGGCGGTGCAGTGAGGATATGGGTCACGGTGCAGCCGAGAGACGGTATTTAATAATCCTCACGCCTCCCCGACAGATATTACACTCGATTGCACGTTTCTGACTAAAACGTCTAAGTAAAAACTTCCTTCGAAATGCTTCTGATGGCTCTGCTGTAAGAAAGTAAAAACACTTTATTCATAATCATATTAATAAAAAAATGCGCAAAGGCGGCCTTATCGCTAAGAGCGATGTCCTACTGGCAACCTTTGGGTAGGGAAGATAAACACAGAATACAGAGCAGAGTGCAAGAGTCATATACGTACGTACAAGGTGTAAAAATATTAACTGCAAAAATTCTGACACTAGGGTTCATCGGGTCATTGGACGACTCGGTGTTCCACACGAAAAGAGAGTGAGACCTATGTCATGCCAAAAAAAGTCTACGTTCTCTGTGCTGTTTTGCTTATATCCAAGCAAAAAAATCGCAAGCGATCGCTTTTCGAGCGTGTTTAGGATTCCTCGTCATAAACGTCACATCGGAGATGATTGTCATAGCAATTTCCGGGCGCAATTGCGGTCCAATGGCGTGAATTATGTCAGAGATTTCTTGTCACAACCAGCTGGTGTTTCGCAATTTGCTGATGGCGGCATTAAGGTCGGCGAGTGCACCGGTCTACTTCCGGGGGTCCGTGCCAGCTCGGCCCAGGTTCCTCTCGGCCCGAAAATGTATAGTCGTGGTGGTGCACAGTCAAATAGAGAAGAGGCTAAATCATTTGAATACCTACAGTCACAAATATACAAATATTTTTAAATATTTTATACATTTGAGTACAAAATAGAAACGTACACATAATTAGATCTCGTCTTTTTTTTCATAACCAATAATATGGTTGTATCGCCACGTTTGAGAAATGTAAGGACTAATCTAGAAAAAAAGCTCTCAAAATTACACGTGATAATTATCCTACTATGCGATTTTTTCGAAGTGACAATCACTGATTGATTTTAAATACAAATCCAGTTATTTCCACATAGCTCATACTTCTCACATAGTAATTTATTCTACTGCTTAGTCATATTCAAATTTTTTTTAACAAGTAAGTAATTTATTTGTAAAGTCTCAGTTAATTTCTATTGCTAGATAGTTGTTATCAATTATACTGTCAAATCACACGTAGATATAAAAAACCGGACCGAGTGGAACCTAGGCCGAGGTGGTACTATAGACCCCTCCGGCGGGAAGTGGGGGGCGCGTAAGGGGGTGGCGCCCCCTGTGGGACGCCTCGGGAATTTGGCGGTGCGCCTTGCACTTAGGCTTGCACCGGAATGCGAACACGCTCTATAGTAGACGCTATAGGGCTACCACGCACTAGAGACACGAGATTTTTTGGACAACCTTATTAGTTTAATCGTTTATTCTACGCAATAAAAAACAAAGGACATTACACAAAAAAAAAAACAATACACAACAGGTCAACTTGTTTCCCAAGAGAAATATCTTTCAGCCGACCTAGAGTAGCGCGATGATATAACGTAAGGCAGATGACGTGTACAAATAATAATATCTATGTAATATCAGCCATAGTTGTAGCACATAGGTTAATTAGGTTTAAAGGTAAAGAAAAACAGTTGAGTCTACGCGGTGTATGTAATTAAGGAGCCACAAAAGTTCGCTGCTGGACATGGCCCTTCCCCAATTGGGGGGTATTGTCATACTCACTACTCTTGGATGGCGGATTGCAGTGCAAGATATTGTAGATATTCACAGGGAACGTTGCTGCCCCTTCCCTGCATTTATTAAATAAAATATTAAAATAGAATAGCATCACGTCATCACTACCCGTGGGTGTCGAAAAGGCGACTAAAGGATGAATGCAGAAACGGGCAGCAGCGTTCTCTGTGAGTATACACATACATACATACATAATATCACGCCTTTATCCCTTGCGGGGTAGGCAGAGCGCTAACGGCCGTAAGAATACGGTCGCTATTGCCACGTCTGACATTCTTGAGGATTGTTTTCCAAGGTTGTTTCAGAAAACATGTGTATTACTATAGTGACAGGTTGTCAGCCTGTCGCCTAAAAATTGTAATACATCAATAACCTCGAGTCCCTTAGTCGCCTCTTACGACACCCGCGGGAAGGAAGTGGGGTAATGCTATTCTAAGCCGGCATCACACGGCTCTGTGAGTATCCGCTAGCCAATTCGCCCGCCAAGCGTGGTGAGCATGGCAATACTCCTCAATTGGGGGAGGCACATGTCCAGCAGTGGACTGTTGTGGCTGTAGAAGTAGCAGTGCGCACGTGACCTTATAGCATCACCCTATTTGTACCCGTGGGTGTCGTAACAGGCTACTAAGGGACTCGAGGGTTTCATGTGTCTTACAATTTTAGGCGACAGGCTGACAACCTGTCACTACAGTGATACATGTATCATCGAAAAGGGCCCTCAATACTTGCCAGACGTGGCGATAACGACCGTAATTTTACGATTGTTAACGCTCTGCTTACCCCGCAAGGGATAAAGGCGTGATTTATGTATGTATGTTTCATGGTCTGAACACGCCTGCAAAGTTTCCATTACACCGTCCCTTACACCGTGTATAGCGCGCGTGCTAACGTATCACCCTTTCCTACATATTGTCTTGCCACGAAGTTAGGTGCCGAAGGTTTAGTTGAAACTAGTTGCATACAATACAATTTCCTCTTCGCTAATGCATTTTGTAACTGAATTTAACCACGCTATCTCCGCTCTTTACCGAGTTTTTGTAGTTTAGTAGTCTTTCTTCGTATTTTGCATAACGCAGCGCTATTAACGCATCCGTAACGCAGAGGTCTGTCAAATCCATACTAGAAACGTCAATCCCCATACTAAAACCGCTCAATCGCTGTCGAAGCAGCTGCGTTTTTTTGACGCATCAGCATTATTTTGACGCAGCTGCGTCCACAGCGTTTAAACGGTTTTAGTATGAGGGAGGATATATATTTCTAGTATAGATCTAGAGACAGACCGCTGCGTTATTTTAGCGCTGCGTTGTGCGAAAGAAAGATGCCGACAAGGCAAGTGTGAAAAAGGTCGACATTAAACAGTTGTTATAAACGCAAAATTCATCTGAGTGCCTAAGATGTTATACATACAAAATTCAATTCAATAGTTTTACCTATACAAGCTTCTAGTTCAACTCACTCTATGTTCAGTCTTCTTCTTGATTCTAGAAATTTTATCATTAACACAAAAAATATTTTTTTTACTTTTAGAGGAAAATTAAAAGAAGGTATATTATTAAGCTCTTCTATAAAATATAAGCTTTAAAATGCGGAACAGCTGCATAGACATGACGCTTAAAATTCACGACATCCAACCCCGGGGTGATTTATAGCCACTAACACCAGAATCTCTTTACAATAAGCTTGTAGAGTATATTTATACCGGGTGTAAGGGACCTGTCACTATAGTGATACACGTGTTTTCTGGAACAACCTTGGAAAACAATCCTCAAAAATGTCAGACGTGGCGACAGCGACCGTTTTCTTACGGCCGCTAACGCTCTTCCTACCACGCAAGGGATAAAGGCGTGATATATGTACGTATGTATGTATGTAAGGGACTACACGAAAACTTTGTAAACCGGATTATAGAACTCAACAACTCAGTATATTGCTTGTTACGCAGAAGATTCCGAGTTACATTCTCGGTGGGTCACTCACAAAGCTGATATTTCTCACTTGTGAATTTGTTCCCAGTCTGGTTAGGACATTGCAAGTTGAACTACCTGATGAAAAAGGATGATTCCGTGTTTCGGTGGGCTCGTTAAGGCCCAGTTGCTGTCTATGATAATTTAGACGGCAGTTACACAACCGTGTCAGGAGCTAGCCACTTGTAGAAGGCGGTTGAAAAGTTGTGATACCAGGGTTCCATTGTGTCCGGATATCACACATTCACGCGTCTAGATGTGTTCCCTAACGGACCAATCCATTCCTTTGTTTGCTAATTCACTCACTGTGTGTTTGTCTGTTTGTTGCACATTACTCCGTACTTCAATTCAAATAATACCGCCAGCAAAACAAGCGTTGTTGTCTCATTAATTTCTCTTAATGTGGGGGTTCACTGAACCCTAGAAGTACAAAGCTGAATATCACACATTCACACGTCTAGATATGCACCGACCCTAACAGACATATACATTCCTTTGTTTGCTAATTTACTATGTACTGGTGTAAAAAAAAATGCTGCAAATATTTTGAGGGGTGAACCAACCTATGAAACTGAAGAACTTTCCTCAAGGAACATATATCGAAATACGAAAAAAAATGTTGGACCTTCAATACAAAATTTTTGACCAACGAAGTGAATTTGTATGTGAGGTTAAAAAAAAAATTCTCTTATTTCGACCCATCTTTCTTGGGGAAAATTGTTCAGATTCATGGGCTGATTCACCCATCACAATATTTGCAAGTAATATTTTTGCACCTTATATTTGTTTGTTTGTTGCATTGCACTCCGTACAGCAAATAATACCGCCAGCAAAACAAGCGTTGTTCACTCATTAATTACTCTTAATGTGCTCACTCTACGCATTATGGCGATCGTTTCATTATCCACCAGTTGTTTTAACCGGCAATGCGAAAAGTAGGCACGATATTATTACCGGTATGTTCCCGTTCTCTGTGTCCCCAAGATCATGTCCCCGTCACGGGCACAATGAGACGTATGTTGTATGTATGTAATCACTTTATTGTACCAAAGAAATTTACAAAAGCATTTAAAAGTAATACAACATAAGAGGCACAAAGGTGTACCTATCCCGTTAAGGGTCCTCTTCCAGTCAACCTTTTGAGATACCCAGAGGATATGTTATTTATAGATGTCATTAATTTGACTTTTTGGGGACAACGATACGTCATTAGTTTTACTTCTTGTTGTCCCCGTTACCGTGGCCGTTCAACTAGGAAACGCTGACCGGGGACAACGGGAATTATTATTATTTATTTTATTAATTCCCGTTGTCCCCGATCACCGAAACATGCTCACCGGGGACAACAGCAAGTATTTTTGGTATTTTATTCAATTACCGTAGTCCCTAATCATTGGGGACACAGATCTAGGGACACCGGGAGTACACCATAATACATTAACTCCAAAATGTGCCTAAGTATAGAACATCTTTCTATACCATATCGACCTGTTTTTGGGAACTATAACGGTAATCGTTATTATTATATTGAAATTAATATTGCGGAAAATCTCTCTTAACTATGTACTTACTTTTAGATGCAAAATTAGGTTTTGTCTACCCAGATCCATGGTATGGCTCCATTGATGGATCCAAAAAACCATTTTCCTCCTTTTAAATCCTTCGTTTAAATCAATGGACTCAAAAACACATTGAGAGTTCTGTTGGATCCTCTGATATTGATAAGTATGACGGCCGTTTCTTATGTTCCTCCTAAACGTTTAATACATACCTACCTATAATTATTGGCAGATAATAAAATCTGAAAAAAAAATGCGATGTTTTTCTGTTACGCACATACACGCGTCATGGATGTTTTTTACGAAGGCTCTGTAATTCGCTCCATAATTTCATTAGAATATGATGTAAACAAGTAATATTATCTATCGTTCGCACACTTAACACACAACGCAGCGCTTAAATAACGCTGCGTAACGCATGCATCAGTCACATCCATACTAGAAACGCCATTCCCCGGATCTGATAGACGCATGCATGCGTTACGCGGCGTCATTTTAGCGCCGCGTTGTGAATTAAGCATGAGAACGACCGTACTAAAATACCTACGTCCTATTATCCCTAAATTGTGAAATTTTCCTGTAACTTACAATTAATAATATTGTAGGTTAGCAACATCTTTTTTTTGGTAATAAAATTTTACGTTACTTTTTTAGTAATATCAGTAAGGAGTGTGAATATTTTAGGAAAACTTTCTAAATGAGAGCTTGTGACAGGCGCACGGCGCTGCGCCATCATGTTTTAATGTGATTTCTTATAACTTCTTACGTTAATACAATAAACTCGCACCAGAAAAATACCGCAAAAGTGCGGTGTACGTAAAATAAAAACTGTCTACGGGAATCTGCACGATTAAGCGCTTGTTTTATTAAGAGTGTATCAAGTATTGCTGCAGCTAAGTAAAAGAAAAAGGAAAAAGTATCTTAGTGTTAGAAATCATAGTTCTTCATCTTTAGACTATTACAAACTATATGATAATTATCAAATGTGATTTCCGGTATAAAAGATGCTAAACGATGTTGGTAAGAATTGCTTATATTAAACGTTGATCTCCGTTATTTCTACAAATATAAGAAATAATTATGTGTGTGCGTATTTAAGCTAAAGTTAATATTTATACAGTTTACTAATTTTTACTACTTTTAAATATTTTTAATTCTGTAAAATGTAAACTTTGAAAGTTGCGAATCGGTGTTCGTTGTAGTTGTTTACGTGTAGCCTTCGTTTCCGTTATCCCCACTGCTGGCAAAACGTCCAGCCGGACGGCTGTTCGGTCCAGCAGTGGTGATCGGACCGTCACCAAGAGACGACAAGTATTTTCGGATTTAGTTAAATAGTTAAAGATAATAGTTTTTTTGTGAAAAGTGGTCAGTGCAAAATAAACACTTGTGATATTCATTTTGGTTTTACTTTTCCTCCACCTGATATCTTATATCAGAAGTGGAACAAAGAAAACCGCCCACATAACTAAGAATCAAAAAGGAGAACGTACGTTATGTCCACGTACACGGCATCTCAGTATCAACAGCTCATCTTATCCTGATGAACGATCCCGATCAAGGCGAAAACAGAAGGCAGAGTGCGCGGCGATCGCGCTCACAGGATCGTACGCGCGTTGGCGTGAATCTCGCTCAAGATGTTGGAGCCGCGAGAGACGTTCTGCCTGCGGGAACAGCCACCGTAAGACCTAGACGTCGTCGGCGGAGACAGTCATAACTGGTGGAATAAAGACGAATTAACAGGCGAGTAATTTAGTGTGGTATTTTATATTAGATTTTTTTTCCCTGTCTTTTTCCTACTTCGTGTTTCCCTTTTGCCCTGTTTTGAAAGTGTGTATAAGATATTTAATTTTTATAAGAGAAGCTAAGACCGTAATTCAAATTACAACGGAGTTGTTCAAAACTTGTTTGAGTGGTGGGCTATTATAGTTTATATATAGGTACATATTTTTAAAACCAAAACGTTTCTTTTTTTGGTTTACTTCTGTTTTTATTTACAACATGGAGTCAAAAAAAAATATTTTTGGTGCATTAAAGTAAATTGTGCTCAGTTCACTTGTCAAAATATAACCTGTTATTATTAGACATTGATACTTCTCCGCGCTGGCTTTTCCAGGTGCAAAGAAAATGAGAACTTAGTCCAGTTGGAAGATAATACCAGTATGGCAGCCTGCTTGTCGTGCGGGCGTCGCAGCCTGCCTGTCGTGTGGGCGCCGCAGCCTGCCTGCCGTGCGGGCGCCGCAGCCGAATATATTACAAAGAAACAGGATTTGTTTGTGGTGAGTGGATAATCTGCAGCGTAATTTTATTTGTTCATAGTGGGAGCTTGTGTCTTCGTCATCAAAATGTAAACACTATTCGCACTGTTTTTTTTTGTTGTTGTTGGAATTTACATAGATAAGTTGGTTTTGGGTATAATTAACTTACCTGCAAAAATCGATACAGGTAAATTCTCGTTTTGGAGGATACATTGGGTCTATGACAGATAGATAGAAATTACGGTAGTTCCCTACGTAATGTTGGTCAATAAGTGGTTTAGACTAATGAATCCAAGTTTAGTTGATAGTTCTGTAAATTCGTATCCAATGCGTCGAGAAAAAGAGTAAAGAGTAAAATGGAGTCAAAACCTGATAGAATTAACCGTTCTGAGGTAGGTATGTGAACTAAATTAGATTTTTCATTCATATACCTATACACACTCAACTATAGTATTCAAGGCAGCTATCTTTGTCGAAGTAGTGTTGTTCTATGTTTTGTATGGCGATTTGGTGACCATGGGCAGGTTCAAGGCTATGGTTTTTGACAATTTAAGTTTAGTTTAGTGACAGTAGGTTTGTACCTGTCTTAGTTCAGAGCAACGTTGTTTAAAAAAGAAAGCAATCAAATAAGTTTGTACAATCGTGGACTATTTAGAGTTGGGCAGAATAGACGAGCGTCTAAGATGTTTATTTGTTATTTTTGTGTTTATAAGGTCATGAGTATATATGTAGTGTGTGTCTATACGAGGCGTTTACGGGTTGGATAAAGGTGAATGTAAAGTAGATGTATTCTAGTTAACTGAAGAAACTTTAAATCTAAAAGCAGATAGATATGATATGATCTAGTAGTCACAATCTGATGAGACAGAAACTACTTGTAATAAGATTCTATATTCATTTGATCTCTGCCTATTACAAAATACCAGAAAAATGTCAACCCCAATCTTACATCGGCACGTAAGCTGAATATTGTTAAAGTAGTTAATTCAGAGCGTATTTTACTCAAAATTTATCAGTGTTAGGCAGTACAGACGTTACCGAGATGACAATCGAATTAAAAGATGCACCCAGTTCTGTTGTCAATGGACCCTGACCAACGACGAGTGAGTAACGTAGAACGAGACATTGTACGCAAAATGGACATGGATGTGGTTAATAAAGATATTGCAGAAGGGTCGAACTCATGCTATGCTAACCCAATCATTTTGGTCTGCTAGAAAAACCATCGGACATCGCTTATGCTTCTGAACACTAAATTGTTAGACCCAAAAAAAAAAAAAAAAAAAAAATACTTTTGTGGCAAGGGAATAAAGTTATACACATTTTTTTTAAATATATAAACGTCATTCATTTCATCACATAAAATTGAGAAGCTGTTTGGTCATTGGTCGATGGCAGTTGCTTGCCATGGATGGCGCTAAAGGAAAAATAAAATCTTACACATATCTTTTTAGTTTTAACTATGTGTGTACTACAATATAATATATATTATGAATCTAATAGCAGATACTCACACTCACTAGTATTGCAGAGAAAATTTTCGTTTCAAAAACAACAAATATTGACGTTCCAAATTAAATTCATAAATTTTCGTCTCTTGAGTAGAAATGGCCTATTTTATTGTAGCTATTCAATTAGATTAGATTTACTAAACGGGAATAAATAACTAGCCTTGACTTCATTAGTGGTTTTCATCAAATTCCAATCAGGGAAGACTAGATATCTCACAGCCTCTATTACCAGTTATCGGTTCTAGAAGATGTCTTTTGGTTTTTTAAATTTAATGCAGTCCAATTCCAATGGTGTGTTTCAAAGGGCAAGGTTGTAACAAAGTGCTTAGGATATTTAAAAAAAAAACAAGCAGTGCCTGGTATTAGTAATGTTGGTAAAAGCAAAAAGTTACGTCCTAAATTTAATAGATCGTCTAAAGCAGTTAAATCCTCATAAAATTATAAGTAGGTATTAAGTTACCGGGCACTAACATGGCGTAATTAGATTACTGCAAGTTATAGGCGGAAGATTGCAGACGTGGATAAATTCTAAATAATAATAATTAAGAATATTAAGTGAAAGTGATAAATCCAGCGACCCAGAATATATACATATATATGGTTAGGTATTATTTTGAAGATTTAAATTATTAAATCACTATTATTGATAGTGGTAGTACCAAATATCAACACTTGTGTATGAGAGTGAAGTAGTGAAGAAAAATAATAAATCCGTTACAAATGAGAGCGTAAAGGACTATATATTTTACTCCATTTTCTTGCAACTGTCACTTTTTAGACATTTAGCAACTTGTGTGCAGGTAGTCTGAATGTATCGTGCAAACTTCCAGTGATGTTCACAAGACAGACCACAGGGCCTGTTATGCCTTAGTTTACGTGTGCTTGACGTTGAGATCATCAGATTTGTTACCAGTTGATTTGGATGGTGACTTGAGTTTTGTTCTGTATTTCTCCCTTTACGGATGTCATGTTTAGGTCGTTATGTTATTATTGGTCACAAACCATGAAGCTCCAGTTATTTGTCTCAATGTCTTGTTATGAAATCTTTAAAGTATTTCTAGATTTGAGTGTACATCATTTTACCATAGTTAGATGCCGTAAGTCTATAAGGGTTTGAGGATACATTTGTACAGTTTAAATTTGTTGTTTGAAATCTTGTAAGAATTATGATTTGAGAAAGTTGAGTGACAGGATAAGGAATAGCGTGAAAAGGGATCGTGGTTGTAATAAAAATAAAAAGACGCAGTAACTAGTATAGAAAAGGAGCTCATAGGTGGTTAGGTTGTGTTGGGAGGCCGAATGAACGAAGATTAACAATGAGATGAAAGTATGTACGGAGAGCGTGCATGGGAACGCTGGAAGAGGAAGACTTAGACGAACGTATTAAGATCAAATCTGGGACGTTCTAAAAAATGTCAGGTCATGAGAATCTTAAACCGACGAGCGTGTATGGTAAAGTTGAAGAATGTTGCAGAAGAAGATAGAGAAGCGAAAGGGTGTTTCGTGTCGGTATCCTAGCTGTACGGGTTGATTTACTCGCACTTTGATATTGTTGATATAACTAAACACTCAAGGTCAATTGATGACTTTATTGATGATAATTAGCCTTAGAGAATAGAATGGTGATAGTGAGTACACGCGTAATGAGTGCTTATCGCGGACTGGCGAGTAGTGACCTAATACTCGCCATGTGGAGTAAATTGCTGAGAGTGCAATCCGATGTGCGGCGTACAGACCGTACATGCTCCCGGGCGAGAGAAGAAGAGAGTGAGATGAGATGAGATGAGATGAGGTGAAATAGCATTGAATATTAAAAGCAACCCTATGCTTAAACTGAGGTTAACTTCTTAAAATACATGTCATTCTTATAAAATTATATGTCAGGTTCTTATGCTAGACTTATTAAAATTCATTAATGATCGGTCTTTTGATGATTGGTGACGTCGCTCTGTCTTGCTTGATCGCAGCGCAGGTGGTGTTTGAAAGCGTCTTTAATTCTATGTTTTCTTGCGCTAACGTCAGAGTCGTGTGCGCGCGTCTAGGTTGAGTTAGCGGTTTTGGGATCTCATCGGTGTGTGTTGGATGATTTTCAACTTTCGACTGTAAGTTGACGCTTCCGCTAAGACGACGACGACGACGCACGCACCGGTACACGTAAACTGCTGACGCTACCATGCATCCTGTTATTAGGATGTAGATTGCAGTGAACTGATGTATGTCGTGGTAGCTTATAGTTTCCGATAGTGGAGTTTCTGATTTCATCTGTTTTGCTTGCTGATTTTTGATAGCTCTGAATTGTGCTCTAAAGTGGTATTGGAATACATAAATGGAAGGATGTGATCTTCACTTGCCCTCCGGGAAAGAGGCGTTATTTTGTATACCGGTGTTGAGAGAGTCACTGATTAGTTTGAGTTAGTGTTAAAGTAGAGCAGTGTTGATAGATCCTCTAGCTACTTTAAAATAAATTGGTGTTTATAAACTAGAGCAGTGTTGAGAGATCCACTGGCTAGTTTGAGTTTATATTGTAAAGTAGAGCAGTGCTGGTTGATAGATCCACTGGCTACTTTGTAATGAATTGGTGTTTATAAACGAGAGCAGTGTTGATAGATCCACTGGCTACTTTGTAATGAATTGGTGTTTATAAACTAGAGCAGTGTTGAAAGATCCACTGGCTATTTTGAGTTTTTATTGTAAAGTAGAGCAGTGTTGATAGATCCACTGGCTACTTTATAATGAATTGGTGTTTATAAACTACAGCAGTGTTGAGAGATCCACTGGCTAGTTTGAGTTTATATTGTGAAGTAGAGCAGTATTGATAGATCCACTAGCTACTTTATAATGAATTAGGGTTTATAAACTAGAGCAGTGTTGAGAGATCCACTGGCTAGTTTGAGTTTATATTGTAAAGTAGAGCAGTGTTGATAGATCCACTAGCTACTTTATAATGAATTATAAGTATTTATAAGTTAAAATAGCGTTGTCATAATTATCCATGACCTATTTTGAGTTAATATTTTAAACTAGAGCAGTGTTGAGAGATCCACTGGCTAGTTTGAGTTTATATTGTAAAGTAGAGCAGTGTTGATAGATCCACTAGCTACTTTATAATGAATTATAAGTATTTATAAGTTTAAATAGCGTTGTCATAATTATCCATTACCTATTTTAAGTTAATATTTTAAAATAGAGCAGTGTTGAGAGATCTGTTAGCTATGCATTATAGAAAATAGTGTTGCTTAGAATGACACAAAAATGTTAAGATATAAAAATTAAATTTTGTCATGCCATAAATTGATAAGAAACCTAGATTTTGTATAAAATGTTTACACCATTTTTTATGTATCTCAATACTGAAGTTTGAGGACAAACTTATTGTCAGGAAAGGCCGAATGTTAGAAATCATAGTTCTTCATCTTTAGACTATTACAAACTATATGATAATTATCAAATGTGATTTCCGGTATAAAAGATGCTAAACGATGTTGGTAAGAATTGCTTATATTAAACGTTGATCTCCGTTATTTCTACAAATATAAGAAATAATTATGTGTGTGCGTATTTAAGCTAAAGTTAATATTTATACAGTTTACTAATTTTTACTACTTTTAAATATTTTTAATTCTGTAAAATGTAAACTTTGAAAGTTGCGAATCGGTGTTCGTTGTAGTTGTTTACGTGTAGCCTTCGTTTCCGTTATCCCCACTGCTGGCAAAACGTCCAGCCGGACGGCTGTTCGGTCCAGCAGTGGTGATCGGACCGTCACCAAGAGACGACAAGTATTTTCGGATTTAGTTAAATAGTTAAAGATAATAGTTTTTTTGTGAAAAGTGGTCAGTGCAAAATAAACACTTGTGATATTCATTTTGGTTTTACTTTTCCTCCACCTGATATCTTATATTAGTAAAAGAAAACAATCACTTGACGGAACTTATTAAACGCCTGATAGATCTTAATAAGATTCCTCGTAAATACGAACAGAAATAATATAATTTGATGCGCTCGTATTTAAACAAGGGCTTGATTGAATCATACATATTTTTTTCCCATGGGTGTCGTAAAAACCGACTAAAGGACTCGAGGGTTTCGTGTGTATTGAAATTTTAGGCGACAAGCTGACAACCTGTCACTATACTGCCCGCAGAAGCATAAGCAACGCACTTGCATTCTGATAAAACTCGAGATTTGGCGCCATAAAGTTTTTTTGTGTTTTTGACGTGTACTGTCGAAACTATAACGAATATCAAAATAATTTTTAGTTTTTACTATTCCCACAATTGTGCACTTTACAGAGTAAGACATTTTCTTATTCTTAGTAATTAATTTATAGTTATAAATGTAGAAAAAGTGTTTTTGCCTAGTGAACGTAATTAAAATTTATCCATTTATTTAAGCATAACCATCGCAATCGTGTCGATTGCGTTGCTTATGTCTAATAAATGTAATTACGCGTTTCATAATGACAAAAATGGACGCTGTCAGTATTGTTTGTTTAGGCATAAGCAACGCAATCGACACAAATGGGATTGTTATGAGTCATTATGACTAGTGAATATTCACAATTATTTCAGCTATGTTTGCTAAGCACAAAATATTCGTCTTATTTTTGGCTACTTAAAAATTATAGGTAAACAAAAACAACCGTCCACTGCTGGACCTTGCCCTCTCCCAGGTGCCTAAAGCCTATTAGGACATCTGCTAGGGCTTGGCTACTACTACATCCACAACAGTTCGCCAGACATGGGCCTCCCCTATTGTGGGGTAATTTGCCATACTCACTACGCTTAGCAGGAGGATTGTAATTCACAGGGAACGCTGCTACCCATTCCCTAATATTATCCCTTAGTCCTCTTTTACGATACCTACGGGTATAAATTCTGAGCCGGCATCACGAGCTTGAATATTGGAGGTTTTTTCAATTCCGGAATTGAATTACGCCATTCACTTCTTCAATTCCGTGATTCCAGATTTCGGAGCTCAAAATAGTTCCTTTTTAAGATGTACTAAACGGAAGCGGGGTGCAAAAGGACCAGGAGGTAGGTCCATGCCGGAGAGCCACGAGAAAATGCTATGCAGGGGAGCAACACCTCATGTTCTGCGAACTACTGGGCTGGCGTTATCCTTTTCTGCAGGTGAGTACGCAAGCCCTGTGTGGAGTCGTTCAGCCCATGCAAAGCTAGTGGATACAGCCTTAAATGAGACTTGCCGGATCATAACTGGTTGCTTGAAACCGACCCCGGTTAGCCAGCTATACCCATTGGCAGGTATAGCGCCCCCAGCTGTTCGCAGGACTGTGGCTAGCTCCCTTGAAAGAGCAAAGATGGAGTCAGATGCACGGCACCCTTTACACGACCACATCCCAGTGCCACAACGGTTGGAAAGCCGCAATAATTTTGTAAAGTGCGTGTCTCCTCTTTGCATCGACCCCAAACAAGCGAGGTGCAAACTTTGGCAGGAAAGGGTAACCCTACCAGCTCCGTTCGTCCCTATCGCTGAAAGCTTGCCGCCTGGTCATGGATTACCTTGGCCAGTTTGGAAATCCCTGAATAGAGTTCGGACCCAAACTGGCCGGAGCAAGGAAAACATGGCCAAGTGGGGCTTCTTGGAGGGTGCCGACATAAGCTGTTTGTGTGGTGCAGTCCAAACGATGCACCACCTAATATCGTGTCCGGCGTGCACAAAGGACGACTTTATGACAGCGTCTGCCAGCGCTGTTAATGTGGCCAAGTTCTGGGCTACGACGGTGTAGTGTCTGCCATCGACACGCTAAGAAGAAGGGGACCACGAGGGAGCGACGTGCTGCAGGACGACGAGGGAGCGCCGTGCAGGAGGGAGCGCCGTGCAGGAGGACCACGAGGGAGCACCGTGCAGGAGGACCACGAGGGAGCGCCGTGCAGGAGGACCACGAGGGAGCGCCGTGCAGGAGGACCACGAGGGAGCGCCGTGCAGGAGGACCACGAGGGAGCGCGGTGCAGGAGGACCGCGAGGGAGCGCCGTGCAGGAGGACCACGAGGGAGCGCCGTGCAGGAGGACAACGAGGGAGCGCCGTGCAGGAGGACCACGAGGGAGCGCCGTGCTCGAGGACCTCGAGGGAGCGCCGTGCACGAGGACCACGAGGGAGCGACGTGCAGGAGGACCACGAGGGGGCGCCGTACAGGAGGAGCACGAGGGAGCGGCGTGCAGGGAGTACCGACGCCAATGGAGGGAATTGGGTGGTGCCTGAGATGGCATCACAACGTGTTACGTTTGTGGGTTTAGCGAGATACTTAGAGGTTGATGTACTTTATTTTTATAAAGTTTAATTTAACAAAAATATAAAACACGTAGTAAGTAAGTACGGTCTAATATAAAATATTAGAATCGTATCAAAGAGTTGGGTGCATGGGTGAGTTGTATAAGAAGCCAAATTTCATGCGAATGCGTTGGTTATGCTTCGTGATTATGTTGATTTAAAGAACCTGAACCAAATTATAATGATCGTAAGTGATGTTACGATATTTATGACTAATATTATATGTGTTTTTGTGTGAAGATATAAGCCGTAATAGCCATTACGATGGTTATCACTAGGCAGTCGACTTTATTTTTGTCGATTGCGCTGTTTATGCTTAATAGAAATAAAGGATGCGATATAGATTGAAAAAAACGAGTCAGTGATCCTTGTAGATCTCATTACGCTGATTCCGAATACGTATATAACTCAAATCACCAAAAAATGTCGATTGCGTTGCTTATGCTTCTGCGGGCAGTATAGCGATCGTGTACCCTCAAACATTTGTCAGGCGTGGCGATAATGACCGTAATTTTATGGTCGTCAGCGCTCTGCCTACCCAGGGATATAGGCGTGATTTGTGTGTTGTATGGAACCAATAACACGAGCGACACGAGCCGTATGAGTAGCACAAGCGAGCACGAGTGGGTTCATGTTTATTTACTTTTAATTTGTCAGGCTATCGCCCGATTTACATATTTTTATCTGAGCTAATAAAGCGGGTGGGGGGCGGGATGGGTTTTGGTACAGTCAAATTGATCAGGTTTGTATACATTCCTGCGTAATTGCATATTTGCTTTATTCTTTAAATTTAGGGAAATTGCAAAATTGTTATGGACTTGAACCTGTAAGTTTTGATATGAATGCTAGTTAAACTCTAATACAATGTAGGTAACTATATCAATTTTAACGAGAAAGCATCCGGAACCTGAAAGAGCCATCAATATTTGTCAGACGTGGCGCTTGCGACCGTATTTTCACGGTCGTTAGCGCTCTGCTTACCCCGCATAGGATAAAGGCGTGATATGTGAGTGTACGTATGTATCCGGAGCCGACAACAAAAAAAACTTGCATGGAACCATCTTTTTTGGGTGCTTGTAATTTAAACCGACTGAAAAAAATCCCACATATGTTAATTAACCAATATAAAGTTTGTGTCCGGCCTTTCTGAGCCTCAAACCGTTGGACGACTCGTTGTCCCATACAAAATAGAAGAAAACCAGAGACCTTCAGATCCTGCAACCAAAGTCTGAGCCGCGTAGACTTAACAAAATTTAAAGCCCAAAAACTACAACATCAAGCTTTTGTACCGCAACCCAACCCCGCCGACCGTACGGGAGGATCCCCGGCGTTGTTTACATTATACCTATTATATAATAATGTGTATTATATTATGATTTATTGCTCAATCGATGCGCTGCCGAGCTCGACGGACAATATTTTCATACAGACTGTAGTAAGTTGGAGGTCCTTGAACTGCGAGTAAATGCTCTCTTTTCGTGTGGGACACCGAGTCGTCCAACAACCCAATGTAACCTAGTGTCAGAATTTGTAAACCGCCTTCTAGAAGTAGCAGGCTTCTGAAATGGTAAATGCTTAAGGGTGTTCTTGCATGCACTGGATGATTTTCCGGTGTTTTACTGGGACTGGGTTTAGTTTTTTGACGAATGAATGGAAAAATTTCTAGCCAAATTTCAAGTGTACATAGATGGCGCTGAGCTGAACTGAGAAAGTTTCTTTGCAAGGAACGGTATTGCATCTAATCTAGCTAAGTATCAATATTATTTAAATGCCAAAATTTCAACTTAATCTAGCGCCATCAGGCTGAATGACATCAGAAACTTGGGAACTGTCAGATAGAAAAGTCCCCGGCGGTCATAGCTTGTATACGTATTTTTATGGTTTCCTGAGATTAAATACAAACTGTCAGAATATTAATGTAAGATTACCTACATGTAGGTATCTTCATTGCTATAGCTTACCAAATTTTATTCAATACGATTATTCAAAACTAGCTGGTGCCCGCGAACTTCGTTTCGCCATATATCATCCATCATATAAGCTATATAAAGGAAGCTCACTGATAAACATGGGCCTCCCCCATAGACTCTAAGAACCATAAAATAATATATTATAAGCTTATATTAAATTGTTGGTAGATAGGTACCCAAAAACTTGGTTTCGCCGACTATACAGTGTGTAAAAATATTAGCTGCAAATATTTAAATGGGTGAATCAGTCCATGAAACTGTACAACTTTCCCCAAGCAACATAAGTCGAAATATGGAAAAAATTTTTGGACCTCCCATACAAAATGTAGCAGCCGAGCAAGTCAACTGTATGGAAGGCCCAAATGTTTTTTTCATATTTCGACCTATGTATTCCTTGGGGAAAGTTGTTCAGATTCATGGGCTGATTCACCCCTTAAAATATTTGCAGCTAATTTTTTTACACTTTATATGTAATTTAAAAAAACTGTTAAATCCTAAATTTACATTTTCCACATGCAACAAAAGAGTAAGAAAACGGTGATTCTTTTATATATATGTTTGGTCTTTTTGATTCCTGTAGGTTGAATTTGCTGAATCAGGTTACAGATTAGTCACTCCCTATTCCAAATCCTCGCTTTCCAGTTCATTTTAGCATTTTTTTTTAAATCGTGCGTTTACTTCCAAAGGTATCAATTCCGTGAAGTAGACTGATGCCACATTTCTTAACATTGTGATGGATGAATAAAGACCGAGTTCATGAGAGTGAATAAATAAAACATAAGCTTATTAAAAACCAAGTAATCCCACTACAAATCCTATCCTATCCTACTTCCTACTAATATATTAATACAAAAGATTTGTTTGTTTGTTACTCCTTCACGCAAAAATTGCTGAACTGATTTTCATGAAATTGGGCACAGATGATGTGTGATGCCGGCTTAGAATAGCATCACCCCACATCCTTCCCGCGGGTGTCGTAAGAGGCGACTAAGGGACTCGACGGTATTGGTGTATTACAATTTGTCGGCTAAACATATAATAACAGTATGTAACAGAACAGCATTGGCTAGTAACGTAGATATAAAGAATAGCCTTAACAAAATTAGCAAGAAAAATTAAAAACAAAAAATTGTGGTACTTCGCTGGCCGACTTACATCATAAGCAGATCCATTTCCGCTGAGCCATTTTAACCATGGTTGGAGCGGCGAAAATAAGGATAGGTATCCCTTCACACAAACTTTTGCTTTGTAGCTATTGCAATTTTCCCGCGGTAAATAGTAGATTACGCACCAAGAAAACGATCCATAATTAAAGATTGTATCGTCTGGTACGCAACTTACACGTCTTGTACCACGGAACTTTTGTTTTCGAGTGTAAAAAATATTGAATTATCAAAAGTTAAAATTATTCCAATATTAAAGAGATATTTTTGTAGTCGTAGACATATTCGTAGATTTTACTTTTCTCATTTATTGAGGTTATAAAAATATAGATTAAAAATAATAAATACGGCCTCTTGTTATTTTTCTTTCTGCGCGCTTATTCAAAGTGACACAGTTCGTGCTGGCCAGTTCGAAATTTGAAATCAATCTCGGGTCCAATAAGCCCATACACATCTTTTTACTACGCGGCACTATGAAATTTACGTGATCTACAAACTTATTTTATGCGTAGCAGCCAACCTCCCTTTTAGGGGTATGTTTTTTTTAGCCTATAACCTGGTCGGTGATTTACTTGACATTTTGGTACAAATTGCATCAAAATCCGCTCGGTCGTTTTCGCGTGATGCTTCCGCATATCCACAAACAAACACACAAACATCTAAACATCTAAACATCCAAACAGACAAAAAATTAAAAAATTGCAGAAACGTGTTTTGTTATCAATATTAAGTATTACGAAACAATTTTTTTTTGGATATCTTGTATGTACAGACTTTCGGTCCTCTTGAGCTTTATTATATGTATAGAAGATGGAAGACGATTTTCTGAAGCGACAAATCGTAGCAGATAGCTACGCCGTAGCAGGTAGCTACGGAATGCGCGCTACAGGCATCTCGCCGCTTTGATCAAGTATGCGCTAGGTGGCAAAGGATTATAACAGAGTTATTTTACTATGAGGCGTATGTTAAGGTTAGCGCACATCTAGCGCTATTGGGCACGATATTTCGGTAGAAAATAAATATCGATATTGAAAAAAAAATAGTATTGTCACTTACCGATACCGATAGAAATGGAATGTTGGTATTGAAAGTCGGCATTTTATTGTTCATCATAATATTCATAATAATAACATGGCAACAAGAAACTCTTTAATATGATGTAGCTGGTTGACCGAGCGCTGCTCGGCTTTTTTGGTAAATAGTGTTTTTTGAAAAATATTAAACCTAGCTAGGTCTATTTATCATTTCGAAACTCCCTATATTTAATATTTCTTGAAAATTTTGGAATAGTTTCTGACATTCAGATTATCAATGTACTAGAATTACTCGTTTTAACTTTAGGTTTAAATATGTGAATCTAATCTAGGTGACAGGTTGACAACCTGCCACTAGTGGTACACGAATTATCTAAAACGGCCCTCAATATTTGTCAGATGTAGCAATAGCGACCGCATTTTTACGGCCGTTAATGGTCTGCCTACCCCACAAGGGATATATATACAGGTTATTAGGAAACGTACTGAGTTCTTTTCAAGGGATGAACCATCCCATGAAACTGAACAACTTTCCCCAAGAATAATAGGTCGAAATATGAAAAAAAAAAACGGACGTACCATTTAAAATGTACCTGCCAACCAAGTCAGGTTGTATAATGTGTGAGGTCCAAATTTTTTTCCCATATGTCGACCCATGTTACTTTGGGAAAGTTGATCAGTTTCGTGGGCTGGTTCATCCCTTAAAAGAACTTAGTAGTTTTCCTACGACCCTGAATATATATGTGTGAGTGTGTGTGTGTGTGTGAATCTAATATATTTGAACGGAATTTCCCGCAAACACAAGCGCGTAATTTGAGAGGCAGGGAGGTATTCAGTGCGGGATGCACTAGTTCTTGCCCCTGTGTTTGTTTGCTGACTCCGCATTCTCAATCCGGAGCGGTGCCGACTGATTGCGGCCCTCTGAGAGTTCCAACTAGGGATGCACAGGTTGTACAACTATCGATATTTCAAAAATGTTACCCAACTATCGATATAATATGATATCAATGAAGTTTGAGTTTGGTCTATGTCGATATTATATCGAAAGACAATAGGGTTATTAGGTCGTTGGAGGACTCGGTGCCCCACATGGAACGAGAAATCGATGCCGATATATTGATACTTCTTAACACTTGAATGCACACACTTACTTCACGCTATTGTCATTTTACTTGTTTTTTGATACTATGTGTTTTATTTAGATTTATAGATATTTATGATTCTTTGTTATATAAATAGTTTTCGGTGTCGAAATATCGATATTTATCGAATTGCGATATATAGTAGCATCCCTAGTCCCACCGCTCACTGAGCTGTCGACATTGCACTATTCAGGATTTAGGGACTCAAGTTTGCTCCAAAGTTGGATTTAAATTGGGCAAACGAGTACCAAGCGCGCCTAAATGATACAGGGTGTTAAAAAATTTGCTGCAAATATTTTAAGGGATGAACTAGCCCATGAAACTGAACAACTTTCCCTAAGAAACATAGGTTGAAATATGAAAAAGAAATTCGACCTCCCATACAAAGTTACCGACCGACTAAGTCAATTTGTATGGGTGGTCCAATAAAAATTCTCATATTTCGACCTATGTTTCTTGGGGAAAGTTGTTTAGTTTCATGGGCTGATTCACCCCTTACAATATTTGCAGCTAATATTTTTACACCTTATAAATAATTTCCATTTAGAACCTTGTTTTCCCTATGTCACCTCTAACTACACAGAAACTACATAGAATGATTCTATCCATAGGTGGATCGCACACTTAAAGCACGACGTACCGCTAATATCCCGCAGCGTTCTGTCAGATCTAGGAATGTTAATCCCCATACCGCTGTTGACGCAGCGTTATCGCAGCGTCGTCCGTCGAGTGCGGTTTTAGTATGGAGAGTGACGTTTCTAGTATGGATCTGACAGACCGCTGCGATATTTTAGCGGTCCGTCGTGCGTTAAGTGTGTGATGGGCCAAAGTCATATGATTTAATGCATAATTTGATATAACACATACTGAAAATGCAATTTTAAAACTTAAAATTTATCTAAAACTTACAAAATGGACAGTAATTGGTATCCATGAGGTATTTAAGCCGATATTTTTGGGATACATAACTAAGCCGCACAGTTTTAACAAGATTTTATTGCTTTAAAAAATTCAATATGGATAGTCACTGTCGCCAACCCATAATTTGGTTTCGCAATATATTGTGTATTCATTTTTTTTTAACTGAGCCGCGCTCTATTAGTAGATTACAAAAATTCTGCCTGAACATACTATTCATCCGAAGAGAAAAAAGTACTAAGGATCAGAAGCTAACAGAAAAGCAGAGCTTATTGTGTCAGTAATGAACTACTATAGTAGTTGAATTATGCAAGAGGCTAGACTCTGATTTTAAACGGAAAAGCAAAAGTTTAAAATATTCTGAAAATGTTCTGATGTGCACTAATTAACAGTCTCGTTCGTCTTTGACATGAAAGAGGATCCAGTCTACTTATATCTCTCATTTGTACGTTACAGCATGATTAGTTCCGAAACTTCGCTCCACATTCATGTGTCCCTACAAGCCACCGCCCTTTAATTCCGAACCACAGCGAACTAGGACGCGGGTAGAAAGAAATTCCACGAAAAGTTTTTGACCGAATCAATTTACAATCGTCGAGCGTTGATGGTATTGCGTACCGGGCACAAATCACAAAACATTCCAATCCCTTCGTTTAATTGAATCCTGTAGGCCTTCATTAGATCGGGGGGTGAGCAAAAACGAACTTTTAGTCGAAGTAGAATGCCGGGGGTAGGACAAAAACCGCAGTTTGCGAGGTGGCGCGGATCGAATAATTTATTTGCCAGTGGCCGGATAGCAGGCCACGATCTACTATGCACTTTATTTTTTGTTCCTTATTTATTCAGATGCAAATATTGATATGTAATAATGGGTTTTTTTGGTAGTAGGTTTTGGGCGAAATAAATAGAGAAAAATGAAGTGTTCTAAGAAAATACACTGTACTTGCAAATGCGTTCAGCTATCAGCGAGGTTTTATTTTTATCGGCACTCAGACTCAGAATCGAACCGAAAACTTTTTGTTTATGTAAAAATAATCTGCTAATATTTAAAGTAGTAAACCAGCCTCATGAAACTGAACAACTTTCCCCGAGCAACATAGGTCGAAAGATGAAAAAAAATATTTGGACGTCCCATAAAAAAATTGCGACCGACCAAGTCAATTTGTATGGAAGGTCCAAAAACATTTCTCATATTAAATTCGACCTATGTGTCTTGGGGAAATTTGTTTGGTTTCATGGGCTGATTCACCCCCTAAAATATTTGCAGCTAATATTTTTACAGCTAATATTATTATTTTTTTAATGGAAAGGTGAGCTAAGTTTAAAATGCTGATTTTTGGAGCGAGTTAGAAGGAAGTGCTACTTATGGCGGCCATCATCGAACTTGCCTTTCACACCCGCCTCAATAAAACTTCCCCGTCAACTTCATGCCTGAATTATACATGTGTTACCAAGTTTCAGTACCAAGCACTTACTTGTCAAACTTCGGCTAAAGAGGTGTTTATCACTTTACATTATGAACTTCGAACCACCAAAGCTGTTATTATAAAACAAGCGACTCTGAAGGTCGAGCGGATTGCACACTTGACGCACAGCAGAGCGCAAAAATATCGCAGTGGTCTGTCAGGTCCGTACTAGAAATGTCAATCCCCATACTATAACCGCACTCGACGGACGACACCGCGATGACAGCTGTTGAGCGGTTTTAGTATGGAGATTGAAATTTCTAGTATGGATCTGACAGACCGCTGCGATATTTTAGCGCTCCGTCGTGCGTCAAGTGTGCGATCCGCCTAAGCACCCATTGGAATGCAGCAAGCGTCACACTTTTGCATCCCAGTAAGACTTTCGAAA
Source organism: Keiferia lycopersicella (assembly GCA_029255805.1). NCBI lineage: Eukaryota > Metazoa > Arthropoda > Insecta > Lepidoptera > Gelechiidae > Keiferia > Keiferia lycopersicella. The sequence continues at coordinate 3,376,051 of JARACZ010000036.1, forward strand.
TTGTCAACTTTGCACCAGATTGAAAGTTGAGTCTTGAAGGCGGCAGTCGGACTAGTTTCAGATTCAAAAGAATTCCAATATCAGCGGGCTGTGCGAAGACTTGTGAAGGGGGGGGGGGTCGATAGGGGGGGGGGGGGAGTTCGGCCATCGCGGAATATGTTAATGCTGGGAGAGTAGCGAGTAGCGAATACCAGTGGTCGGAGAGCTGGTTACGATTAAAACTGAACGATTGGATGAGCGCCGATACTAGTTTGAAGAACAACCGAAACAGTGACCGATTCTTTCATTACAATAAAGTGAAATAAGAAAGCGACTTAAAAGTTTCAGTGGTATAACTACTAGTAATAGGCGGTAGAAAAGGTCTACCACCAGGGTTCATCGGGTCGTTGGACGATTTGTTGTCCCACACGAAAAAAAAAGCCCTGCGGGTTGTAGTGACCAAGGTGTTAACATGACCAAGGTGAGTAGTATTGCTTAAAAAATTTACATTGCAATCGTAAATAAATGAAAATACGAAATAGAAAAATTTACAAGCATCGACGGCGAACCGAACCCGGGAAGAAGGGGTACCGTCCCACTACCACTGACCTATTGTCGCACTCTGAGTGCATTAAATTCTAATAAATTAACATTGCCGTGTGGTGCCGGCTTAGAATAGCATCATCACATTTCTGCACGTGGGTGACGTAAAGGGCAACTAAGGGATGAATCCATGGAACGGGCAACAGCGTTTTCTGTGAATATCTACAATATCTGACACTGCACTTGCCAATCCGCCTGCCAAGCGTGGTGAGTATGGCAATACCCCCCAATTGGGGGAGGCCCATGTCCAGCAGTGGACTGTTGTGGTTGCAGCAGAAAATTAACACCGTAGCCAGATCTCAGGCTATAGTCAGACCGAGCTCGACACGGCGCGCGACGTTCGCCGCAAAACCTCGGCAGAACTTGCCGGCGCCACATAGTTCGCGATAAGTGCATGCTGTGGCTACGTTCGTATACACACCCTAGCTAAGGAATATCAAGTATTCAACTACTCTGAATATTCGCAATAGTTAACCTGAAGGATAACTACATTATAAGTGAACAGAGTTCGACTCAATTATGCTAGTGTACGTCAAATTTCTGGCATAAAATTAGGGATTTGTCAACAATTTGATACCCTTCATAATCGTAGGCCCATGTTTGTAAACCGCACTCTACTCTGAGGGCGATCTTTAGTACGAATTTGAGATGCAGTATTGACTGATACTTGTCAAAACCGCTCTTGAGATCGATCTCAGAGTTGAATGTAATTAATAAATACGGACATAATTGACACACCCACAAAAATGCACACGTAGACTATTACAATCTGTACAATGGTACATACCTGCTCTTTCCGTATATGTGATACGTCAAATGCAAATACGTATAGTATCTGTGCATTCTTTTTCATCGTGTCGATGACTCAAATATGGACTTATATAAATAATATGTCCCAGAATTTGGCGACAGTCACCGCTCTCTCTGACGCTACATTCAAGTCCTGGTTGCAGGTTTTGGGCAACAGAGGGCATGATATTAAATGTGTCATCGATTGAGGTGAGGCTCCAGTCACATTCGACCTGTGCATTATCGGCGAAGCCCCATTTCACTATATTATTATCTTTAGAAAATAGGCTTTGTAATAAGGATTGAATCTAGTGACCATAAAATTTTCAAAAGGCACTTGCAAATTCTGTATCCTATTTCGTTACTCCAAACTAAAACGGAAACAGCGTCATAAGTTATTCAAAGTCCAAATACTGGGTCGATATTATTGACTGGCTGCCCCCTAGTAATGTAAAGCACGCACTCTGTATGCAAAGTTGCCGGCCGTGGCTGCCATGCATTCAATATTGCAGGCATTGCAGTCTGCCTCGACACAGTAGGTGGAATAAGAAGTTCATAGTAAGGTAAAGAATGACGCGTGTATGGAAATGCAACCGTTACTCAGAGCCTCCATTTATTTGAGGTAAGGTAGCTTTTTCGGCAGTCAAACGCTAAGTCACCGTAACACCTACCTGAATTCAGAAATATGACGCCATTTTATTTGACATAAAATCCTTATGAGAAAGAACATTCTAATTTAATAATTATCTAACGTAATTTTGTTATGTTCAATCAATTTATGACTTTTATCCTGTACACAGTTGAAAGGTGTCAAATAAGTTCATAAATATTTTTGTATCTACAGAAGTTATGATATGATAAAAGATATTATAAAATTGCATTGATGAATTCATAGTTTCTCTAAGCTTCCAAGAACTGCGATGTGACTCAGTTGTAGACTGATTGCGACTACGACGCAAGGTTTCGTGTTTCATTCTCGATGGGGAACTCTCAATGTTGATATTTTTCAGTTTATGAATTTGTCCCAGTCTAGTTTGGGTATTGCAGGCTGAACCACCTAATTGTCCAAAAAGAAAGATGGTGTGATTCTGTTCTTCAGAGAACATGAGAAGCTGTCGGTCCCAGTTGTTGTCGTTGTCTGTGATTAGTAATCATAGACAAAGACAAAAACCGGGTTATTTACATAGACGGCGACCGTTACACAACACGACCTTGTCAGAGGCTACTAGGAAACCAGTGATCATCGGGTCGTTGGATGACTCAGTGTCCCACACGAAAAGAGAACAGACCTTATACACGAAAAAATAAACTAATAAGATGCCCGTCTGGCATTTGACTCTTACTGTGGTTCAACTAGCGAGTTGCCTCTCACTAAACCACTCTCGAATACTGTTTGCGAAGTGCTAATAGTAGGAACGGAAAACGTAATCTAATCACTCCGCTTGCGGGCGCGAGTCTGTTTGAATTGCGAGAGTTAATGCCAGAAGTTCAAAGGTACCGTGTTCTGTGTTTATTGTTCAGAATGAATGTTACTGAAGAACATGCGTACCTATCTTCTATCACCGAATAAATGATAGGTATGATAGATTACGATTATGCCGTGTGATGCCGGCTTAGCATAGCATCACCACACATCCTTCCTTGGAGAGATTGGTGTATTACAATTTTTAGGCGACAAGCTGACAACCTGTCACTATAGTGATACACATGTTTTCTGGAACAACCTTGGAAAACAATCCTCAAAAATGTCAGACGTGGCGATAGCGACCGTATTCTTACGGCCGTTAACGCTCTGCCTACTCCGCAAGGCGTGATATATGTATATATGTATGTATGTATGTATAGAAAACGTAATCTAATCACTCTGCTTGCGGGCGCGAGTCTGTTTGAATTGCGAGGGTTAATGCCAGAAGTTCAAAGGTACCGTGTTCTGTGTTATTTATTGTTCAGAATGTATGTTATTGAAGAACATGGGTAGAGCGGATCGCACACTTGATGCACGACGGAGCGCTAAGACATCGCAGCGGTCTGTCAGATCCATACTAAAGATGACAATCTCCATACCGATAACCGCTATCGACGCGGACACGCGGTGCTATCGCAGTGTCGTCTGTCGAGTGCGGTTTTAGTATGGGGAGTGACGTTTCTAGTATAGATCTGAGAGACCGCTGCGATATTTTAGCGCTCCGTCGTGCGTATTGTGCGATCCGTTTAATAACTGCACACCTTCTATCACCGAATAAATGATAGGTATGAAAGATTACGTCGTGCTAGTGTTGGAACGTAAACTAATCACTTCGCTTACGGGCGGAAGTCTGTTTGAATTGCAAGAATTAATGCCAGGAGTTCAAATACGAACTGTATTGTATATTACTAGCTTTTGCCCGCGACTTCGTTCGCGTGGACTTCAGGTTCGTCCCGTCTTTTAGTAATAAGTAAGAAATACGGTAACTAAGCACTGCAGAGCCCTAATCATAGGCCTATAGGTAGCTACTGCAGTATGCTCCTATAAACTACATTGTGTTATTCTGAAGTATAAGCTATAGCCTATGTGTTATTCTGATGTATAAGCTATATTGTGGTAAAGTTTCATTCAAATCCATTCAGTAGTTTTTACGTGAAAGAGTAACAAACATCCATACATCCATACCAAACTTTCGCCTTTATAATAGTAGTAGGATTGCACAGAATAATAATATACACCGTGTTAAGGATGAAATGCAATATACGGGGTGTAAAAAAAATTGCTGTATTTAATATTTTAAGGGATGAACCAGCTCATGAAATGATATTACTTTCCCTAAGGAATATAGGTCGATATATAAAAAAAAATGTTGGATCTCCCATACAAAATTACCAACCGACTAAGTCAATTTGTATGGGAGGTACAAAAAATTTTCTTTAATTTCGACCTTTGTTTCTTGGGGAAACTTGTTCAGTTTCATGGGCTGATTCACCCCTTGAAATATTTGCAGCTAATATTTTTAAACCTTATATTTGTACACGTTGTTTAGAGAATCGTACAATATAGGACCGAAAAACGAGACAATATTTTTAAATACCTACATATAAATTTGTAGTAAACATTACAATGTTAACATCTTCAATTAGTACGGAAGTAAAAATAGGTCTCGTGCCGTCGAAGTGCAGAAGTAAACATTTCGTTTTATTCCCTCAATAAAACGGTTTTATTCCTGCAAGCGAAACTCGCCTCTCGGGTGTTTCAAATGCGAACAGTAGAAAGGCGAAATCAGCTCCAACAGCCCTGAGTTTGGTGAATTCTGAACGAAGTCGGCTCAAGCATTTATCAGTTACTAGGGAATCTCGAATGTAAAGTAAATAAAGAAATCAAAACAGTACGACAGACTCTGTTTCACTTGTGTTCTGGATTTCAGTTTATTTTTTACACCTTAATGTACGTACCTATCTACATTCGTAATATGTATGTAGGTTTATGACCGTCGGTGGGCAAGTGGTAAGGACTTCAATCTTGCCATCGTGAGAACCAAGTTCGATCCCCGCCATGTACCAATGCTTTTTTATTTACGTACATTTATCGACTGATCTTACGGTGAATTTTCGACCAATAACAGAAAAATAGCATATTAGGCGTTAAAAGGATCGATCGGATTAGGAATACCACCCTGCTGCGCTTCAAAACTGGCATCATAGATGTTGGCAAAAAATCTGCAAAGCTGAAGTGGGACTGAGCGGGACATGTCTGCCGCGAGCTAAGCGACGCCGTCGTCGAGGCCGGCCTCGCAGAAGATGGAGAGATGATCTAGAAGTTTTTCTCCAAAACTGGCAATCGAAGGCCCAAGACCGAGACGAGTGGCGCGAGAGAGGGGAGGCCTTTGCCCTGCAGTGGGACGCTGGACAGGCTAATTTAAAAAAAAGCAGAAAATTATCAAAAAATAATATTTAGTCTCAGTTTCTTCCTCTCCTCTTATATGAAATGATTTTTATTTTTAGTACTATCTATTTTATTAGCCTCACTAATTTAGGTACCACATTCATTTTGATAGTAGGGGATCAAGTTCACTGGGCGGCTCGAAGGCTCGAACTCGCATGAAAATTCACTTTAGGCGGATTTCTAGAGCAGTTTCATTTCGGGGATTTACCCCAGTCTCCCTATGCCCCGACTTACCCCAGTCTTCTCTATGCCCCGACTTACCCTGGCGCCAATTAATCGAATCGTACTGAATTAAGTGAATCGCACACGCAGCGGACGATGGTGCGGATTGTGACAGTGACCACGCCAATGTGACAGCCGCTGTTTGATGCGGCGTCGTGTGATTAGTACGCAGTTTTTAGAAAACTTTGATATTGGTGTATAAGTACAAATAACTGAAGAACTGAACTGTTTTTTTTTTTTTTTTTTTTGTTGGACTATACGTTTACGGCCCCGGGGCCATCAAAACTACGCCTGTCGGCTTGGTGGGGAGCACGTGCTCACCCGGAAATAAAATATTTTATTGGTTGTTCAAACAACCAGCCCAATCACGCCCTTGGGGCGAGACTGGGCTTAGGAGTTGTTCTGGGAAGAACTGATCGGACTGAAACTGAACTGTATTCTGTATTCTGTAAAACTCTGACTGGGTTCATCCCGGATGACTGGGTGTCCCACAAAAAAAAAGAAGTCTTTACAAGTGTTCTAAAATAAGGTTCAGCTATGCGATTTTTACGCGACATCATACAACTACTTGTTACAATAAAACTCTGGCTGCTAAACTACCGCAAATTCATGTGGCATGCGTGGAAACCACGTTACTCCAACTTACCCAGATGGCAATTAATCGAATCATACTGAATTAGGCGGTTTTGTTTGTACAATCCGGAGCGCGACTGTGCTGGGTGATTGGTCGAAATTAGGAATATTCCCGCGTCTGTCTGTATGTATGCTTAGATATTTAAAACTAGAAAACGAATTTTGATGCAGTATTTTTAATAGATAAAGAAAATTGTTTGTGTATAATACATATCGGAAAAATGTCTTGTTCCTACGGGAAAACGATTAGCACTGTGTGCTACCAAGCCGCTAGTAAGGAGTAAAGTTTAATTAAAGCGCATCTACCACAAACGATCGCTACACGCTGGTTATGCATGGTAACTGTGTCAAAAGCTATTATAAATTGATCCTCTTAATGTGCAGATTGTTGCTGATACAATATATTTTATCGATTTATACCTACTTAATATGTGAAAGTTGTGGTATAGAGTTAATGAGTCATCTACAAGGGATCTATTATATTTAATACCTCTAGAATACCCGATGACATAAAACAACATATTTATTTCTATTACCCTAAGCACATTCATTGCCATTTGTACCAGTAAAGCAACAGTTTATCTGTCAGATAACAACTGTCAAACAACTGGCACTACGCTTTTGAGTTGGATCTTAGTTAAAAGATATCTAAGCATTTGTTTTGATCTTCGCTTTTGCGATCGGTTTTCGTTTCAGGCCATGGTCACACTGTCAGTGAAAGCGGGAGAGAAACAAACCCACACTATGATGGAATTTTAGGGACCAATTCGAGCTATGAGTTTTATATACTCGTAGTATCAGCGCCGATCTGATTAGGAATCGAAGTAGCCGCCATGGCAGAAATCGGTCGGAGAGATCATCATCATCAACAGTATGAGATATGAAAACTTGTTGATGTCATACCTATTATTTATTAACTAATTTAATGCAATCCAAAAAACTACTAAACTATACCATGTTTTCTCCCTATTTTGTGACTCAAATACCTACGTAGTGTGTTTCGACGCCAGAGCCCCGATTTCTGCCATTGTGGTACCAGCAACACGTAACTGTCATTCTGTAGCCATTGTAATTTTGTATAATTTAAACTGTCAGCAAACTACAAAACGACCAAAACCGTCCAACCGAGACTCTATCGATACACAATGGAAATTACTGAAACTTCAGGCCCAGCAGGGCATATTTTGTTATTATTTTATGTATCGTCCTACACGTTATACTAAACTCGACCCCGCGTCCGCTCCACTTGTAACTATAACCACCATCTTATCGATTCGTCTGCTTTTCACAGCAAAGAAGATTGCTCACTATTCAGACTTCAATACGATGGCACTCAGATAACGCCCAGAGTCCTTTTAACAAGAATTGCATTAGTCATTTGCAAGACAGAGCTATCAGGTGTCTGGAGTTTGATAAACTACATTTAGGTCTTGAAAGCTAGTGAAATATTACGCATAGAAAACTTATCTACGAATAAATGAAGCAGAATTTTGAGATGAGTTGCAGTTTTATCAAAGATCTTATTTGAATATTACCCTGTGTGTTATTCAAAAATTAGCTGGTGAAATTAATCAATTTTTTCTACCTTAATACTATTTTCAACGGCTTTTTTAGCGGTTTTAGTATGGGGATTGATGTTTTAATTTGGATATGACATGCGACGTTAGCGTGGCATTATTTTTGCGCTGAAGTGTGATATAGCCCAAATATTTAAATTTCTTGTGATTCCCTTTGTTCCGTTGACTTTATTCGTAAATAACTCAAGTCAAAGTGAATTGTTTGATTATATGATTAATTTGTCACATTGAGTAGGTATATATCAGGATTATGAATGATATCCTTTATTTATATGCGACCGACGACCGCGTGCTCGTTAGGCGTTAGATGGGACCCAAGTAGTTGTTATTTTTGCCCAAAAAAAGATGTAAAGACGAGCTGCACATCCACGCCCAGAAACATATAGGGATAGTGAAACGTGGAAGAAGGAGAGGGAGGCCTTTGCTTTGCAGTGGGACGTGTCTGGCTGACAATAATAGTAAAATAATAATATTATTAAATAATAATAATATTAAATAATAAAACAAAATAATTCCCGAAGAACAAAAAGGCTGCAGTAAAGGCTCTAGAGGGTGCAAAGAACAGTTAGTCATCGATACTGAAATTCATAACCAGGTTAAACAGAAACACAGAAATCTTTTTTATTCTTACATAGACTACCAAAAGGCTTTTGACAGCGTCCCACACTCATGGCTTATCTATATTCTAAAGATTTACAAAGTTGATACTAAATTAGTAAAATTCCTACAGCACGCAATGAAAAACTGGACCACAAAACTGACACTACGAACAAACACAAATACGTTATCCACCCCACCTATAAAAATACTGCGTGGCATCTTCCAAGGAGACTCCCTTAGTCCACTTTGGTTTTGCTTGGCACTCAACCCTTTGTCCAGGATCTTGAACAGAACTGATTGCGGATACACAATAGACCGTGATAACAACATCAGAATTACACATCTACTTTACATGGATGACATAAAACTATATGCATCCAATCGACAACAACTGGATCAGCTCCTTCAACTTGCAGAAAAATTTAGCAGTGATATTAAAATGACGTTTGGGACAGATAAATGTAGAATCAATAGTATCATTAAGGGACAGCACAAAGAAACACACTCATTTCAACTAGAAAATCAAGAAGGTACAATAAATAACATGGAGCCAAAAGAGTCTTACAAATACCTTGGTTATCTACAAACTACAGCCATAAATCACACCGAAATAAAAAATAACCTTAAAACTAAGTACAAGCAAAGACTCAATCAAATTTTAAAAACTCAGCTCTCTGCAAGAAATAAAACAAAAGCAATTAACACTTATGCTGTCCCAATTTTAACATATTCCTTTGGAATTATTAAGTGGTCTGATACCGAACTAGAAACACTAAACACCAACACAAGAACTGCATGCAATAAGCACAACATTCACCACATACACTCAGCAGTACAGAGATTCACACTCAAACGTAAACTAGGTGGCCGTGGCTTCATCGACATTAAAAACTTACACTACTCACAAATTGACAACCTACGTGCCTACTTCCTGACCAAAGCAAACGATAGCCCTCTCCATAAAGCAATAGTAAATATACAACAATCTGGAACTCCCTTACAGCTAAACAACAGCCAATTTGACCCTAAACTCAAAATTATTAAAGATACTACAAAAATAGAGACCTGGAAGGGAAAAGCATTACATGGAAAATACCCACACCAGCTAGAACAAGACCATGTTGACAAAAACGCATCATGTACATGGCTCACAAAAGGCAACATATTCGGTGAGACTGAAGGCTTCCTAGTTGCAATACAGGATCAAACAATTAAAACCCGAAATTATTCGAAATATATTTTGAAAGAATCTATACATACCGACAAATGTAGACTATGCCACCAAACAACCGAAACAATCGATCACATTACAGGAGGATGTAGTGCTTTAGCCACTAAAGAATATACCCACCGTCACGACAATGTTGCCAAACACATTCACCAGCTCCTTGCACACAAATACAAACTTCTCGACACACACACTCCACATTACAAATATACACCTAAAAGTGTACTAGAAAATAACACAGCAAAACTGTATTGGAATAGGGACATCGTTACCGACCGCACAATCCTCAGCAATAGACCGGACATCACACTCACATGTAAGGCATCCAAAACAACCTACCTAATAGACATTGCAGTTCCTAACACCCATAACCTGAAACAGAAACACACCGAAAAAATTCAAAAGTATATCCCACTAGCAGACGAAATTAAGCAGATGTGGCATCAAGAAACCGTCAAAATTATCCCTATCATCATTTCGTCAACCGGAGTTATACCAAAAACTCTTCATACCGCACTTAAACTACTCGAACTAAATAAAAACACCTATATACCACTGCAAAAATCCATAGTCCTAGACACCTGCTCTATAGTCCGCAGATTTTTAAACCCTACATCACTGACACTTCAAAATAATCAAGATATACATTCAAACAACCTTACAAATAACATTCACAACCACACATCACAAGCCACTAGTCGTACACTACGACACACACACAGCTCACAAAACACAAACACATTTGATTCAGGATACTTGGCTTAAGCCCGTACCTGCATCTCAAGCACCGACCTTACGTCGAGTAAAAGAAAAACTTTTGCAAATAATTATAAACTTAGTGGACTTACCTTGACCGCATGTATCTTGAAGTCCATGTGGTTTTTGACCTCGGCAGCCAGCTCGCGCACCAGCAGCAGCCCGTCCTTGCGCACCACGTCCACGGGGTTCTCGTGGTATTTCTGCATAATAAAAAGTTTATGGTTAAAAAAAACTGTGTATGTGGGTGTAGCACTGGATCCAGCGTCTTAAACTGTACAAATTACCCGGAGAACACAAGATGGAATATAAGTAAAATTCTCTCGCATATAGTTACAAGGTTATTTTTAGGCAGTACACTTTGTAGGGTGTTTCTACTTACGACTCTGAACAAATTTTACCATGGAGCCACCTGCAAAATAGCAAAAAAATTGGGTTCCGTAGAAAAATTCGTACTTTCTCGTCAAAAATGTATGGAACACGCATTTTTTTTTGTATGATCTCGCAGGTGATAACTACTACCATAGTAAGTTGTTCAGAATCATGAGTAGAAACACCCAACCAAGTGTGTGTACTGACTAAAAAAAAACCCGGCATAAGACTTTTCTAAAAAAAAAATTATGCTCTTTCGTACTTTTTATGCAAAACAGCTCAATTTTATTTTACTAATTCATAAATACACATGGAGGCTGTGGAATTCTTCCATACAAACCACACGACCCACCCTACTGCACACCACCACGTCAAAGGAACTAGGACGACTCATTCATTATTCATGATTCAGATTGGACCAAAGGTAAACTGTAAACAGACTTGCCGAGTGCAAAATAGAGAGCGCGAATCATAAACAACACTAAACAGTAATCTATACGGTAGAATCTGCGCATATAGTAGTCGTACTTTTTGCTTATGAGTTTTTACGTGTGTTGGTTGATTGTCTTGTCGTATTGACATTATTATAGGTATGTATGTACACCGTACTCTGTCTAACCTGCATGGCGGCAACCCGAACTCGGGATTCATTGCCTTTTTCAGTTCACAAAACTCTTTTACTTTTATCAAAATTGTGTTTTTGGCCTGATTTTGACAATAATTTGTAGCGTAAGAAAACCTCCGAGCGCAATTCAAAGTTTTAACGTTGTTCACAGACAGGGGTGCCAACATAACGCCATAGGTACTATTCGCTGTAACGAACTCTTTTTACCACTGCAATAGATAACGCGAAAAGTGAGACCTACGGCGCCCTACGGCGGACATAATAATAATTCAGAGCAAATAAACTAGTAATATCTGCGTAGAACAGGCGCCGTGTAATTTACCGCTTTCACGAGCACAGATAAACATTGGCAGCCATGTAGCGCGCGCATAATTTGCGAAAATGACAACAATCGTGTCGCATTTGCGCTACATTACGCGCTGAGTTATTGGGCCCGACCTAGGGATGTGAAAATAATCGATTTGTCAAATGGTATTTTTTTTAATCAAAATCGATTATTAAAAATCGATTACGCAACTTCAATAAAAGAAAAGTAATTATTAACTTTTTGCTAGAAAGCTAATACAAACGAAACAAGCGGAACAAATTCACGCCACCACATTCACGAACAATTCTTCTTCTTCTTTTCGAGTCAACGGTTATAACTCAGTGGTATATCAAATAATAAATTTCCAGAAGTTCGCGACGCCAACAGCCCTTTCGTTTGCCACTTTGAGGTCCTCCACGGTGCAGGGAGCGGGGAGGTTAGGACACGTTAGCAGGTGGCTCATCGTCTGGGTAGCCCCGCATCCGCATTTGTCATTGCCTGAGTATCCCCAAGCTTTAAGGTTTGCAGCACACCTTCCAACACCCGTCCGGAGCCTGTTTAGGGACTTCCACGTGGCCCAAGGGAGACGATGTCCTGCTGGCAGACTTTCTGAAGGGAGAGTTTGACCGTCCGGAGGTGGATACTTTTCCCACCACCGCTCGAGTCTAGCCTTATCCGGGGCTTTGTTAAGTGGCAGGGGTTTGCTGTGGCCAATGAAGCTCTGTCTACTTTTAAGGCGAGCAGGGGCTGGATGATGGTCGTGAAGGGGATGCCTGACGTCCAACTCTTGTTTTTGCTTCTCAATCGATGAGGCAATATTGCGGCGGATATTTGGTGGCGCGATACCAGCTAAGGTGTAGAGATGGTGTAATGGGGTCGGCTTTAAAGTCCCTGTGATTATTCGGCATGATTCATTGAGCGCCGTGTCCACCTCCTTAGCGTGAGCCGATCGCGACCAGACTGGGCACGCAAATTCACCTGCCGAGTAGCAAAGGGCAAGCCCGCTTGTTCTTAGGACAGATGGTGAAGCTCCCCATTGTGTGGTGGTGGATGTTATTACGCGAACTGACCTTGGCTTTTGTGATCAAACAATTCTCCTTATAAGTAAGAGACCGATCCAACGTAACTCCTAGATACTTCGGTGTATTATTATGGGCTATAGCCACACCTCGCCAGTTTATAAGAAGTTTCCTATTGGCGTCCCTGTTCCTTATATGGAAACAGCAGGATTCGGTTTTTGTTGGATTCGGCCGTAAGGAGTTGGCATCATAGTATACTGCAAGTTTTTCCAGTGCAGCCGACAAGTTTAGTTCCGCCTCGGCAAAGTCTTTGGTTTGGCACGTGAGGGCCAGATCATCAGCGTATAGGAAGCGTTGAATGTTTTCTTGGCTGGGCTGATCGTTTGTATATATATTGAATAATATCGGGGCCAGTACGCTTCCCTGAGGCAGACCATTTTTTTGAGTGCGCCACCTACTTTTTTCGGAGTTTAGGCTCACTTGAAATCTTCGATTTCGCAACATTTCGCTCAGTATGCAGATGAACTGGTGGTCATTAGAAAAGGTGGTTATCTTCCATAAAAGTTGCCTTATGTTAACTGTATCGTATGCCGCTGTTAAGTCCACAAAGACTGCAGCGGTGATAAGACCCTGCTCATAACCATCTTCAATATGCTGCGTTAGCTTTAGAACTTGGCTACAGCATGATTTGCCGGGTCGAAAACCTGCCTGTTCCGGAATGAGCTTAGTATCGACATACTTTGTAAGTCGGTCGAGTAAAAGGCGTTCCAAGAGTTTGTAGGTATGGCACAGCAAAGATATCGGGCGAAAGCTTTTTGGGTCAGAAGGGGATTTTCCGGGCTTTAGTAGGGCCACAACTTTGGTTTTCCTCCACAATTTAGGGATCTTTCCTTTTTCCACGCAAAAGTTAAAAAATGCGAGGAGCCATGATACCGCTACCGGGCCTAGATGTTTTAATTGGTCCACGGTAATATCGTCGATCCCAGCTGCTTTTCCTGACTTTAGCTTTCTGATTGCTGCCACAATTTCAGTGACTGTAAACTCTTTGCTTATACTTCGCTCACCCTCTGTGGTAGAGGATACTTTGGGCGGTCTGGGTAGCTTTTTAGGAGGTTTCCCATTTAGCAGAAGTTGATGTGCAACTTGATTGGCGGTTACTGGTCCAGGTTGTTTGGCCTCAGGTGGACTGTTCGTTAGTTTACGAAGCGTACTCCAAGCCTTTTTACTATTGCGAGTCATGTCAATATTCTCCACTAACTTTATCCACCGGGCTTGCCTGTTTTCTCCAATTACCGCCGTAAGTTCTTCCCCTGCTGCAATTGTTGCCTCGGAAAATGGGTCTTTAGTGTAGAGTGCTTCATAGTGGGATAGCATTTCGGAGGCATTTCGAGAAAGGCCAGGGATGTAGGAAGTGCGGCACCCACGGGGAATGCATTTACGAGATATGGTCCAGACAGTTTCAACAAATTTGTCATAGTTCTCTGGGGTGGGCTCAATCTCAAGCAGCTCTGCGTCTAGTTCCATGGAATACTGCTCCCAGTTCGCCTTCTCGAAATTGAAACGACGCCTGAATGGGGTGATAATGGGCCTGATGACAGATTGCACGGAGCACATAATAGGGCGGTGTTGGGTTTTGGGAATGGGTTGGCAGACCTGTTTAACTGCATTCGGGCTGATGTTAGTGCTAACAAAAATTAGATCTGGGTTGTATCCGCGTTTCCAGCGCCTACTGTTAAAAGAACGGGGAAGTTTGGCATCATGGACAAGCGTTAGGTCATGGTTTTCGGACCAACTCTCAACAGCATCACCACTTTCGTTGTTGGTGTTGTAGCCCCAGTTGATGCTATGACTGTTAAAATCACCTATTATAATTTTTGAATCGTGTGTATTAAATTCTGGAGTTTCTAAAAAGTCAAATAATTGGCCAGGTGGACTGTAAACAGAAGTAACGAACAATGCACATGGGACTCGAACCCACATCTTCTGACTAGCCGGGTCAGATGTGAGAACCGTTACACCACGGTCGGCTCTAACCCAGGCGGCGAAATTGTGATCCACTTGTTTCGTTCATATATTTTTTCCTTACTTGACCACTTACGAGTGGCATTAGCGCCACCTATGACTTTGCAGTAGGACTACATAGTCACTCAACTGACAACATTACGTCCATACAAGTTGACGAGAGGTGGAGCTTTTTCCGATTTGTGAATGTTTACTATTTGTAGAAATATCCACAAGACAGTAATTTTGAAAACTTGGCGTTTTAATCGGAATAGTATTGCTATCAGTCCAAAAAGTCCGAAATTATATTATTAAAAAACTTCTTTGCGTAAAAGGAAGTAAAACATATTGTGTAAAAAAAACATTTTTTTAATTGGAGAAATGGCTTTATATTTTCTGACTTATTCAGTTTTTATCGGTTATTGCAAAAGAGATTTTTTGTTACGACAGTCGCATCCCTGGTCCGACCAACATGGCGGGCGCGGGACCTGTCAAATTTAAAAATGGAACGAACACGTCCGGAATTTGGCGGATGCTGGCTGCCAAATTATTGTTATTCGGCAGAGGCGCCCGCTCCGTGCTGCCTTGTTATTGAGTTTCGGATTCTGCCCGCGGTCGCCTTTTGTTGCGCTATCTAATCTAACGAGGCCCCTAGCCTTATAATAATACGATTAAATACGGTGGACACCACGTCCCTGTACTATTTACGCTTGGGAGTTTTTGAATACGTCCAATCAGCGAGCTTTTCTAGGTTCTTGCTTATTCGAATTAATTAATTTACCTTCAAACCAAATGTAAAATGACCTAAACGTATCCTATTGAATCTTACATACGACTTTCGCAAACCTAAAAATCTAGGGTTGAATTTGTTGGGCGCATTGCATTAATACATACTTTATTTCGGAACAAACATTTAATAAGTTTTGGATGAAACTTTTATAGGAGCACCTTCTAATTTGAGGTGGTTCAAGATAGTTTACTCTGTCATACGTTTGTTCGCCGTGCAGTATGGGAGCTATATCTAATACACTTCTCATCAGAGAAATTAAAACACTTTCGTTTTTATGATTTGATAAATCACAATACATATAAAAAACTATTTCGAAATTGGGACATTTCCTTTAAGATGTATAAACCTTATTTCACTCACTACACACGATATCAGACATTTATTCCAAAATGAATTCACTTTTTAAATAATCTAATTCGTAAGATACATAAACTTGCAAGATGTATCGTTTTTTTTTATGAGAAGTGTAGTTTATTCTTCCATGTGTTTGTCCAGTGTTTAGAAGTGATATTATTATATATACTCTTTGGTGTGTTATGTCGAAGCTATTCAAGAAATAGTTCGGTATACATTGTCTCGAACACTACCCGAGCGCCGATTTAATCGATAGCCGAGTTTGTTCGGTAGCATTTATGTAAGATTTTATCTACGAAATAGGAAGTTTTTGTTAAGGGTAAGTAGGTCAGACGCTACGTTAATTGCGGCGACGGACGGACTCGGCTTCCGGCCGGAAGTGGCCACGTGTCGTGATACTACCTACATGTTATATTTTAATTCTTAATTCAAATCATAAGTATTTAAACTGATACCTACATAAAGAATAAGCATAATAAAAACGTACAAATTTATAAAAACACTAAAGAAGATATGATTACTAAAGACTACGCTGTATGGTCTTAAGAGCTTTGCCCATCCAATGTACAAACAAAAAATAAGGAAATTAGGGGATGTGTTTACCATCGTTTTTATATTGATTTTGTAATAGAGATTTGAATCAAAATTATGTACCTACTCTTTTGCCTAACGACTAGTAATCATAATCACTTTGTAGGAATAAATATGCTTTTGACTGTGTGGAAATAGAGTTCATTTTCGCGGTATAGGATACATTCCTCTTGAATTTACTCTGCCGTTAAAGTAAAAAAATAGAACTGAAGTGACTTTGTTTTATACTACCTACTTAAGTAGTTACATATAAACTCGACGAGAATACTTCAAATAATGAAGCGAATGAAATAATAAATGATAAACAAATCATCTGTATCAATATACAGCGTCGATGGCTAAGTGGACACCACCGGTATTATAATCGTGAGTTTTGTTTTTGAATTATAGTTGTTCTAGCTCTTGAATAACAATATCTATAAATAGCCACTTCAATAGCAACTAGATTCAAATAGATTTGATTGCAATCCTAGCTCTTCGAGGGATTGTGGCCTAGGGGACACACTGGGAGACAAGAAACCAGAATTCAATTAAGCCAGTTAATTTCCTCCGGCTTGTACGTCAACACCCGACTACTCGCTGATTCAATTTGCTCGCAACTATTTTACTTGCTAAATTAAACAGTAAACGAGTGTACGGTCAGAAGGAACGTAACTTAGCGTAAAAAATGTCTCGTATGCCGGTGCACAAATATGACCTTAAAAAAAGTACAAAAATGTATGGCGGTGGACTGAGCATCTCGTGACTTTAGACGCGAGCCCAAGTGCGATTTCTGAAATAGTACACGGAAGTCCGCAGCGACCGGATTACAACTCGTATCACACTTTTGTACTACTCAGATATATTTTGGATGTTTTAGATTTGATTAGAGCAGGCGGGTTGGTCGACTCTGTCTGCGTTTTGGAGAAAGAAAGTATGAAAAAGCGTATGATAAGAAAACAATTTCAAAAACTGAGCTTTTGATAGAATGTGCACGTACCTATTAAATCTATCAAACACCAGAATGGCCACTTCATTAATACAATATTTTTTTATTAATTACGTACTAAATATTTTAACATAGGTACCAAATAGTACTAAATAGAGATAATGTTCAAACGTCTATTTGTTACTTTGGACAGTCATTCTGATGGGCATGAGAGATTCGCCTCAGAAAGGCAACGTCCAACTTGAAAATCTACTCTAGCCTTTTTAGTCTGTGATTTATTTATATTCAAATTGAAAAAACTATTTAGTCTGACCGTACCTAGACCGGCTGGTACTGGCGTTTGCCAGAATATTCATGTGGGAGGAATAAAAGAGTAAGTAATTTGTAGCCACGGTCGGCAATTATGTTGTTCAACATTAATGCTAATTTGAACAACGCAAAATATAACTCAGTTAATTTGGAAGGTTTGGAATTTGGTGAATTTCAGATTTTCCGGCTATTTGTAATGCCATGCATTTCGGATCCATTCGGAAGTATATTTATTTTGAAAATTGCTGAGTGCTGTATTTGTTGACGAGTAAATTAAATTAAATAGAAACATCACCCCAAAGCTTTCAACGCTGAATAAGCAACG
Organism: Keiferia lycopersicella; assembly: GCA_029255805.1. Classification (NCBI taxonomy): domain Eukaryota; kingdom Metazoa; phylum Arthropoda; class Insecta; order Lepidoptera; family Gelechiidae; genus Keiferia; species Keiferia lycopersicella. The sequence goes on from JARACZ010000036.1 coordinate 3,393,972, forward strand.
TAAAGTTATTGACGCTGAAAACAATTCTTCACGCCTTCTCTCCTTAATCTCCTTTCGTATGGGACACTGAGTCGTCCAACGTCTTCAAAGTTCTGTTCAGTCGCGGAAATTTCAGTTTCTATGTAATAAAACAAATCAAGCGGTAATTTTTTTATAACGCATTGGATCTGCGGCACAGCCGTTCTTCCCACCAAGCCTAGCCAAGTGCTTCATCGTTCTTTATACAGGGAAATTTTTAGTCAGTACACTAACTTTGACGGGTGTTTCTACTCATGATTCTGAACAACTTTTACTATGGGGCCAGTTGCAAGATCGAAAAAAAATTGGGTGCTCTATACATTTTTGCCGAGTGGGTATGAATTTTTCTATGGAACACCCAAATTTTTATTGCCATAGGTATAGTAAAAGTTGTTCAGAATCATGAGTAGAAACACCCTACAAAGTTTGTGTACTGACTAAAAAATAACCCTGTACTTATATTTTTTTTTCAAGTGCAATTTTTCAATCGTTATTTATATCTAAGGATAATGTACATAACTAAGAAGTTTTTAAGTTTGCTTTCAAGCTTGTATCTATTTTGAAATAGACATGCATATACCTATCTGCTTGAGGAAAGAGTAGCTTTTATGCAGGAGCTTCAACCCCACTACAATGGCACTACACTGTAGGGCCACTACTGCTCTAAAGTTTCCTAGTTTTAACATCCGGTGTATGGAGTAAAAGTCTTCGTTACCTTAACTTTAGATCTAAATTTAGTTAGGGTAGCACAGGCAAAAACAGACGATCTCAAAAAATTTAGTGCACTACTGGGCGCCTTTTTAAGCAAGTTTGTCTATTAAATTGATGGTCTATTGATAGAATAGAAGTGTAAGTAAGAGAGTAAAATTGTGGGCGTCACAGGTTGCCTTCCTTCTTATTTAAATTATTATTTATTATTACGTTCTCTTGCGGTAGGTACCCACTTGCTAGTAATAAATAATTATACAAGAACAGTCATTATAGTTCTTTTGGCCGCATTTTAGTAAATTATCCTGGTGGCTCTAATCTACCATATCCATGGTTTCATAATTTTAGTGGCTTGATTTGAAAGCACCAATAAGGTAATACCCGCCCAGCCGTGGCCGCCTAAGCGGATTTGGGCGATAAATTGTCCATACTAAAAACAGACGCGAGCGCATAAATTTCAGTTGCGTTATAGACGCAGCAAACACCGCAAGCTAAAATACGCAGCAACAAACGTAAGCGTAGGAACCACCTTATTCTGAAGATTTTATTGACAATCTTATTTTCGTAACTGGTGCTTGAAGTGTAGACATTATGAACTCTAAAGAAATACTAGTTTAACCAAATATCAGAAGGCCGTTGAACAATTCAGACACTAGGGTACGTTGAGTCGCTGGACGACCCGGTGTTCCGCAAAGAGAGAGAGACCAAATATCACATCCACGGCTTACTAGCTTGCAGTAGCTTGATTTGAAAGCGCCAGTAAGGTAAACGCGACCGGCTAGCGCCCGCGGCCGCCTAAGCGGATTTGGGCGGCAAAACTGATTGCACTTCCGGTTCCGCACTTCCGCCCGTAATGCTAGTCTACCGGGGCATGATGGACTGGACTAACTTAGTGAAAAATAGATGGGATGTACATTGTTGGGGCAGTTTGGTCTTGTGTAACATAGCGTAACTTCTCATCACTTAAACAATAAACATTATCCATCATTCTCCTCGCCTTATCCCGTTCTTTGTCGGCGTCGGCACCTAACGTAGGGGATCTGATGTAAAACCAAGTTTTTACACAGAGCGACTGCCATCTGACCTCTACAACCCGAAGGCTAAAGTGACTCGAATCCTAGGTCAAGTCACATTCAAATACCATCTGAATTCGAATTTTATTTGAATGTGGGTTTCATCACGATGTTTTTTCTTCACCGTAAGAGCAGTCAGTAAATGTATGTGAGTGAAAACACATTGGTTAGGTACATGGTGGGGATCAAACTCGGGTCTCACGATTGTAAGATTGATATCCTAACCACTGGGCCACCGACGCTATCAAAATTAAAACAGTTTAGGCGGATCGCACACTTGACGCCCGACGGAGCGCAAAAATATCGCAGCGGTTTGTCAAATCCATGCTAGAGACGTCACTCCCCATACTAAAACCGCACTCGACGGACGACACTGCGATAGCGCTGCGATGAAAGCAGTTGAGCTTTTTTAGTATGGGGATTGACATTTCTAGTATGGATGGGATGGGACAGACCGCTGCGATATTTTTGCGCTCCGTCGTGCGTCAAATGTGCGATACGCCTTAAACAACAAAAATTCCCTGACGCCTAAACGGGCAAGTTTATAAAGTGGTTCAGACTACTGCTTAATCTTCCAGCAGCAGTATACGATGTGCAGCAACCGAGCAACTTGCCGCTGGTTATTGCCATGCTGCATATACAGGGTGTGGCATAGAATTCTTATACAGGATGATACCAAAGGTTCTCGAAAACCGGTGCCATACTAGGTGGGTGAAACTAAACTTCTTTCCTCAAAGAATGTAAGTCGAAACGTTCCCTACTCCGTTCCGTACTCTGTAAGGTTATGGAAAGAGTTCTGAACTGCAAACTGCTTTCGTACCTCGAAGACAATGATCTTCTCAGTGATTGTCAATATGGCTTTCGCCGAGGCCCTTCCACGGGGGATCTTCTAGTGTACGTAACGCATTGCTGGGGCGAGGCCATTGAAAACCACGGCGAAGCAATAGCAGTGTCGCTGGACATTTCAAAGGCCTTGTAGGTAGGGTGTGTTCATAGGGTGTGGCATGCGAGTCTGTTGAGCAAGCTTCCAGCGTACGGCATCCCCACTGGCTTCTGTAGCTGGGACTTCCTGAGTGAACGGTCGATTCGAGTGCTCATAGACGGCTGCTCCTCTGACCTCAAGGCTATTGACGCCGGAGTTCCTCAGGGGTCTGTACTCTCCGCGACGCTTTTCCTGCTGCACATCAATGACCTTCTATCTTCAGGAATTGTTGGGTACGCAGATGACAGTACTGTCACCGAGAAATATCTGTCCGGTGCAGGAGCCAGTGGTGATGAAATCCAAAGATTGAGAAAGGCTATGATTGAGCGTACGAGCCTGACGTTAAGTAACGTCTCCCAGTGGGGCGATGACAATCTCGTCAGCTTCAATGCTTCAAAAACGCATGCGTGTCTTTTCTCCGCAAAAAGGAGTCCTTTCACCTTTTCTCCTACTTTTCGGGGTATATCTGTTCCAGTGACCAACACTCATCAACTCCTTGGCATAGAGCTGTCCTCTGACCTCAACTTCGGCACCACCATCGAGTCCAAGGCTCAAGTTGCAGCTAGAAAGTTGGGCGTCCTGAATAAATTCAAGCGGTACTTCACGCCTGAACAGCTTCTAACTCTTTATAAAGCTCAAGTGCGATCTTGCATGGAGTACTGCTGTCACCTTTGGGATGGCTCGGCGAAATACCAACTTGCTGCACTGGATTCGGTGGAACGCAGAGCCAAGAGATTAATAGGCAATAAAAAACTGGTGGCGACCAAGCTTCACAGCCTGCCTCACCGCCGCAAGGTTGCTTGCCTATCGGTCTTCTATAGATTGTACATCGGCGAGTGTGCGCGTGAGCTGCACGAGCTCATACCACCGTCTCCCTTCTTCCATCGGACATCCAGACGCACGGCCGGCTATCATCCGTTATTAGTTGAAATACCCACATTACGCACTAAGCGCTTCAAATCATCTTTCATTATGCGCACGGCTAAAGAGTGAAATTCCCTGCCTGCGTCTGTATTTCCGAGAGCATATAACCTGAATCTCTGTAAGTCTAGAGTGAATAGGCATCTTCTGGGCAAGCTTGCTCCACCGTAGATCCCATCTCTGCTGTAGGGTAAGATTGGGGTCAAGAGTAAGCCCATGATAGATAAAAAAAAAAAAACTTAAAAAAAAAATCTTAAATATGAAATTCCACGATCAGGTATAGGAAATCTATTTTTGATACTTTAAACTTTCGTCTCGAAAGAGATAAGAGTATAGGACATTGTTGGACTACATATGACGCCACAACAACAAAAAAAAACAATTTTGCGGCCAAAGTTGAAACATATCGCAATCGATGAAACATAAAAATACAAACTAAAAATGTCCTTTGATAGAAGTCGTAAAGCGTACGGTTTCCGAGATAAATCGATAAAAAAATCTTGAATTATCGGTTCAGTTTTTTTTTTACGTTGGACTCTACGTTTTTGACCATGGGCCATCTAAACTATGCCCGTAAGCTTGGTGGGGAGCAAGGGCATTGAATGTTTACGCCTTTAGGACGAGACTGGACTTCAGAGTTTTTCTGGGAAGAACGGAACAGACTATACCACCCTGTATATTCTGTGCCATAAATTGCCTCAAATTGCCGCCCGCCGAGGCGTTGCCGACGGCATCCGCCGGGCAATTGCGGCGCAAGAAACGCAGTATGCGGCGCGCCGAACGTAAGCTAGTAATTTGATGGTTTTGTGGAAAATACTTAGCCGTTTTCATAATTTACTAGCCTTTACCACGACGATGGCATCACGGCATTTTTTTTCTTCACATTTGCAGTTAATATTTTTACAGATTAATAGTAAACTGTCAAAATCTCGTAAACCTAACAATGATGATGAACCGATGAGGGACTATTACGTAGCCACTCTGTTTTTGCTTGCGTAGACAGAGTAGCCACTTGATGATGATTATTTTGAATCCTCGTTTAGCCTAAGCTGAACACCTCGTGGAGAAAAGGGACACCCTCGGGTAGAATTGGGGTGATGCTGTTCTAAACCGGCACCAGTAAGTACAATCCACATACATACATTATGTAACATATTTATACGCCCCAGTACGCCCTCAGACGCGTCTAACAAACAGACAGCCATTACTAGATTGCCCCCTACGTTTATATTGCTCCAAGAAGATTTATCGCCACTATAATTATTTGCACTGTCACTGTTTGTTTATGAACTAAATGCTGTTTAGTTTTGTTAAGATTTATATTTATTACTTGCGAAGACAAAGAAAGGATCCCGAAATGGCAACATTATTATTGACATAGAATTACTTATACAGGATGTAAAAATATAAGCTCCAAATATTTTAAGGGATGAATCAGACTATTAAACTGATGAGCTTTCCCCTAGGAACATAGGTCGAAATATAAAAAAAATATTTTGGACCTTCCATACAGTTGACTCGCTCGACTGCTACATTTTGTATGGGAGGTCCAAAAATTTCTTTCATACCTCGACCTATGTTTCTTCGGGAAAGTTGTTCATTTTCATGGACTGTTTCACTCTTATATACGAAGTATATTATAATTATAAGTCTATGATTATTGATATGGACATCTCGCTCATTGTCTTATAATATGATATAAAGACAAATAATAATGTTGTAATTTTAAGATCCTTTCTTTATTTGCGCAAGTTATACGGGATGTCATAGACGTATTTATCAAAGATCTTTTATTTCATGTGATATCTACCTAGATGTCATGTCATTAGCATGCATATTTATTTTAGGCGTCTATGAAATATTAAATATTATTTTAATAACTTTTTTTTTTTTTTTTTTTTTTTATATGTAATAGGCCCGCATTTGTCTGCCATCTCACCTGGTGGTAAGTGGAGATGCAGACGAAGATGGTACATGCTTGCCTAGATAATGCCTATTCACTCTTGCCATATAAAGGCCCAAGTTATATTGTTCCGGAAAAAGATCCGCCGGCAGGGAATTCCACTCTTTAGCCGTACGCATGATAAAAGTTGAAGCGAACTGTGAACATTTGATACATCAAACCTAAGGGTTTCGCTATTTTAAATGATATTTTATACTCGTACTTGATACTAAATACTGTAACTAAATATTTGGAACACAACTTGTTGATTTTATCTATGAAGTTATGACCCCAAAGGACCTAATAGGCATAGGACCTACATTTAAAAATATGAATGAGCAACGAATCAACATGTCGGTCGAAAACTCGATTGCATGTCCAAGCTGTTTTCGTGTGATTTATTCGATGCAATCTGTTGATTTGATTGAAATATTATGTTGCTTTGTATTATTTTCAATACTTATGAAATATTATGATATGATGTTATGTACATTTTTTTTGTAATTTACGCCATACGATTAAACAAATGTAGCTACATTTTTATGGTTCATTCGAGTCATTCGCGATATTTTTATAGGTATTACAAACGAAATTATCTGGGGCCCGAAATGTGTGAAAATAATCGCGAGAGCTTAAAAAGTTATATGATGCCATATAGTTATTATTTAGTACCATTGATTCCTTATACTACAGCAAAGTTGCTGCTTTAAGTACATTCGGTGATCGTGTCATGACAAATTCCGTTTTTAAGGCACACATAACGCACGACGCAGCGCAAAAATATCGTTTGCTCTGTCAAATCCATACTAGAAACGTCACTCCCCTTACTAAAACCGCACTCGGCGGACGACGCTGCGCTAGCGCGGCGTCGACAGCTGTTGAGCGGTTTTAGAGTGGGACTGACAGACCGCTCCGTTATTTTAGCGCTCTGTCGTGAGTTAAGTGTGCGATCCGCCAGACTGTACAGCATATTGACCGAATTCACTAGCTGTAGGTAGGTAGGTAGGTATATACTGGTCAAACCGACAACCCTTCCGTACGCGTTTTTTGCTCACAAATGGAGTGCCCTACCTAGTAAGCGAGGTGAATGCGGCCGAGCCACCGATCACACATCTACTAGACGGCAGACTAAATTATATACTTTTTGGCAAAACTCTGATACACATAGCAATGTACCGTTCCTGATTACATGAGTACCAATTACTGATTTAAGATCGTGCGCATTGGCCAGTGGTGATTAATGAAATAACATAATATTATTTACTGCAAGCATTATCCCCGACTAACGAATGTAAAGCATTTGCTTGGGGAAACTGGCTAGATACATTCAGGCTACTTAAAAAGTAGTCATATCCGTGTAGAATAACTCCCCTTTGATTATAAGCTGAATTGGCTTTCATGGCCGAAGTCAGAAGGATCTGGCAGCTATCAGTTCCATATTAAAAAAGTGACAACAAACAAATATTGTATCTTTGCCATAGTATTACTCCGATAACAGTCAAATCAGGCTAACTAGAGTGGCCGTTGTATAGACGTCTAGTAGTCTGTGCGGTCATTGTGCCGGGCGGAGTGTAAATCGTTGTCCCGCGCAAGAAACGCGCGCTCGCCGCTCGCCGCCGCCCGACCGGTGCGGTGACGCAGCGTTTTTAATGCCGCGCGCGTACCCAATGCCGGACATGGTTCACAGCTTTAATGTAGTTTCAAGCATGTACCTGATCACTTTTTAACTTAATAGAATTTTGCATCTTTACTAGCATAATAGTAAATGCCTAGGATCAATTCGATAATGTATAATACAAAAAATAGCGCTGCCGCCGACCTCGACAGCGAACGGGATAAGGAAAGAAGAATGATGATGAATCACGAATAATATCGACTAATTAATACAAAGTGTAAAAATATTAGCTGCAAATATTTTAAGGGGTGATTCAACCCATGAAACTAAACAACTTTCCCAAAGGAACATAGGTCGAAGTATGAAAAAAAAATTTTGACCTCCCATACGAATTGTCTAGGTCGGATGGTAATTTTGTATGAGAGGTCCAAATATTTTTTTCATATTTCGACCTATATTCCTTGGGGAAAGTCGTTCAGTTTCATGGGCTGGTTCACCCCTTAAAATATTTGCAGCTATAATATTTTTACACTGTAGAATTGTTTTTGACGTGTTATCTGTCAAAATTGAATTGCCACCTATGTAATGTTTTTGGTTTAATCGATTTTAATGCATGTTTTGATTGACAATGCTCAAAAATGTCAGACGTGGCGATAGCGATCGTATTCATACGGCTGTTAACGCTCTGCCTACCCCGCAAGGGATAAAGGCGTGATATATGTATGTATGTATGTATGTATGATTGACTACAAAAATAAATGCCCTAACTATGACTCAGAAGCAATTCCAGATGACTCATCTATTACCCTCACTCTACTTATTAGTCATTGATGACTAGTGTTCATAACTCAAAAGTTAACGTTTTAAAATACACAGGGTTATTTTCTAGTCAGTACTCATACTTTGTAGGGTGATTCTATTCATATGATTCTGAAACACGTTTACTATGGATCCACCTGCGAAATCGCAAAAAAGAAATTGGGGGTTCCATAAATTTTTGTCGTGTAGGTAGTATGATTCTATGGAACACTCTAATTTATTTGCGATATCGCAGGTGGCCACGTAGTAAAAGTTGTTCAGAATCTTGAATAGACTACATAGTGTGTGTACTGGCTAAAAAATAACCCTGTATAAATAAAAAAGACATATACGATGTGTAAGGGACAGCGTCCCGAATACTGGTAGGGTCCAAGCAGACCATGAAACTGAACAACTTTCCCCTAGGAACATATGTCAGGAAACGTAAAAAAAAATTTGTTTTCCCATAGTAAATGCAGTAAGCTGGTCGCGATTTTGTATGGGTGTCGAAAATTTTTTGTCGTTTCCTAACATATGTTGCTAGGGAAAAGTGGCTCAGTTTCATGGTCTGCTTGCACCCTATCAGTATTCGCGACGATGTCCTTTACACCCCGTATAATGGAAAGAAAACTATAAAAAGCAAAATTATATTTGCATCGACGACGTCACACGAGCACAAAAGCCGTGCATAATTTAACGATAAAAGTCGGTTTTTGGAACTGTCATTCCAACTTGAACCAATTTAAAATTGTTTCAAATTACACAAGTTAACGAGTCGTCCCCTACTCGGGCTGAAAATTAATTGTAAGATGGTGTAAGGCGGATCGCACACTTAACGCATGACGCAGCGCTAAAGCATCGCTGCGGTCTATCAGATCCGTACTAGAAACGTCAATCCCCGTACTGAAACTAAAATTAAGGCAAATCGCACACTTAACGCACGACGGAGAACTAAAATATCGCAGTGGTCTGTCAGATCCATACTAGAAACGTCAATCCCCATACTAAAACCGCTCAACCGCTGTCGACGCAGCGCTGTCGCAGCGTCGTTCGTAAAGTGCGGTTTTAGTATGGATCTGATAGACCGCTGCGACGTTTTAGCGCTCCGTCGTACATTAAGTGTGCGATCCACCAATTGTAAGATGGTGTAACTTGGGCCGAGTGGGCTCAGTGCGAATGTCATTCTCGGCCCAGAATTTCATTCTCAAGAATCTCGCTGGCGGCACCAGCGAACTTTTCATACTTGCAGACGATTAATTAAAAATGTATTTTACCTAAATGGATTTTAGTTAGAGCAGAGGCAAGGTGGCTTTAAAATGTCTGGCGGGTATAAAATATAGTTGGGTAGTTTTTTCGTGTGGGACACCGAGTCGTCCAACGACCCTATGAATCCTGGTGTCAGAATATTGCAACCGCCATCTACAAGTAGCAGGCTTCTAACATGGTTGTGTAACGACCGCTGTCTAAGTAATCATAGACAGCAACCGGAATCTACGGCTGAACGAGCTATCCGAAACACGGAACCATCTTTTGTACGGCCAAGCGGGTGGTTCAGCCCGCAATGTCCTAACCAGACTGGGAACAAATTCACAAAGTGATAAATGTCAACTTCATGAGTGACCCACCAAGAATCGAACCTGGAACCTTCTGCGACATAGCCAATCGCACTACCACTGCGCTACATCGGTCGTCAGGAGGGAACTGAACTACTTACCGACTTTCCCTTACTACTGTCCCTAAGAAACAAGGTTACAACATAAAAATACCTTCTGTAGAATACTACTCGGTCCGCTGTTTATTTTGTTTTTGAAGTTTATTTTTTTATAGTCCTTAGGGAAAGTTGTTCAGTTTGAGCCGTTGAACTAAGCGTTTTCAGGAAAAGCGGTTGTTGGTACCTCTCTGTATGTATATCGTAGCATATTGCTACGCTTTTGCTACGCTGTAGCTGATGTAGGCGGGTTTTAAGACATTGAGGAATAAAATTGTTATGAGTTCATTATCAAAGAAGTACTCAGTAACTTTATTACTTACTCAATCTTGTTCAAACAGGTACTTATGAATGAATATTATTCACATTTCATGAGTCATGAATATGTTAAGGATTATCGAATTTATTACGAGTATATATATTAAGAAGGAGGCTTTTTCTAAATTATGTTCTCTTTGGCATGATCAAAGGAGACTTGTTATTCTGTAAAAGCTTCCTTTGAGAGATTATATTATTATAATGGTATGAAGTACCTCCTTCCCTTTCTGGACCTTTCAATGTTGTAATGGTGATTTTGAAGAGGATTTTTTGTATTTATTTAATTATATGACAGTCTACAAAAGGCAGGCCAAAGGCCATGGTACATTCTCTATCAGCCAACTTGAGGACTTTTTTCCTTCAATGCTTTTATCGTACTAATATTTTAGTATATTTGTTTGTTACTTTTCACGAAAAAAAGTGCTGATCCAATTGTCATGAAATTTGGTACACACATAGAAGGTAACATGAAACACAAAGGATAGTTTTTATCCCAAAAAAACGTTCATGTGGGATATCATGGGTTTAAAATCGACTTCCACACGGGCGAAGCCGCGAGCACCAGCTAGTCCCGAATAAATACTAAAATTGTGTACATAAATCGTAAAAAAAAAGAAGGTTTATATGCAGCCGAAAACAGGCAGAAATACTTGCAATTTAATTCGGCCAAAGCGCCGAGCGAAAAGCAAAATAAAAGTAGATACGAAACTTCTGTAGGAGATAAACCTAAATATCTATCAGATTTGCCGACCTAGTGTAGGTGTAGTGTAGCGGGAGATGGGGGGGTTCTGAGGGGGTGGGAAAAGGCGAGGGGGGCTAATATTGAATAAGTTCCGATGGCCAAGTTCTCCGCGAAACATTATATTACTTTCCGAACGCGCCTCGCAGAATTTTGATTGTTTTATTATTGTGGCGGACATTATGATTGAATATTAACACGATCTTTGCTGGGGTGGGAGTTACTTTGATGCTGTCGATTACCTTATCGATTTTTGTGATAAGAATTCTAATATTTGCTATAACGTTTTACTTAGTGTAGACGACTTTTCTATCGATGACTTTGAAAAGATGTAGAGTTGCGGCGTCAAACAAGTGTGATGAGATGGAGAGCTTTTGGGAAAGTAGCACAAAAATGTAAAATAAAAAGCAGATTTTAGGTGACCCTTTACTATTTAGCTAGGAGATCAACTCTCAATTGCAACCCTCATAGGCCTTTTTGAAACTTAACGCCCAACGCAAAATGACGTATCCGCAGCGCAGCGAACTATCAGATGCATACTAAAAACGTCAATCCCCATACTAAAACCAGTCAACCACTAAAATTAGGCAACTGCGTCAAAATAATGCCGGTTTGTCAAAATAACGCACCTTCGTCGAATGCGGTTGCGCGGTATGGATCTGTCTGACAGACCGCTGCGATACGGATGTGTTATTTTATCACTGCGTTGTGCGTTAAATATAAAGGCCAAAGCCAAACCTATATTTTTATAAGTAGCTGTACCTAAATCTATAGCTGTATCTATTATCAATGTATAAGTAGCTGTATCTATATGTATATCTGATTGCGGTATACTTGGGAGGACATGTTTTGACAGATGAGAAGGGGCCGGCGCCACCACAAGGAAACTGGGACAAACTTTTTCACAACATTTTGATCCGACGGCGATTAAAGGATGATGGTCTAACCGATTACTCTTGAACACGTATTATATACTTATCTGTATACTGTACTAGGTATATATGTTTAGGAGTGACAATATAATTTGTTGTAAGGCGAATCCTACATTTACTGGCTTATGATTTGCACCATAGAGAGACCTAGAGCGAGTAGATTTAAGACGTGTAGCGTATGGGTTATATCAAAACCAGTGTAGAATTTTGACATAAATATGTAGAAAAATCTATTCGTAACAATATTATTCACATGTTTTGATGAAATCCATAGGATTTGACAAGTCTACTCACGCGCCAAAATAAGTCTCACATTGCATAATAAGCCGGTTGACGTACGCACTACGCTGACGCAAAAGGGAAAGGTGTATTGCATCTACCGTAAAATAAGTGTAACAGAGACACATGCTAACGCAAGTTTTTGCGGTTTTCCTGTGTCAAAGTACGGAAAATTAGAATTTTTTCATACTTTGATACAGGAAATTGAATTCGCATTTGACAGACGCATGCGTTACGAATGCGCAGAAACGGACGCCAAATTAGAAATTTGCCATAAAGTACGGCAAAGTTACATCTGTCTGCTCTTGGACGTATTTTCACGAGTACGTCTAGCCATTTTCATTAGACACGTAAGTCTTTTACGAGCGCAGGTAAACGACGGCTCATTAAAACTGGATGTTATGGGGCTTTTGATTGCGTTTCGGCGCTACGTGATTGGCTGTTACAGGTAAACTTTCCTGTGGTTTAGTTATGCCGTGTGATGCCGGCTTAGAATAGCATCACCCCTTTCTTTCCCATGGGTGTCGTAAAAACCGACTAAGGGACTCGAGGGCTTCATGTGTATTGCAATTTTAGGCGACAGGCTGGCAACCTGTCACTATAGTGATACACGACTCATTTAAAACGACCCTCAAACATTTGTCAGACTTGGCGATAATGTCCGCAATTTTCGGTCGTCAGCGCTCTGCCTACCCCGCCAGGGATATAGGCGTGATTTGTGTATGTGTAACTAGTTATAGATGCAAGGAGGATTTTTTATTTGTATAATTAATAAATTCTAACTTGTACAACAAAAATATTCATAATTTGTCGCTCATCGCGTAGAGGCTTCAATGCTGAACAGCTTTTACTTTAGCGCAACCTGCGAAATAGCAAAAAATAATTGCGTATTCCAAACATTTTCTATGGAACACCCAATTTTTTTTTGCGATTTCGTGGGTGACGCCACAGTAAAAGTTGTTCAGTATCATGAGTAGAAACACCATACAAAGTGTGTGTGACTGGTTGTTGCTACAATATTGGTGGCATTCATTGAAAATTGCCATTTTGGCGCTGGCAGTCAAAGAAAGCAAATACGAATGTACCCGGAACTTAATTATTTAGTTCCGAAATCACCACTGTGGCGCCGGCAGTCAAGGAAAGCAAATACGAAAGTACGCGGTACTCTCGTAGGTGGGGTTTCAATTAGCTGTCATTTGTGTGGGACAACCTATCCAGAGCAAGGATAACTTCATATCAATGGTTTGTAGGTACTGACTAATAAAACCCTCTATTGTGCTTATATAAGGTGTAAAATATTAGCTGCAAATATTTTAACGGGTGAACCAGCCCATGAAACTGAACAACTTTCCCTAAGGAACATAGGAAGAAAAATGAAAAAAAAAATTTTAGACCTCCCATACAAAATCAGCAACCGACCAAATTAATTTGTATAGGAGGTCCAAACAATTTTCTCATATTTCTGCCTATGTTTCTTGGGGAAAGTTGTTCAGTTTCATGGGCTGGTTCACTCCTTAAAATATTTGCAGCAAATTTTTTTACACCCTGTATTCAGCAGTGGGTAGACGTGGGCTTTCTAGATAGTTAGATAGATCTCTACAATCAGACTAACCGTGAACGTGTTTAAGTTGCATTTCTCCAGCTCTCCACTCACTAGCCTTGGTGAGTTAGCAGTTCAGGGTTGATATAAGTGTTTCGTTGCAGATCTACTTGTGTATTTAAACTTTGTCAGAGGTTTTTATGTTGGCGGCAAAACCGTTTCATTTACATAAAATAAATATTTGAACTTATTCCCAAAGACCGCATTAGCCAAACAACATAAGTACATTTGTGTTCACAAACTAAACTTATTGAAAAAACATTGCGTGTTGAAGGTAAAGTTTCTTTGTAGGGTAAAAAAGTGTGAAATAGAAAAACTTTTCCTGTATTTCCTACTTACTGACGTTTTGGGGATGTAAATAAAATTTTACACATTGCCTGGGGGATTACAAAACAATAGGAACCAGAAAACTGAAGAAATCTTAAATCAAAAGGTTCCTCGCTTTCGGCCATGAAAGAATATACCACAGGTAGTTGCAAGTTTTCGTTAAAATGTCTCGTTTCGCTTTTTTACCCGACTGTCTCAAAAGGAGAATTGTGTTTTTCAAGAATAACTATAGTCCATAAAATATAGGAAGATCCCTGTGGCGTTTGTGACCTTGGAGCAAACACAATGACATAAGGTCCATTTTCCTTTGTTTATCAGGAAAATGACCTTATGTCATAAGCATTTGCTTAGCATAGCATTTCCTTTGTTTACCAGGAAAATGGGCCTTATGTCATAGCATTTGCTCCAAGGTCACAAATATCACAGGGATCATCCTATATTTTACAGACTATATGTAAGTATGTTTATAATTTGTATGTATGCGGATAAGTAAATTATTTTTCTCGGGCTGCAGCCTTAACTGCTTGGCGGTCTTCGACGACATGTTGTTAGATTCGTCTCAGCAGCGCAAGCGACACTGGTTGTATTAAAATTTCAATAAGGCGGATTTAAAACGCCGATTTAATTTTTTAATGCCGTGTGATGTCGGCTTAGAATAGCATCATTCCACATTCTTTCCGTGAGTGTCGTAAAAGGCGACTAACGGACTCGAGTATATTGGTGTATTACAATTTTTAGGCGACATGCTGACAACCTCTCACTATAGTGATAGACATGTTTTCTGAAGCAACCTTGGAAAACAGTCTTCAAAAATGTCAGACGTGGCGATAGCGATCGTATTCTTACGACTGTTAACGCTCTGCCTGCCCCGCAAGGGATAAAGGCGTGATATATGTATGTAAAAGGCGAAAGGCTCTAAAATTACTGCAGTCGGGTTTTTGTTCTCATAACTACGTCCTAAAGCTTTGCTTAGTTGCAGAGGTGATGCAAGGTGTGAATGCAGTATGCTCAGAGCATGTTTGTATAGACGCGTTAGACCATGAACGTTTTCACTCGCCTTCCCACTTCCAAGGAGAAATGAATGCTCTATTCAGCTAGTGGACTCAGGAAATATGAGTTAGGAGTGAGTTAGACGGAGCGCTAAAACATCGCAGCGGTCTGTCAGACCCGTTAGAAATATCAATCCCGATACTAAAACTGCTCAACCGCTATCGACGCAGCTCTATCGCAGTGTCGTCCGTCGGGTGCGGTTTTGGTATGGGGAGTGACATTTATAGTATGGATCTGACAGACCGCTACGATATTTTAGCGTTCCGTCGTGCGTTAAGTGTGTGATCTGCCTTTAGGGTATAAATCAAAGCTCATTTTATTAATATTATTGCATTTAGGGTTAAGGGTTAATGAGTTAAGCAAATTTTATCCGTGTATTGTACATAAAATAAAGTTGATATTAGTTCGGTCTAGGACTTGAAACGGTCAGCCATTTTGTTTATGCCGATCAATATCGAATTTATTTCAATTACTTTAAAATATAAATAACTTACATTTTGTATTTGATTCATTTTGGTAAAATGCCGCCCGAATTCCCACAGGTCCACTCCAAATTTTAACGCCCAGTTTTTCACTCTGAAACAAAGAAAAAATAAATCAGCTTATGGTAGCGTAATATTTAAAGGGGTAAGGCAGCCTATGGAACCGAACAACTTATCCCAAGGAACATATGTCGAAATAAGAAGAAAAAATTTTGGAACTCCCATTCAAAGTACCGACCGAACAAGTCAATTTGTATAGGAGGTCCAAAAAATTCTCATATTTCGACCTATGTTTCTTGGAGAATGTTGTTCTGTTTCATGGGATAATTCACCCCTTAAAATATTTTTACACCTAAATGGATTACATACCACTCGTTATACATGTCATATCAAATGCTATCAAGTAATAAAATACCTACATAAAAACGTAAAAAAGAATAAAAAGAAGGCAAAGCAACAACAAAAAAAATCTTACAGCATTCGTCATAATTCTGTGAGGGGTAAATGTGATTGGGGGAAGCAGGTTAAGGTGCAACATAAGCGATATTAGCGCCACCAGTCTTAAAAAAATATTCTCTGACTGAACATCGATCAGAAAACCGAAATTATGGAGGTACATGAGGTACAAAAATTAAAAATGTACCAGCCGACTGAATTAGGTTGTATGTGAGATTTTTAAAAAATCGGCCTATTTTCCTTGGGGAAAGTTCATTCATGGGTTCACCCCAAAAGGAAGTTAGTACTTTTCCTAACACCCTGTATATTATTTTCTAAATACCATGTTTATTAAGTTCCGCATTTAAAAACCGTCATCTACTTCAGACTAGTGCAGCTGTCAGTCCAAAATATATAACCTTTGTGTGGTCTCTGTCAGACGTGGCGATAGCGACCGTATTCTTACGGCCGTTAACGCTCTGCCTACCCCGCAAGGGATAAAGGCGTGATATATGTATGTATGTATGTATGTGTGGTCTCTGGAATAGCGTTTTGAGTCAAGTTTTTTTTCTACTTCAGGGCGCCACTGGTCCAACGTTGAACCTAAGGACTTCTTCCAGTTCGGTTGGCACCTGTGTTTCATACGGATGCGTTGGGGGTTATTTTATTTCCGACAAATATGAATGTGTTGCGATCAGTCCGGTGGGATGAGTGTGATTCAATTAACGTGAAAGCCAGGTAGCGCAAATCATGGTGGTTGGACACAGACCTAAAAACTTATAGACTTTGCTATAAGTCATCATCAAACTTAAGTGTCATGATCTTTGTCGGTGGATCAATGAGGTAGAACTAACTAATGGCAACACTATGTACTGTGCCTTTTTCCTGCGATTGGTCGAAACTAGTCAAAAGTGTGTCAATGTCAAAGCTTAGTTACTTCTTACTGGTGCGTTTAGGTACAATTGCGCCTACTGCCATCTGCAATAAGCTTTGAGTTTTCCTCCCCATTTCCATGCTTGTCTGTTTCCTACCAGGAAGCATGCAAGAACATGGCTCTTAAGTTTCTCTTAGGAACATAAATCAGTAACACATACACAAATCACGCCTTTATCCCTTGCGGGGCAGGCAGTGCGTTAACGATCGCAAAATTACGGTCGTTATCGCCACACGTCTAAAAAGTATTGAGGGCCTTTTTAGATGATTTCTGTATCACTGTAGTGACAGGTTGTCAGCCTGTCGCCTAAAATTGTAATACACATAAAACCCTCGAGTCCCTTAGTTGCCTTTTACAACACCCGCAGGAAGAAATGGGGTGATGCTATTCTAAGCCGGCATCACACGGCAAAGCCGGCATCACACGGCAAATCAGTAAATGACAAAAAAACCCGTACAATATCACGATCAGCTGAAAAAAAACTGGAAATATATTTATATGGAAAAATTGATCAGTTTATGGTCTGAATGCACCGAACAGTATTTGGAGGGCTGTCCTTTTCACTGTAATTGTACTTATACATGTATTAAATAATATTTTATCATTAATCAGTCAAATTCATTATTATTAATGACAACTCAGATGTGCTATATGTTCGTTGTGTTGGTAGCGATTAATTGCTTTTTTAACGTCCATCTTTTTTCTGGCCTCTCTGTGCAAAGGCCAAATTATATTTAATTTATTATAGCCTTCTTGGCTCAAATGAATGTTATGGGTTAATGGGTCGTTGGACGACTCGGTGTCCCACACGTAAAGAGAGAAAGGCTCAATTTTACCCATACAGTTTATTTCATAAACCGATGGTTTAAGAGTCTGTGGCCCGGACCCCAGCGGCGCCGCGGCGCGGGCGGAGGGCGCGCGGGTCGCGATTGAAAATGTTCCCCCATTAATTATCGCCTCCTTCCACCAGTCTCGGTTACTTTTACGACTCCCATTTATACCATTGTAATATTTCAAATCATTTTTATTCCCTGTCACTTATAAATTTGCCTCTGACCCGGTGATTTCACAAGAAACCGTGGGAAAGAATAGATTTCTTGGTGAATCTTAGTTTATCTTGCACTTATTGAATAACTTACGGGAAAAGTACTACCGTCTACTATAGATAATTAACACAAATACTATTCAGATTATAGTACCTACATAGTATACTCGCAAGTTTTTGGGTTGTTTGAATATGATATAAGAAAATACGGGCAAGAGATCGAATATCATAATGTTAATTTTGAATTGTACGTCGTCATAATATAATATAACTAGCTTTTGCCCGCGGCTTCGCACGCGTTAATATCGTAGTAAAATAATTCCCTGCTGGGAAGAAAGTGTGAGAATTTCCCGCTATCTTTTTTGGAATATCTAAATTATACCTACTACATATTTACTTTTTTTTTTGCATCTTTTACTTACTGATATTTTTCCACTTCATTTGGTGATTGTATGCTGAAAGTGGCTTGGTCGCTACCTTTATTAATGTATTTAGTAACATATTGGATTGATTTTATTGAACTGCACAACTCAACGTTGATGTGGGCATCAAATATTTTCAATAGGAGCGGATTGTATGGAACAATCCATCGGTTATCTATATCGTGGTTTCTGACGGTAGCATTATGCCCACCCTGTTCCGGAGATCGTCGACGATATTTGGGATATCCATCATCGCTGGTAGATGTTTGAGTTTGGAACGACTTCGGAATTTTTTAGCTGCATTTGGAATCTCGCATACATGGAGAATTCGGGTTTAAAGTTCCGCAAGGGCCGTGTACCATGTGTTTCTTTACGATTTCGAACAGTTCAAGGTCTTCTTACTTGTTCGGTAATTCAATTTAATCTATAAATTCGATGTTATCTAAGTTGGACTTGTCAGCTTGATTTCAAGTTTTGTATGGAGACTGTGAACGTGTTAACGTAGACGTACTTATAAGTACGGATAACGTTGTCGCGCTGAAAAGCACGTTTCTATTAAATATGATGAAATATTTTACTCGCTAGAGAGCACCGATAATCGCATACGAACGCTGCAAATCACAAAATCGTACTGAGAGCGGCGCTTTTTTTTTGTTTTTTGGTGTTGGACACTACAATTTTAGCCCCGGGGCTATCAAATCTACGCCGGTCGGCTTGGTGGGGAGCACGTGCTCACCCGGAAATATTTGGTTGGTTGTTCAAACAACCAGCCCAATCACGCCCTTGGGGCGAGACTGGGCTTAGGAGTTGTTCTGGGGAGAACTGATCGGACCCGGTACCTGCCGGTAATTGCCAAAATGAGGCGTAAATGAGGGACCTCCGCGACCCCGCCGGCGGGGACGTCGGTTGCTTGAAGAGCTTGTGGAGTGTGATCTACTCGCAATCGCTGCAGTGGCGGCTTTGGTGATTTTGTCATCATCATCCGAAAGGACGTGTCTGGGACGGCGTTTGGAACGCGAGGTTGGATAGGGGTAGTAGTTGGACGCGGCAACTATTAGGGGATTTGAGAGCGGCGCGGCGCGCGCTTTGACGCGCTATTTATAGACAGGCACGCGCCGCGCCGCCGCGCTCCAGCCGACCGGTACCTACCTATACGGCCGCAAAGACGCTGGCGCCTATATTTTAAATCTGTAATATCTTCGGAAATATTCATCTAAATGACATGCTGTAAAGGGCTTTATTGTTCTATATTAAATGCAAAATTGGTTTAAGTTACTTAATTCGATAAGGATTAATGCTGGATTGCTTAAAATCGCTTCGTAAATAAGCCCGGAGGCAAAGGCGCTGTCCCTATATTTTAAATCTGTAATATCTTCGAAAATATTAACCTAAATGATATGCTGTAAAGGTCTTTATTGTTCTATAATAAATGCAAAATTTGTTTAAGTTACTTAATTCGATAAGGATTAATGCTGTATTGCTTAAAATCGCTTCGTAAATAAGCCATTATTTCTTGTGGAAAGTAAAGTGTAAAAAGTGGTTATTGTGGGTTATCCCTAAGAGGTACACATATACCACCACGGACTTTTTTGTAGACCTCTTTAAGATATACAATACTTCAGAACATTATTTTGATCTATCACCTAGATTTCAGCCAGCGTTTGCAATGTAAGCCCAAAAAACTGTGTTTATTTACGACTTCACATCAGAAATCCTAAAATTATAAGTAGTTCTCTAATATATTAAGCATGTTATTATACATAAAAACCTTCCTCTTGAATCACTCTATCTTTTGAAAAAAAATTCATCAAGATCCGTTGGGTAGTTTCAAAGATATTAACACACATACATACATACATACATACAGACGCGCGCGAAGTGACTTTGCTTTATACTATGTAGTGATCTGTGTCACTTGATTAGCTACAAATAGAATATGAGTCAAGTTTATATGTACCGATAGATACATAATTTATGTGGAACAAATTGTTATATTCATGTCTCTAGGGTTTGTAGTTGTTGGATTCGTAAAGGACGTTTAAGCATTTTTTGTCACAAATGTAAAAACGTATTTCATTACTTCCCTCACCCGAAGCCAAGGCCGTCTATCGTCCGTAATTCCTCCGGCGCGTTTAAATTACGGCCTCAATTCTGCGGAACATTTCGTAAGCCAATTCTTAGATAGTTATTCCTGTCACATTTTTAAGTAGGCAAGTCTTCTTCTTTTACAGCCTTAACAGTCCACTGCTGGGAAAGAGACTTCCCTAATTGGGGGATATCGCCATACTCACTAAGCTTGGCAGGAGGATTGGCGAGCGCAGTTTAAATTATTGCGCAGTGATATTCACAGAAAACGTTGCTACCTTGGATTTATCCCTTAGTCAACTTTTACGGCACCCAAAAGGTAGAAATGGGGAGATGCTATTCTATTTCAATTTTAATTTCTTCATTCATTCACAAAATACATTGTATTCGAATATTAGATACATAGTTAGTAGAAAAAAACAATAACAATTTAGATATTATAAATAGAATAATTCGATTTCACATTTTGAATTATTTTTGATACACAAATTTATTTTGCACACACAAAATTTAAAAAATATGTCAAGGATTTAATTGATATTTATTAATATTAATGTCAGTTAGGTATACATTTACGGAATAATAACATTTATGCAACAGGAATACTTTGAGCAGTCTTTTAAATCTATGTGGACTCCGTATTCTTTAAATGATTTGGGGAGCACTAAAGGTTGGTTAGGCATGGAAGGCATTTAGAGGCCCAAGACCGAGACGGGTGGCGCGAAAGAGGGGAGGCCTTTGCCCTGCAGTGGGACATCGAACAGGAAAAAAAAAAGGTTGGTTAAGGTAGGTAAGTGTGCTCAATTATTGGTTACCAAATAGGTAAGTAGGTGAAAATAGAGACCTGTCTGAAAATGTGTACTGCAAAGATGTATTTCATTAGTAATAAGGTTAATTTATTATGTACCTACCTATCTACACACGACAACCGATGTGACGCAGTGGTAGTGCGACTGCCTTTGACGCAGAAGGTTCCGGGTTCGATTCTCGGTGGGTCACTCATGAAGTTGGTATTTATCACTTTGTGAATTTGTTTCCAGTCTGGTTAGGACATTGCGGGCTGAACCACCCGATTGTCCGTAAGTAAGATGGTTCCGTGTTTCGGATGGCACGTTAAGCCGTAGGTCCCGGTTGCTGTCTATGATCACTTAGACGGCGGTCGTTACACAACCATGTCAGAAGCCTGCTACAAATAGAAGGCGGTTGAAAAATTCTGACACTAGGGTTCATCGGGTCGTTGGACGACTCGGTGTCCCACACGAAAAGAGAAGAAGAGAAGACCTATCTACATACTATGGAATTCGACATCGTTTGGATATGACATCGCGAGCTACTTGATGTAAAATATTTCATACAATATAAAATTCCTGTGTAAAATGCGCTATTAAACTATACGCAGTTGTTCCGACCCAGCTTCAGGGCGGATTCAGACGTATACGCATGCTATACGCGTCTTGAACTTGGAAGGTAAAAGAAATTAACAAAAAAATAATCCAAAATGGAAGCCTGGAGCTAGAAGACTGTTACTGACGGCACGCGGCGACTGGTCCTGGGTGCCTAATGAGCGACCATTGCTCAATAACGAAACAGAATAAGATATTTCTGTTCCCTTGAGACAACTAATTCTTTGTTATATACACCTTAAAGCCTTTCCCACTCTTTCGCAAAATAACGCTGCGCTAACCTATGCGCAAGTCAGATCCATATTAAAAACGTCAATCGCCACACTAAAACCACTTTCGACGCAGGTCTAACGCACGACGCTGCGCTAGAGCTGGGTCGTGCGTCGAGAGCGATTTTAGGATGGGGATTGACGTATCTAGTATGGATCTGACCGGCACATACGATAGCGCTTTACTTTTACGCTGAAGCATGATAGAGGCCCTGCTGTAATTGTCACCGACAGCCACAACAGTCTTCTGTTGGAAATGACCCCGCCTTTATGGTATTTCAGTATCTAGACACTTCTAGCGGAACCCGGCGCAGGGACGCTAGTCGCCGCTCGTCATGCATTTTTTTTTAAGTTCCTAAGTTCTTCATTTCATCATTTTATTCATCGACTACAACTACATCAAGACTGTTCTTTAACATTGGCTCGGCTGGAAGTGTCTAGATGCTTATAATGCTAAACGTGACACAAACATATGCCCCTATATGACAGACTAGCGATCCGAACAGTGGCTGCACCCGCTGCTTATCAATTTCCCATGAAAATCAGACATTTTCCCTGCATGTATTATACATAAAAAAATTCGTCTATATCCATTTAAAAAACGCATTAAAATTCGTTTTTTGGCAGAGCGGTGTCCATGATAGACTGACACGCGACTTAATATTTTTACACATTGTATTAATGACGATTGAGTTGCTTAGGTACTCTTAGAAGTTTCTTTATAGCAGCTGTTTAAAGTTTCACACAATCACAGAAAAATTACTACAAAACTCTTAAAGAGTGTAAGTTTCAACAAAACTTCTAAAGGGCTATGAACTCCAGAAAATCTTTCCAATTTTAGTAGTAAAAGAACAAAAGGTGTGTCTGAAGGTATCGTACAGTCAGGCCCAGGTCACCTTGACCTTAAGACTTGTAGGGTGACTTGGAGATTCAGGTGGTTCTCACATGGTCCAACTTTTTTTTCATAATTCGACCTATGTTCCTTGGGGAAAGGTGTTCAGTTTCATGGGCTGGTTCACCTCTTCAAATATTTGCAGCTAATATTTTTACACCTTATAGTTAGATACATTTAGAAAACATCCATACTAAAACACAAATGTATAAAAACTAACTTTACAAATATTTTTATCCTGTGGGGATCTATCCTAATTCGCTAGATGACTGGATCATTAATAAAATACAAAATTTGTACGATTAAAACTATTGTTCAAAAATACTTAACTAAATACTCTTTTATATATGGTGTAAAAATATTAGCTGGAAATATTTTAAGAAGTAAAAAAATTGGACCTCCCATACAAATTGACCGGTTGGTTATTTAGTATTGGAGGTCCAAAATTTTTTTTTAATATTGCGACCTATGTTCCTTGGGGAAAGTTGTTCAGTTTCATGGGCTGGTTCAACTCTTAAAATATTTGCAGCAATTTTTTTTACACCCTGTAGTTTTCCGAAATATTCAAAGTTTGAATTCAAAAACAAAAAAATTATATAAAAGTAAGTGTTTTGGCACCATCAAAACTAGGGAGACATGACGTCATCTCTTCGTATTTTCATACAAAATAACGTTTCAAAAGTAGCTCACTTGACCTACCAGTCATAATGCCTATTCCTACGACTCTCGAGGTCACACACAGACAGGGGTACTATCCGCTACGCAACCGTACTATTTACAGAGCTGAGTTTATAGTACAAGGGTGTATTCTAAAGTGTGCTTGACTGTCCAAACGGAAACGGCGTAGAGTGGAGCGCACAAATCGCTTTTTAAAACTGTTATCGTTTAGATCAAAGTCCAGTGGATTGTGGGCGGTCCTATTGTGCATTCCCTTTGGAACCCTCTTTTGGGTTTTAATTCACCATTTTTGTTTACTTTTCCGCTAAACTAGAATACTCGTTTATTCATTTATCTGCAGTGGAACATCGAACCGGTGTTTTTTTAAGTATAAAACTACCATTAATTAGGCATATTGATTTCTGATAAAAGATTAACAGACAAAACTTTCTGATTTTTCAGATATTTAATATATGATTTAACAAGTTAACGTACGAATTACCTGTCTTTAGTGTCATTTATACAATTAAATTTATCGTCGTCTCTAATTTTACTGCAAGGGCTAACCTAACCTAACCTAACCTAGTAAATACTACGCCGTCGTAGCAGAAGACTACAATTTTTAAACTTCATGTACATTTTTTGAAGAAAATGATATTGTATCACTGCCACATTATATTTGTATGTTTTGTGATTGATAATTTGATTCGCCTCGACACGCAAAGAAGAAGAAGATTGCTTGTTTGTGCTTGTTGGTGTTTTAATCCTAAACATATAGCTCGTATGTAATCCTATATTATGTTGGTCATTCTGATACACTGTGCGCGATTAGCTGACAAAGTAAAGGAAAACCTACCGAGCCATATTCCGACCTGTGTAATTAAATACACGAGTTTTAAAACGGAGCTAAATGACGGACTTACGGGGGATCCGCTTAAAATATCTTGTTACAGTAATCGGTTTAACCCTTAAAACGCCGCATAAGGTTTCGCAAGAGCCGAAGAAATTTGAGGGCAACATTTCACCTGAATTTCTGCCCCCATTCTGTACCCCTCTTCCGTGTGACAAATTTGTGTCTTATTAATTTATTTGGGCCAACCGGGGGAGAAATAAAAATGGTTTTGTAGAAAGTTAGAACGTTTGGGTATTCAAAATTAAAGCGCCCCGAAAATGCTAAATTGGCTTTTATTATTCCGCGGACGTAATTAACTTTGTGACGAAGTTTGATCGTGCAGCGAGACGAATGCAGCGCTTCAATGGCCGCCGTGATCCGCTAAACTTTTGCTTATTACGCAAACTAGCGGACATAAATAAAAACCTTCCTCTTGAACCTCCCTATCTATTAAAAAAATCTGCATCAAAATCCGTTGTGTAGTTTTAAAGATTTAAACAAACATACATACATGCAGACATAGGCGCATCGCACACTTAACGCACGACAGACTGCTAAAATATCGCAGCGGTCTGTCAGATCCATACTAGAAACGTCACCCCCCATACTAAAACCGCACTCGACGGGCGACGCTGCGATAGCGCTGCGTCGACAACGGTTGAGCGGTTTTATTATGGGGATTGACATTTCTAGTATGGACTTAACAGACCACTGCGATGTTTTACCGCTCTGTCGTGCGTTAAGTCTGCGATTCATCTTACGTAAACTAGCGGCCTGCTCAGGCAAAAATACATAAAACCTTCCTCTTAAAAAACCTCTATCTCTTCCATCTATTAAAAAACCTGCATCAAAATCCGTCGTGTAGATTTGAAGATTTAAGCAAACCTACATACAGACGCGAAAAACTACTTTGCTTTATACTATGTTGTGATTCTGCTCAACAATATAAGACGAAGGAGAGGACATACTCCTTTTGTAGTTAAATAAACTGAATCGTAGCTCGTTGAAGATGGAAACTGATGGTACCTCGGTTGCACCCGATAACGGTTGTTTTATTAATCAGCGTCTGCGGGTAGACGGGTGTCAGACGCGCTCGCCCTTACGTAAGCCAGCCTCCGTAGTACGCGGCATCTGCCCCCCCCCTTGTTTCTCTCCCCCCCGGTCCCCCCCATCCCCCCAATCCCCCCGCTAGATCAATACCGGAGCCGGCGCCTTTGACATGTGCCGCTCGCCTCCGCAAATATTTACGTTGGGAAACAGATCATAACTAGTTTAATTCGCGAGGGGTTAAAAGAATTAATTGACACGGCTTTTTCATTGCTCCATTTAATTTGGGCGGTGATTTTTTGATGTTGGACAGGGTTTTGCTTTTAATTTTGGTTATTGGATGGACTGGTACATTTTTAGTGCTGTACATACCTATATATCCTTCTTATAAAAACTGGGACACCTTGCAAGTTTATGTTTCGTATGAATTACCCACACACACACAAGAATCACGCTTTTATCGCTAGAGGGGTAGGCAGAGAATTAAAATTACGGTAGTTTTCACCACGTCAGACAAATATTTACGAATAGCAATATTTAAAAACTGTTTTTATTTTAAAATATAAATATTTAAAAACTGTTTTTATTTTAAAATAAATGTCTGATATCGTGTAAGTAACCGTGTGAAAAATTAGAGAGAAATATGATTTATAAATCATAATGAAATGTCCCAAAATCAAAATAGTTTTTTTTGGGTTTCGTGTTTTATCAAATCATAAAAACGAAAATGCCTCGATTTCTCTGATGAAAAATATATTATGTTGTAGTGTTGTCTGAATTTTCTTAGTACTTACAATAAATCATTAGTTAATTTTAAGGCCCCAATTTTTCTTTTAAATTTAACGCGGTGGTCTCATCATTACCTTTTTGTTAAGACTTCGTTTCCTGCGCATTGATATCTCAAAAGAATCACATTTTTGCGTCAAAGGTAAGGTCATTAATTGAGGGTCCGCTTCCTATAAAATCTATATCTCCTCGGGGTCAGGAAATCTACCGGATACCTAATTTACCCGGATGATGCGACCTCAGTAAGTCGTAACCGGCTGTAACCGGGTAAAACTGGTTTTCGTAGGCGCTCGTAGGCCCGGGGTTACGACTTCGTAGAAGAACTACGGAACTACGAGATTGGTTGTTTACTGATACATAGTTTGTAGCATATTTATGAGGACTTTTGTTTTTTTTTTTTTATAATTGTATACCTATATTTTAATTATATATATACTCATGCAATATCTACGTCTCTTAAAGACAATAGGCAACGAAATAAAAAATATTTCTTGCATAATTTATTTATTTTTTTATTTATCGTATCAAGAATCATTGGCGGAGAGAAGGGAAGAATAGAAATTACTCCACCGACACGAGTTTAACTCTTAAGTTTATTGTTGAAATTATTATATCGTTTGTTTATTTATTTATTTATTTAACTGTTTATTGCACACAAGAGAAAACACAGAACAATAACATATAGATAAAAAACACAACAGGTACTCATCATCAAATTTAAGAGCTGAGCTCTTGTCGGTGGAGCAATTTCCACGCTTCTCTCTTTCCTGATAGTGTTTTCATCTCTTGGTACGACACGACTCGAGCCTTTTCTTTAATTTGTGTGAAGAATGTGCGCCTTGGTCTTCCCCTTCCTCTTTTCCCTTCGACCTTTCCTTCAGCAATGTTCTTTATGAACTCGTCGTGTCTTAGCAAATGTCCAACCATCTTCCCTCTTCGGTTCTCGATGTTCTCCAATAGACAACGCCTTTCCCCAACCAATGCTAGTACTTCCTCATTTGTCTTTCTTTCCGTCCAACTGATCTTTTCCATCCTCCTCCAGCACCACATCTCAAACGCTTGCAACCTCTCTCTATCTCTTTGTGTCATCGTCCACGTCTCACATCCGTATAAGGCAATACTCCATATATATGTCTTTATAAGCCTCTTCCGCACGTGTTTTGCAATTTTAGCAATAAAAAGATGTTTTTTATTGTGAAATGCTTTTTTGGCCATTGCTATTCTGGCAACAATATCTGGAGTGCATCTAAAGTCATTTGTAATTAAGCTCCCTAAATATCTGAAACTACTTACAGATTCTACGGCAGTGCCAACTGCCATTTAGAATAATTGAGCTATTGTTTGGTGTGTTCGTTTTTGAGGTTATCATTGTTTTGGTTTTTGATATGTTTATTTTAAGTCCAATTTGTTTGAAGATGGTGTCCATGTTTTCCAAGAGTTCCTGTAACTGTATACTATTTTCTGCTAATGCTGCAATATCGTCTGCGAATCTTATAAATTGTATTTTTCCCCATTTATCTTTATCCCTCCCTTATCTGCAACTGTTATTTGTCTAATCGCACATTCTATAAAAATATTGAACAACAGCGGTGAGAGTGGACATCCTTGTCTAACGCCCTGTCTTATCTTTGCAGTTCCTTTTTCTTCCCCTACTTCTATTATTGATTCCTGATCTTTGTATATTTCGTATATCACTCTCCTGTCTCTGAAATCCAGCCCAGCTTCCTTCAACACTCTCATCATAATTTTCCAATCAACTTTGTCGAACGCTTTCTCCAAATCTATAAAGGCGATGTGAGTGTCAAGGTTCAACTCCATTCGTCTATCTACGATTAATCTGAGAGCTAAAATCGCTTCCCTGGTTCCTTTACTTTGTCTGAATCCGTACTGATCCGGGCCTATTATATTTTCTGCATTTTCTGCAACAACAGGTACTACTTATTTCTAAAAAGAAATCTCTTCCAGCAGTCCTACGGTAGAGAGATCGCATAAGGTGAGGCTGATGATCGTGCACAATATTAAATTTACATACATACCTACATACATATATCACGCCTTTATCCCTTGCGGGGTAGGCAGAGCGTTAACAACCGCAAAAATACGGTCGCTATCGCCACGTCTGACAAATATTGAGGGCCGGTTGCGATAGTTTGTGCATCACTATAGTGACAGGTTGTCGGTCTGTCGCCTAAAAGTTGTTATACACAAGAAATCCTCGAGTCCCTTAGTCGCCTCTTACGAGTGATGCTATTCGAAGCCGGCATCACACGGCACAAACCGTTTATTTACCGTCTATTGAGAAATAATAAATACAAAAACGGTCGAATCGAACTTCTATCAAAAAGATTCGTAGCGCGTACTACGATCGCGTAGTATTTCTACGAACTGATACGTAGCAGTTACTACGCCTTCTAAGAATTTAATACTACGTAGGACTTACTACGCCGGCGGGTAGGACGCTATCGTGTTTACAAGTCTTCCTTTTATTCAAATATAGACAGACTTGTCTTTCCTTGAACGATTTTTGGGATAACGTACCCTATAGGTCAAAACGGGACCCTATTACCTATGGCCTTATGATAAACACAGTAGAAAGACTTATCTCGCGCGCGAGAAGGCTGAAGACGTGTCAAAACGGGTGGTTGTTATTAAAACAAAAGAAGATATTTGACATACAGGTGTAGAAAAAATCGAAGTCGCGGTGCGCATCATAACTGGGCCATAGTATGTCTAGTATTGTTTGCTATTACCTGCTGAAGCTTCACTGTCTGACAATATGTCAGAATAGTTTAAAAATATTTGAGCCTATTCGTCTATGAAACATTAAGGCGAATCGACTCAAATTATATTTCGTAAACTATACATTTGTCACCAGGCCATATCTTTCTCATAAACTGTGCGGGTTAGAGTTGAAATTTCACAAATACCGTATT
Source organism: Keiferia lycopersicella (assembly GCA_029255805.1). Taxonomy (NCBI): domain Eukaryota; kingdom Metazoa; phylum Arthropoda; class Insecta; order Lepidoptera; family Gelechiidae; genus Keiferia; species Keiferia lycopersicella. Next base: position 3,423,264 of record JARACZ010000036.1, read on the forward strand.
TTTTACAGTTTTTTTAAATACTTGTTGTTGTAAACAAGTACTAAAAATTGTGAGGAAAGAAAAATTTAGGAGGGCTATTCATGTATTTTTCTCAATGGTTCAGAAATTGTATCTCGTGCACGTTTATTGGTTAAGACTGTTGAAATTTTATCAGAAATTAAATTGACAAAGTAATCAAGTACTTACTACATACATATGTCATGCCTTTATCCCTTACGGGGTAGGCAGAGCGTTAACGGCCGTAAAAATACGGTCGTTATCGCAACGGCTGACAAATATACGTATAGAGGGCAGTTTGAGATATTTTGAGAACCTAGTAATTTATCTAAAAATGTTCGCAATATTTTTTTAATTTTTAGTTTTTTTTTAATATAGAATGCTATAACAATTACAACATCTACCGTATTAATTAATAACGTTCTAAACATTACACACCTACGCAGGTATGTGGTTATAATCATCCCACGGTTCACAATGCCAACCAGATCAGCGTAGGAGGCAGGTAAGGTCAAAAGGGTAATAAAATCACATTTTGGGACCCTCTATTGGTAGTTATTGGACCTTTGATATATCCCACAAACATCTATTAGGCGATCTGAGTGGGTTGCGTGGGTGCTAAATAAAAATTTGACAAACTGTTAATTAGTGAGATTTTCGTAGGATATTTATATCTTACTTAATACCTACAAGACGGAGCGCTAAAACATTGCAGCGGTCTGTCAGATCCAAACTAGAAATTTCAATCCCCATACTAAACCCGCTCAACGGCTGTAGACGCAACGCTATCGCACGTTTCTATAATAGATCTGACAGGCCGCTGCGATATTTTAGCGCTCCGTCGTGAGTGAAGTGTGCGATCCGTCGGTGAGTGACGTTTCTAGTAGGGATCTGACTGACTGCTGCGATGTTTTAGTGCTCCGTCGTGGTTAATTGTGCCTTTCTTCTAGATATCACCTATCCTTTTCTGACCCACTTTTATTTAAAACATCGCAATTTTTAGTTAATAGAATTGTTTTCTCGAATCTCTGCCATTATCTATTCTCTGCTAATATTCCCAAAGGTATCGTCTTCCCCTTGAGTGAAAGCGAATGGCATTAATTACGTCCGGATCGGGCTTCAATTAACGGCTTGTATTTTCAATCTGTGGTGGCCGCGCGCTGAATCGACAATTAGGCGGCGCCCACCACACTTCCGGTAAAATATACATACATACATATATCACGCCTTTATCCCTTGCGGGGTAGGCAGAGCGTTAACAGCCGTAAGAATAACGCCATCGCAACGTCGTCCATCGAGTGCGGTTTTTGTATGGGCAGTGACGTTTCTAGTATAGATCTGACAGACCGCTGCGATATTTTAGCGCTCTGTCGTGCGTTAAGTGTGCGATCCATCTTACTGTTATTTTTTTTTCTCATAAAAAGTATTTGGTCCGCACTTGTTCCTTAAAATATTTGCAGAAGCCACCATTTTAACTGCACCACTCTATTTTCAGGTCTGGCAGGTCAAGTATGAGTGAAGTATTTATAGAATGCAGACGTATAGAAGAGGCTGCACTTAGCTTATGTCATATCCTGTGTGTTATATTGTGTACAATAAACGGTTAAATAGGGTTAAGTGTGTGATACATACGTTGTTTCAACCATTTTACATTGTGAGAACTTAACTGCCAATATCTGTCTCGATATTTCCAAGTTATTTTTATAAATCAGACAAATATTTTTAGCATGCAGACGTCGGTATGTCTCGTGTAGCGAGGTGGAGCGACCGATTACCGCCCACGCAGGGTCAGGGTTCCCTGTGTCAGGGAACCCTGACCTGAGCAAAATATTGGAGTGAGAACGAAAATATACACTAAATTCAAACAAAATATTACAGTCACGACGATAATATTTTTATTTACAATGGTCGGAGGGCGGAGGACTAAAATATCGCGCGGAGATCCATACTAGAAACGACACTCCCCATACTAAAACCGCTATGGAACATATAGGTCGAAATATGAGAAAATATTTTGGACCTCTCGAACAAATTGACATGGTCAGTAGGCAATTCTGTATGGGTGTTCCAAATGTTTTTTTCATTGTTCGACCTATGTTCCTTGGAGAAAGTTGTTCGGTTTTATCGGCTGGTTCACCCCTTAAAATATCGCTAATATTTTTATCCTGTATATTCTTCTTCTTCTCTTCTTCTATGAGTATAGTATTTATTGAATGCAGACGTAATAAAAGAGGCAGGCTTCGGGTCGAGGCTGCAGTGAGGTGGAGCGCCCGATTAGCGCCCACACGGACAGCTCAGGGCTTCCTATACTACATCCGAACAAAATATTGGAGTAACGTAAACAATATTTACGTGCGTCGGAGGCGAAATGCTCCGCTAAAATTACACATCCGTAACGCAACGGTATGTCAGATCCATACTAAGAGTAGAAACCTCGATCTCCATACTAAAACCGCTCAGCCGCTGTTGACTAACTTCTCTGGCTCAGTGACCCGAAATGGATCTTGGCCTCCGAAACGAGCTTCCTCCACTGATCCCTGTCCTGCGCCACCTCAACCCAATTATTGCCTTGGAGATGGCCCAGGTCAGCTTCCACCATATCTTTCCAGCGGTACCTGGAGCGCCCGACAGGACGACGCTTTTGACGCATCCGTCAAAACAACGCAGCCGTCGACAGCGGTAAAGCTGTTTTAGTATGGAAATTGAAGCCTCTACTATAGATCTGACAGACCACTGCGTTACGGATGCGTTATTTTAGCGCTCCGTTGTGCGTTAAGTCTTACTCACGTACAGTCACCGAATTCTGTTTTCTGTTCAAAATAAGACATACCAGAGACAGGTTACTTCCAATTCTGATGCGAAGCTATAATAAAGTATCCCTTAGCCATATTCCGCATACGTTCGGCATGCGATACGGTCCCGTACAATGGGGTGTCACGACCAAATTCTGGACCGTGAATTTTCCCGGAATCCGATTCCAAAAAGGTGTCAATAAGCCAATAAGCCTTTTGCGTTGGATAGCCAATTTGTTTTTTATAGCTTTCATTATGACGTCATGTTGACTTCATTGCCTTCGTTTTTTTTTTGAGAGATGAACGTTTTTTTGTTTAGATACTTTGTTTGGCTTCGGTGATTTTGGAACTTCATTATTTGGGGAACTTTCCTCAATATTCTTACAATAGTTTATGTTAATCCACAAGTAATTAAAAAAGAATAGAAGATTTTATTTGTCTCAATTGCCTGATTTCAAGATCTCTGAGAAAAACGCTTAACAGAATAACAATCACTTTATATTTTTTAAAGTCTTAGATTTCCTCTTCTTATAATTCGCTAACTTTTCACGTGAAGGGAATCGATCTGTATCTATCACGATTGATCTATCGCCACTCCTGTCGCTCATGTTCTTAGTCCAAATGAAATTATCTAAAGAAATTGACGATACAAGAATAGTTCAGTGAAAAACCTCAACATTCTATACCTCAGTATTCTTAAGTTTCTATGTCAGTATTTTCCGCAAAAATCCATCCACATGCCTCCACTTTCCTTCTTACTGACTTTTGACTCAATCAAAGTTGCGCAAAAGCGGCTAAAGCCATCATTACAAGAATACATCTTTTACCGGAAGACGCGAGGGGGGGGGGGTGTAAGGTGGGGGGGAAGTTGTAATTGCCTGTCAATAAGCTGCTTAGCGAGAGGCTAGAAGGTGAGCACTCGTGTATGCAAAAACCTCTTAAAAACCTGGAGGGGAGCATGGAATATCTTACGTATTAGGAATGTGACAAGCAAGTTCAGGTATTGGAAATGTGACAAGCAAATTCAGTATGTCATGTTGCGTAAGAAAGTGTATCTGTCTGTATAGTTTAGGAAATATAATGTGACGTGTGAAACGGATCGGCTTAAATATTATTTCCTAAGCTAATACCCATTTGGTATAGATGAGTAGGTTAGTAGTTCTAACCAAAGTGATCAACATAAACTTTCGCATTAACAAGCTCATGTGACAGTGTACTGGTAAAATATATATAGGTACTATAACTGATTAGGTACTGCTAGACAAGTTCTTGAGTCGAGATTGTTAGTTTGGAAATGCTAGGTCTTGGATGATCTTTGCAGAATGGCTAGAATGAGTGAGGCTCTCTGAGGATTGTGCTTAGAAAGGCCTTGAAAAATTGCATATTGAAATAAAACGCTTTTTAGGGGGAAATAAAAAGTATGATATGAGAAGAATAACAATTTGATAAGATTCTTCTGTTTACGTACCTACACCTAAACGCAATCTAAACGTTGTTGTATTCAATATCTTGGACAACTTCAAGCTATTGTAGTGCATGACGCACCTCCACGTCATTCGTTATAAGTACAGTAAGACATAGCTTTAGATCTTTCATTTATTTAGTCAATAAACGCTCTTTATACGAGACGGTCGTTTCCTTCCTTGGTCGCTCCGAATGCCAACATCGCATGGCGACCCTGCCAGCGCTGCCTTATACGGGCAGTGTTGCGCAGCGCGGTTTCATATTACGTTGACGGACTTTGTGCTCATGAACTAAAAATGTGAAATTACGAATGTTACGAGTAAAATTATTATTTTTGTGAGTGTTTACTGTACGTCAGGACCTCCAAAACGACTTTTATTTTTGATTTCTTTAACTTGTTATTCTAATCCGGGACATCAAGATGACTTAATAAAAATAATATGGTATGGATTGATCTGCGTGGCGAAAAGTGTTTAAAAAAAAATCGTTCCTATTACCTAATAATTATGGAGTGTACGCTGGGCGCTGGGAGAAAGATGGAGTCGGAAGAATGATGATTAGTGAATGCAGGCAGCCGGGAGATGTTCGGGTCGGATGTGGACGCGACCCTACCCAGGCATTCCAGATGCCTAGGGCAAACGTTGGTATCTCGGAAGCGGCAATGTAAAGAGTGAGTGTTGTGTTTTCAGTGTTATGTTTCAGAAAGGTTCATTCGGCTAGTTAACGGCAAAGAAAGGTCAGCAGTAGTTTTTATCATCATGGTTTCGGATAGTCATGGACTGAATTTCGTCGATATGGAATGATATCATCAAGGATGGAGGCGCAGTTAGCTAATTAATAAGTAATAGGTACCAGCATACATATATATTATTATAAGCAATGTCGCCGTACATGTAAGGCGTCGAAATATTGTTATTATTAATGTTACTAATCTTTTACTAATAAATAAGATATTAATATAGATAGATTACAACGGATTCATTTATTAATATGTAATGTTGCCTTCTTGACGTATTTAGATTAACTTGTCTGTTAATTTAAAGTTTACATACCACCAACATTTTTTTTAATGATCATAAACCTAAACCTACTTTACTTCGTAGTAGCAATGATTATTTTACAAAATTTTATTGTAACTCGTTTAGAACATTTTAGACACAAAAGGAAAGACAGGATGTAAGTTCCAACACTTCTATCAATTTTATTGTACCTATTTGTTTTGCGATATGTATCTTTCATATCTGATTGTTTTCACTCAGCAACAATGGGCTGCGAGCCTCAAGTCGAAGTTGCTGACCAGCAAAATTCTGGCTGACGACCGCGTGCATCACACGTGAGCACACAATATAGATACGTATGTGGTGAATACATAATGTATGTAAGTACTAAAATGCCTCGTGACAGCATGACAAAGTAAATTCATTCGTTTTAACATTTGAAAGAAAGAGAAAGATATCTTAGGAAAGTATAACTATGTGTACAGGAAGTATGAGATATGTCATAACATAATATTCTCATGAACTTTGCATTTTATTATTTTAGGGCATGCAATTTGTATTATTGACATGAAAATTTATAGGTATCAAGTAGGTAGTATTTATTACCAACATAGAATTTTACAGTTAATTTTAAGATTAACTTACATTAACAGAGCCACTTTTTTCAGAAGTATTTTTAAATTTGGTAATATTAATATTGGTATTTTAATCAATAATTGCATACTTTATGTATCAGCCAGGTACTTATATAGCATAACATAATTAGTAGTCGACATAATATATGGATTAATGAATGTATCATTATCATTACTACTTAAGCCTAAAGTGTCCCACTGCTGGGCGAAGGCCCCTCTCTTATTGTGGTAAATTTTAGTCGAGAAATATTTTTTTAAATAATTGTGTTGTCTTGTCAAAAGTGTCTCACATAGCAATTTTTCTAATCAAGCCTAAAATCGATATTACTAAATTATTTTAATTTAAATTTACTTTTATAAATTAAAATTGTTTACAGTTTTCGCTTAAGTTGTTGTTTTCATTGTAGTCCGGCTTAGCTTCTTTCTTTTCTTTCGTATGTCGATAACACATCCATAATTTAGCTACATCAAGTCAATATACTCGAAACAAAGTACTTGTATACAGAATGGCTCAAAAATTCAATTTTAACGCTGTAATGTTTATAAATTAATTATTTGGTATGGTATGTATAATATATTTTCAAGATATATTTTGTCATTATGTTAGACCATGTTTACTTTTCTATTTAAAATAAAAACCTAAGTATAACGTAAAATTATACCTACGTGATGACTTGAGTTATTCAAAAAATGTTAAATAATTTTTACTTCAAATAAATATTTTATAACCTTATACGTTCAAGAAAGGGGGCAACATAATCGTTTACATTTACTTTTTTTTTTCAATTCTTTCAGCTTCCAGAAAAATAAAGTTAAATTAAAATATAACAGTAACTAGAAAAATATATTGCAATCACAGTCATTCGTGTCTTTATTTTACAATTGGAATGTAGGTTACACATTGTGGTGTCGTATATCTTTTACTTATACATAAAATGATAGGTACCTACGCACGATACGACAATGGCAAAGCTGATGTAGCGAATGCTCGCAAATCCATGTAGGTTCTTATTCATTTAGCACAATTCTAAATTAAAAATTATTCTTTCATTTTCATATTGTCAAAGTGGTGTATTACATTTACGTAATCAATAAAGTAGCTTAAGTTTATTTACAGAAGAGGGTTTTGTTAGAGGTTTGTCTATGAAGTTTTAGAAAATTGTATTAAATTTATTTGCCACCGTATGAGCCCTCATACGTAATAAAACTGCACAGTTAGTTACGTTTCAAATAGGAAAATATGATAGAAAATGTAAACCAAAGAAATGTATTAAATATCTTTTTGAACCAAAGAGTACAGTTAGTTGCATTTCTATTGGTAATTCAAGAGAAGGGAAAATAGAGTAATAGTTGTTGTTAGTTGGTTTTGGTCTAGTTAAGTTACGTCAAATAGTAGAGAAAGGGATAATTTGGTTATAGGTGTTTTGTATGGCTACCGGATCCAAAGCGATGCAAAATTTCTTATACTAAAGAAATCAAGCGGATTGAGAAATAAGATTGTGTTTGTATGAATAGGAATGAATGAGTTGTGTGAATAAAATCGGTACACAATAAGGTACATAGGGAGCGAACCTTCTGATCTGATCATGGTGCGAACGAGTTTTCCTCTGTGAAGATAGTTGGGGACCAAGAAGTCTTAAATCGTGACCCTGATAGAGATCAGATCCTTCAGTAAACATTGAAACTGTTGGAGTACTAAAATGTCTTAAACACTGATCCTATAATAATTGGCTGTGCGCGCAGCAACGATAGGTGCTTTAAAGGCCTACGTATAAAATGTTTAAAAGTTATATACACGCAAAGTACGTGTGAGTCGACTCGTTATAAAGTGTACCTTATATTATTGTTGTTATATTGTTATGTGTATGGGACCGGCCGGCCCAAAAGAAGTTAAATACTCTGAGGAGTAAAATGTGTACCAAGTGAATGTGAATTAATTATTTAAAAAAAAATGAGATGAAAGAGTTTGCACTGAAATATGAAAGAAAGGAAAAAAAGATGTCATAAAAGGATTTTGCTAAAAAAAAAAGTTATGTTTTAAATGATGAGGAGGACTGAGGAGATGTAATTAAAAAAAATAAGATAGAATAAATGCAAAAGTAAAGAATTTTAAATTATGAACGTTAGTGCAAAGGCAATATTTTAATAGTAATTTTTCATAAGAAGTACTTTCTTTAACAATTTGTGCAATTTTTTGATTTTTTTTTACAATTTTATATACATTATACAATATTTAGTCCGAATGACTGCGAACTATTTATAAAAATATATGCTTTACAAAAATAGAATTCAATTATAATGATGATTTAAATAAAAACACGAATAATAAATGAATCCGTCATCGTCTGTAATAAGCGTACTTAAGATAGCATATAAGGTATATAGCATTTGTTATTATAACATTGGTAATTATTATTTTATCATTAGTAAATAGTCAAATAGTTAATGACATACACATGATCATATCATGTCAAATTCACATCTATTAAATCATGTTTCAATTATACTATTCATATTTTTTACGTACGAAATATAACGTATCATATGTTTGTTATGTCTGCTGGTATAAGTTCAAATTACTTTAAACAATTTTGATTTATTCCTAACAAAATTATATAATACTTTTTCACTCAAATATTTTGGAATTGATTTCCATTTCATAGGTAACATTTTTTTAATTGTAGTTTTCATTGATTTATACTATTCAATCATGATTATCATACTGTATACGCAGTTTACTTACATGTTATCATACTTTTTTTTATTGTTATTTTATCAAAATATTTTGTATAATTTTTAACAAATCATAAAATTGCAGATTTTCACACAACTTCAGTTTTTCTTAATTGTCATTTATAAAAAAAAAATTAAAAAAAGAACCTCAGAACTTAGAAGAAAAATTATACGACTATGTTAAAGAAAATAATATTTTAGGCCTGTCTTGTATAACTTTATTTTATTTCCGAATTAAAATGACGATTTTTTTTCATATCATGACATTGTAAAAAAACTATTATTAAACGAACATGCGTAATTGTCAGGAAAATGTTATTATTTATGAAATTGATATTTTAATAACTTAAACATATTTTACACAATTTACTTTGTTTTCTAAAAATATAGAGATATAACAACCTTCTTTATCATATAGACATAGACATATATTTATTCAGACATACATCTTGATATGCATTATATCAACTGAAATTCAGGAAAATAATATGAATTAATAAATTACTGGTTTGTCATACCTTATATATAATTTTTAATTGCAACATTTTACTGGTTTTGATTTTATGTTGTATTTCATCGTTTCATAGGTCATAGTTTCTTATTTTAATAATACCTATGCTAACGGAAATATATTTATCTGATTTAATTGGACGTCCAAAGTAACAAACAATAAAAAAAAGAATTAAATATCAGATAAGTATGTTACTGCAAACAATTTGATACTGTATTAGAGTAAGATTTAATCAAAAGAAAAAGAAAATTGCTTTCTTTTTCTTTTTCAGAAACGGTGGAGGTGTAGTGCATGACGCACCTCCACGTCATTCGTTATAAGTACAGTAAGACATAGCTTTAGATCTTTCATTTATTTAGTCAATAAACGCTCTTTATACGAGACGGTTGTTTCCTTCCTTGGTCGCTCCGAATGCCAACATCGCACTATCAAAGTGATCTAAAGAAACATCCACATGTTTTAACCTACATCACACATTGGAATAAAATCGATGTCCCACATTTGCAAGAAGAGCTTGGAAATCATAAAATATTCTGATTCACAGGAAAGTGTGACACATCCTATGGTACCGACCCGTGGGACAGGGGTTCGCAACAGGTGCACTGAACATAGATTAATGTAGAAAACGCCAGATTTGATACAGACGTGACGTGGGACTGTTGTATTGACAACAAGGGTGAAAAGAGGGCCGCATGATATATGCGGGTGGTTAGAATTATATTCGTTCGTAGGGAATTCCGTTTTGATTTGGCCTTTTTGGTTTAGGCAGTCGAAGGTAGTGTACACGGCAATGGTTGGTAGTGTAGTGATTACTTGTTTAAACAGGAGAATTTTTTTTTACACACAGGAGTGCGTTCGTGTAACCATCTTTCGTAGTTCTTTTATAACTTGACAGTTCTTAAACCACCGTTCGAGAGTGACTAGAGTCGGCGCAGCGAAACAAGTCCCGCGAAAAAAGTTTAAATGACCCTTATGGACGTTAGATTAAGGGTCATTGAAAGGTTTTTCGCGGGTCTTCTATCGCGGCGCGAACTCTAGTAGAGAATTTTTCTGCTAGTCACTCTCATACAAGGGCTTTAAAAATATCTAGTAAGAGAAACATCACGAACGTGCTCTATTTTTGTGCCCTATGTAATAGGTTATCTATGCTGCCGTTATTGACTTTGTTTATTTTAGTTCGCGATATGAGTGGTATAACTCGCAGTAGTCTATGAATAGTTAGAATTTATCCCAAATCGCGAGCCTCGCGTTAGTGTTAGCCACTAGGGATGCTGTCCTATCAGACTCACAATATGTTGACTCTATTCAAATGGATATGACAATTGGCGCGGAAATTAGTGTCATATTCAACACATTCAAGAAGTAGTAGGAGCGGTATGCTAATACGTACAATCATTTCAACAAAAAATAAAATTGAAAAAACAATCTAATGAGAGGATGGGCTGATAGTAGACCAAGCAAAGCTGAGGAGTGGCTAGGCTGGTTGAAGAAGCAATAAAACTGAGAAGAGGATGGGCTGGTTCAAGATGAGGTTAAACTGAGGAGAAGATGGGCTGGTTGAAGAAAAGGTAAAGCTGTGGAGAGGATGGGCTGGTTCAAGAAGGGGTAAACCTGAGGAGAGGGTGGGCTGGCAGTAGACGAAGTAAAGCTGAGAAGAGGATGGGCAGCTTCAAGAAGAGGTAAAGCTGAGAAGAGGATGACCTGGTTGAAATAGAGATAAAACTAAGGAGAGGATGGGCTGGTTGAAGAAAAGGTAAAGCTGTGGAGAGGATGGGCTGGTTGAAGAAGAGGTAAGCCTGAGGAGAGGGTGACCTGGTTGAAATAGAGATAAAACTAAGGAGAGGATGGGCTGGTTGAAAAAAAGGTAAAGCTGAGGAGAGAATGGGATGGTTCAAGAAGAGGTAAAGCTAAGGAGATGACTAACTGAACACGAGGCACATCTGTCCCTCCATACAAAATTTGAATTGAAAATACTATTTATAATATGTCGACTCAACATGTTTATATCTTAGGAATAGCTTGATTTTGATCCTCAGCTAATTCTGTTTACATTATCGTATTCCATTCTCAATTTCTCGTCAGTCAATTACTTCTATAACAGCCTATATTTTCTAAAAAATGTGGCCATCCTCAAAAGTATTAAGTCACCTAGCTTCTCTCTACTATTATAAATTTTTCTTCACAAAACTTAGGTCATTGGAAGGCTGTATGTCCCACACGAAAAAAAAGGTTTAGGTAGTGACCAGGTCACATTTTTGCGTCATTATTTGTTATTAAAGTCACCCTCTTATCATAATAGAAGATATTATTCTTGCTGTGTCAAGAAGGTCATTCTATTATTATGATATATTTATGTGGGTATTTATTAAGTTTCTTAAATACCACAAACTTCTCGTACATACCTACTGTATTACTACTAGGTATATTCCTTACTACAAGTATTCGGGATAGTTGTATAGACTGTCACGACTTTTAACCTACAATATGGTTAAGTAACAAGTAGGTACAGACTACAGACCTAGTTACCTAACTGTCCTTATAAGAAAAACTTAATCCACGTTCTAATGGTTTCATTATTGAGTCGGTTGGAATAAAGCCCATGTAAAGCCGTACTTCAGCGTTCAGCATTAACCTCGATCATGCTGAAATATTTCGTAGAAGCGAACGTTGTAATATGACTATAGCTTAACGTTTTTACTAAGCATTAATGTCACTATAAGCTGAATCAATCACGATTAACGAAAAAGGCGGTTGTCTGAGGACTAAATTTTCGTAGCGCGCTCTTTCAGAATGACTCAACAACCGCGTATGAAAACGCCGTTTTGAAAGCGTCTACTAAAAGCTGTAAGTAAATGCAACGTAAGAAAGGAGGCTTTTTGAAGCTTAGGATAATGTAAATCGTTTTAGGTAGCGGTCTTACTCATTGTGGGGTATGTCCTCTAGCTGGTTCGCCGCGGCTGCCGCGAGCAGCAGCGCCAGCAGCGCAAGCGGGGTCCTTCGCGCCATCATCACTCCCACATCACTTCACACACAACACTACACTCCAGTGTCAGGTAACGCACGTTGCATCAGTCCGGTGTGTGAGCCGCGCCGGCCGCGGGCGAGGACGGCAGGGCAGTGCCGCGCCGCCGCGAGTCAGCGCTCTCCCCGCCACCCGCCGCCAGCCGCAGTGACGCTGCGCATGGATCATATAACTCCTACTACTTATTACTCAGATTTGCTCGTAGTGGCCAGTGACCGGCACCGCTTACTACAGGCACTACAGGAAAACATACAAGCTCCATAACATCCTGCAGATGATTGTGGTTCTCTGTGGAGGTGTCGACTGCCGGCGCTAAGGGCAGTCCGCCGGCTGCACTGCCACGCACATGCGTGGGCATCCCGCCAGGAAATCCTTTATTGATTCCCGCGCTCCCGCCTTGCAAGGAATGTCGCAAGCGTTTTGCCGCCAAACGGGTGGCCAGCTCACAACACGCCGATATCGTAAAACTGTTGAAATTTAAGTAGGTTGAACACTGCAACAGAAATGCTCAGATATAGCTAATCGCTACCAAAAACATCACCGGTTTTTATGACAATTTATTTTTATACCTGAAAAACTATCAGTTTTTATAGTTGCAAGATAATTACGTAACTACTATTAATTTACGTATCATCAAACTCTACCAAAAAGTGACAAAAATCGGCCCTAAATCTGTCAAAATGGCAGAATTCTCCTAGATCTGGTCACCCTGGGAAAGTTCCCGCCTCCACTGTTTCCGAGGCGCGGATCATCGCCCGCTCCGGGATTACCTCCCCAAATTAATCACTTTTAAGGATTTTCTTTGAATATGAATGAGGATTGTAATTATGAGTGTTTGCGAAACTTTGTTTTTCCCGAAGAGAAAGTGTGAAAGATTTTCAATTTTCCTTCTAACTACAAAAGAAGAGTATTGTCCTTGATAAGCCATAATATAATATATTATTCATTCAAAGGAAAAGCACTATGTCTTATACAGGGCGTTAAAATATTAGCCGCAAATATTTTAAGGGGTGAACCAGGGGGTCGAATCTGTGTGAAAAACGATACGTCAAAAAACGATATGGAAAACCATATGGGTGGTTTCTGGCTAATTGACGACAAATCGCGCCGAATTAGCAGTACATTGATAGTTTTGTAGTTAACAAAAAAAAGATATGGTTAATAGCAGTCTATGTATACAAAAATTTTTTTTGCATATGTCTGTGTGTTCGAAATCGTAGGTCAAAAAATTCATATCATTCACTCAATTTTGAATGATTTACCCTAATAAGGACATATTTTTGGCATAAACTTACGTCAAAATAAGATACACTGCAATAGCTATTTTATGTCAAAAAAACGATATCGTTTAGTGATGGGGTCCAAAACGATATGGTGAAGTGTTGGGCAATTTTTTTTACAAAAAAGATCGACAGAACAAGGAGAATTGTTATTAGTAAGGCTTTTTTGAAACAAAGATAGTTCCACCACAAACATAAATGTAGAAGTTGGTAGCCAAGTTCAATGTTTAACTAAAAATAGTGTTGCTTGAAAATGGGTGCAAACTTCAGTCCCGACATGTATTTATTTCTAAAGCTGTTTGTACGTCAAGAATACCATTGAGTAGGAACTATGTCTTTTTATTTACCAAGGTTCCATTATACGAGATCTTTAAGACTACGTAAGGGATTTTGCGGCGGTTTTCTTCTACTCGTTTTCCGCAGAACTGAGACATTTTTATACATTCTATTCACAGCAGTGATATCTCTAGGTAAGACAAGCCACCCGCCTAGTTCCTCCGCCCGCTGTAACTCGTTTTCCCGTTGAAAGTAGTCGTTTTTGTGCCAATATTGTACAAGGTTTATAACCTTCCTCATGAATCACTCTATCTTTTAAAATAAACAGACACGTAAAGCGAATTTTGCTTTATACTATGAACTGATGAGCTCTCAGACTTTAAACAACACGATGCTCGTTTGCTATGGATCTGCAAAAACATCTCATTATGTTGAACAACTTTAGTTTTGAATGTTGAGTCTCCGCAGAAGAGTAGGATAGTTTAGTTGATCGACAATCTGATTTCGGCTTCCATTTTTATATTATGGAGGTAATAAGTTCGAATAACATCGGCTGTCGCCTTAGATTAGCATCAATCCATTTCTGCCCGTGGGCGTTGTATAAGGCGACTAAAGGATGAATCCAAGAACGAGCAGCAGCGTTTCCGCTGAATATCTACAAAATCTTGCACTGCGCTCACCAATTCGACTGTCAAGCGTGGTGAGTATGGTTCATGTCCAGCAATGGACTGATGTAGCTGTAGCAGTAGCAGAATGTAATAACTTTATTGTACCACAGAAGTTAACAGTAGCAATGAAATAAGTGAAACATAAGATAGTAGTGGTACGAGCAACCGAACGGATCGCAGTCGATGTATCAGAAAGAGGGTAGACAGATAGGTTTGCCGCTAGCAGGATGACAATATTCGCCAAAATAGTCTACTCGTGACCATGGAGCGTGAAACCGATTCGAAATATCGAGGTAAAAACAAACATAATCGTGGTGATAATCCTGTTAATACTATTAATTTAAGTATTGTAAAACATAAAAGGCGCAAAGGCGGATTTATCCCGTTAAGAGATCTCTTCCAGTTACCCTTTGCGATATCAAAATATATGTTTTTATTTTATTTTTGTTAAAGTGGACTTTCTTTATGGTCTAAATCAGGTACTCCAGAATCTTGATAGATACGTCGATATAGTCAACATGGTAAACACGGCCTCCAGTCCCGGCGTGTTGCTAAACGTTAAACAAACCTATGATATAACGAAAAACAAATCCCACCAAAAACATTTTCATGTCAAGATATAGTCAAAGCGCAACAAATAGACATCAGACCTCAAAATATAGCCAAGCTTCTCAATCTACGCGCCCTAAGTACACCAACTGTCTTACAAACTTTACCTACATCTTAGTTAAAATATACGGCTTGGCCAAACGGAAGAAAAACTTCTTCCTTCGAAAAGGCGCATTTAGTCTAATTTCCGCAGTCAAATTGTTATTGTCTTCATTCTGCTGAAACAGCAAACCATACATTTAACAAATATGTAGAGTTTATAAAAGAAATTGGCATTTAAATGTTTTTGGTCGGATTTCATTGGTTTTGTAGTGAAGGGGAACCACTTCCGCCCCCCTTTTCTTAGAGGGTAGAGCGTAGAGTGATTTTATAAAATACTGATTCGCGTACTGTATTGTATTATGTCCTTATACCAAATATCTAACTTCTAGCATGAAAATCCTAGAAAGTTTCATTAAAACTTTAACCCCTCAATTTGGAAGGTTGTGGGGGGTTTATGGGATAAACATCCCATCGATTAAACAATCGATAACGAATTTCAGCTTTCTGGCACTTCAGGAAGTACTCAAAAATTTTGATGATCATCAGTGTGTCAATGACTAAATTGGATTGGCGGATTTTAGACATCGTTAAAATAATAAAAAGATAAGAGCTATGTTGAGGATGAGAGTGGAAAGCCAGTAGGCTCAATGCTGCATGATGGAAAAGGGGAATTCCCTCCGAGCAAGGTGTTCAGCTCGGGGACCGCGGCCCAACTGGTAGGTCGTGGATTTTGTATTTATGCTAAGTCTTCGACAAACTTCGTAATCGCGTTTCAGGCCTTGGCTTCTGATTGGCTAATCTTCTATGACGAGTATGACGTGTCGTGTTTACATTGTGCAGGCAGCGTTGTCGTCGTCGCCTCGTCAGCAGTAGATGCGTCCAGCGAAGTCAGCATTCTGTGTGCGGCGCGCGCTTCATATTTCATTGCAGTCCGCGCCGCTACAGTACTCCCCCCCTAGACCGAAGGTCGATAACAGTCTAGTACGTTGACATGGGGTATGACGTCTTTTCCTTGCGATACCATCTCGAAGTCCAATGGCGGCAGGCAGTCTGGCTGGAGTGTGTGCAACTCTGACAGCCGAGCCGATACAGTCTCCAGGTCCTCAGTGCGTCGGGAGTTATGGAGGTGAGCAGGTGCCGCCGAAGAGTGACCAGGAACAGGAAATAGGCAGACAGGCAGGTTCAGTCCGTGGTCTCGTCGCTAGGACTTGCGATTTATCCGCAGATGACGTAGGTAGTGGCTGCTTACGAAGTTGTGATGCATGGACTCCAGTTCTTGATGAAGGTGGCGTGTTCAATGTCGGAGGTCACCAGTGTTGAGGATGTGAGTGGTAAGCCAGTAGGCTCAATGCTGCATGATGGAAAAGGGGAATTCCCTCCGAGCAAGGTGTTCAGCTCGGGGACCGCGGCCCAACTGGTAGGTCGTGGATTTTGTATTTATGCTAAGTCTTCGACAAACTTCGTAATCGCGTTTCAGGCCTTGGCTTCTGATTGGCTAATCTTCTATGACGAGTATGACGTGTCGTGTTTACACTGTGCAGGCAGCGTTGTCGTCGTCGCCTCGTCAGCAGTAGATGCGTCCAGCGAAGTCAGCATTCTGTGTGCGGCGCGCGCTTCATATTTCATTGCAGTCCGCGCCGCTACAAGCTACAAAACTGAAACCTTGCCTGTTTAATGAAATTACTATTGACAATATATCCCGAGAATTTGATCAGTCTAGTATATCGGAAACTATCACGTTTCTCGCTTTGGCGGGGCCACCACCGTGGCCACAGAACTTTTTACACGACTGCCAAATCATAGACACTTCCTCCTTATACTTTTTGGTAACTTCGTGTCACGAAATCTAAGGAAGATTGACGTTGATGTCTTTGATAGAGCTGTCGTCTTGCATAATGTCTAAAAAATCAAAACATAAACAAAAAAAAAACTAAATTGTGAAAATTTATCTTTAGTATGGCAAAATGCTACTACTGCTAGCTAAGCTACCGTAACCCATAAATTTGTGCTGAATTTTATAATGATAGGGCTGACTGACTGGCTGTGAAGATTGTCCGATGGTGTAGCACCGAAGTGGTTCACTATGCTATCGGGATAAGTCGATAGTACCCCTGCCTTCTATTCTACGCCGAGGGCCGGGCGGGCCACATTCAAATATCATCTAAATTCAAATTTAATTTGAATATGGGTTTCATCACGATGTTATTCCTTCAACGAAAGAGCAGTTAGTAAAAACACATTAGTACATGGCGACGATCTAACTCGGTTCTTACATTGTAAGACCGGTGTCCTGAACTCTTGCCCACCGACGCTCTTGGGTTCCTCCTGGGTGGGGGCTCGATCCTTACAGGACATAAATGTTTGTTAAGTTAATTCTAAAATATTTGTGTCCAGTCTGGGTGTTTTGTATGTATCTATACCTATTTACAAAAAATATAAAATTATGCTAGCAACGCTAGCAAATATCACTACTGGGTTAGATGCTTGAATATATTGTTGGATAGTAGATTATTAGTGAGAATATTGACCAAATATTAACAAACTTCAATTATTTATTGCAGAACGATGTCCTCAAAAAAATATATAAATGCGAATCTTAGAACATCTGGCACTGTTCCTATTACAAAACATGAAAATATTGCTTTAATTGCAAGTACTTCAAATACAATAATATGAAACTTATATAAGAAAACATCTGCTGCTCTCTGAAAGAAGTTACTTTAAGAACTGCTGGTAAAAGTTAATTTGGGCTAAAGTCTGTTATTGATCCAATAAAAAATCTGTTTGAAATAAAATCTGTTTTCCTACTCAACAATTTTACCGGAGAGTTGAAGGGCGTTTGCCTTGATTGCCCTCCCTATATAGTAGGGGATTCCGCCATCAACGACCTTCACCGAGATGATAAAGTTACAAAAAACTTCGTGACAAAATAGGCTGCTTATCGACTAACAATACTGGTCGCTCCTGTCGTCTGAACACTTGTATGTATGAGGGAAGATTCAACAAACATTTTTTATTTTATTGCTGACGGTTCTAAAATTACTTCAACACTATTCTTATGAAACTACATAGGTGTAAAACTAACGAAGGAATTGGATTCGGACATTTTCGAACACAGGCAGACAAATAAAACAAAATTATAAGGAGGTAGTATGGTTTAAAGCATAATAGGCTTTGTAGTAGGCTAAGGAAACCATAATTCTAAATAGGATTGATTTTGATATCGCGTTTTAAATGTTAACAGTGCCATCTATTGAATCGTAATATGTATTACATCATGCTGTTATTTCATTGCTTTTTATGAATTTTTATAATATGTAGGAATATCGTTTAGGGGTTTCTAAAACTTTTAGTGCTCATTTCGGTGCCTATTTGTTCATAGTTATCTATTTTTCAAAATAACAATGTCCTTGTGCCAGCAGCATACGAATAGTTAGAGAAAGGGAAAGAACGAAATGCGTGTTCTTGTCGTAGTCTCATAATTTTAGGAGCCCAAGTGTTTGTAGTATCTATGATGCTACTATAGGAGGACTTAAACCTCGTAAGGCTCAGGAGTTCGTGAGAATTTTTCATATAACGGCCCGAATGCCTTTTTAGAAGGTATGATTCTACAATGGAAAATTAACCTTATAAGCTCACCGTTTTTCCAGAAACTTGCAGTTCCAGCAGAGCCCTTTGTTAATTACTTAGTTTGAACTACAAAATATTAATAGACGAGATATGTACTTTAAAATTTTACATAATTAAAGGATAAACACTATGCCCAAGTTTATAGCTATAAGGTTGCTTTATAAAGTGATGTTTGCACCACTATAGATCGACATACCTTTTAAAAAGCATCTGGACTTTACGAGGAATACTATAGGAGACTACACAGAATAACAATATAAATAACATTATTATGTGTGAAGAATTATTAAACCACGTCAGGAAACAAACAGTTTCAAAGTAAATCAAGGTTTGCGACGATGATGATTACTGGAAATGCTACGATTGGTCAACAGCGACGAAATCTATTATTACTTCCTGGTTTCTCTTATCATCCTCACGTAGCAATTCCAGCCGAAAAACGCTTTAGATGAGATATCTTTTTCAGTAGGCATTCCTCTTCTCCTTTAAATTGAAAAGAAGCACTGCTTTTCGTTCGCTGCAGTGGTGGTGGATTAAATGCGAATACCATCCATACCACCTGTGTTTAAACTGGTACTCGGTAATGAAATCGGCACAATCTTCTTCCTCATCAGTAGACCGCACGTGCCACTTTATGACAACTAAAATGGAATCAGAAATTAATATTATTACTTTGTTCCTATTTCTATCTGCCGCTGTGATCTGTAACTGTACTATGCTAGCTAGACTGTTGTGTGTATCAAAATCAGTAGGTACTGTGATAGAATTTAAAGATTTTCATAAATTGCTTATTTTGATTCCGTGTATGGGAGTCCGCAACGACTGGTCCAATGTATTATAATTTCTATTACTCTAAGATTTAATTCTCACCTTTCTGTGAATTTATAAGGAAATATGGGTATTGATATGTAAAGTAGAATGTGGGATACAAGCATAATTAGAAGGAAACAAATTACATCATGAATCGAATTACGACGTTTCAGAAATGGAGCTCCAGGTGCTCCTACTCAGAAATTCTAATCGTATAGTTTTAAGTTACCTTTATTAGTTTTATTTACTAAATTTTATCTTCAAATTATTCATCGAGAAGTTCTCCTTTACAAAATTTACTCCCTTTACTATCTTTACTTGTAAGGTAGGCAGGCTGATAGCGTAGGTATATCTGAAGTTGGTAGGGACAATAATGGGTTATAAGCCATAGTAAGATTCTCAAGCAAAGAAAATAAGAATCGGTGCAATGCTTCAATGATTACATACATACAGAGTGAGAAAGACAGTCACTTCATCAAATTGCCACTATATCAAAAAATGTAACTGATATTTTGTTCCGGAACCGATCCTAGCGTGGTGACTTATCATTATCACTTTATCAGGCTCTAGCTCAATATAGTACCAACCTTCGCTCAGAGTATACTTTTCGGGGTTCGATTTGTACATGACACTCCATCATGTTAATGGATGAGGGGGATATAAGTAAAAAACTAAAGCAAAATACTTTTAAAAAATTGTACCTATTTTAACAATCGACACAGACATCGTCGCACGTACATATTATAATACGTATGTATGTATCCGTGGTCCGTGAAACCCATGTGTATTTCTTATATAACAATTACTTATAAAATATAATGAATATTTCGAATTTTCACATACTCAAATACAATTTATTGCAAAGTAAACAAAGCTAAAACTGACAGAAGAAAATTTAGGACAGGAAATTGAATGAATGGAAAGAACTATGAGTGACCGGTATTAGAACCAATATGCGGAAATGTTTTCTGTTTCTACCGGTGTCATAAATACTGAAAAGGACGGTGTATACGATTTGGTTCCGATTACGCCAAAATCAAGCCAGAATAGGCCCATACCGTTTTTTGACTTATTCTTTTTTTTGGCAGTTAGATGACAACTTTTTAAACGCGCGTATTTACGGTTTATAGCTTGCGATAAGGTCCTACATTGCTGGCTCTAAGCAAATTGGGTATGATTTTGGTAACAAAAACTGTAATGGACTGTTCCCAATATGGTAAAAACCGCAACCGAAGCCTTATAGGGCATATCGCTTTCACGATATGTCAAAATGCTGCAACAGATTCGGGCCCCAGCCCATGAAACTAAACAACTTTCCCCAAGGAGCATAGGTCGAAATATAAGAAAAAATTGTATGAGAGCATACAAATTGGGTTGGTCAGTTGGTAGATTTAGTATGGGAGGTTCAAAAATTTTTCTCATATTTCGACCTATGTTCCTTGGGGCAAGTTGTTCAGTTTCATGGGCTGATTCACCCCTTAAAATATATGCAGCTAATATTTTTACACCTTATAGAGTTATGCCGAGTCTTAGGTTAGATTAGAACTGTAGCTCGTAGCATTGCTCGTAGCACCTCTACACGTAGATGCTAGCGCCATCTGGTGGAAGACTGAGTTTCAAATTGTTCTTGGCTTTATGGTACAGATAAGAAGAATCCATACTCCTTGATACAGATATTATTATAATATCACACATTGTGGTTATTATGGGCCTAGGTAAAACTATGTCAACCAATAATTTAGCCTCAAGTAAGCACTCTTACGCCGGATTACTATCTGGTTGATGTTTTTGTCACAAGTTTTCAATCAGACCACGCGCGCACAGCGACTTCTTTCGGGACTTCTCTGTTTGGCCATGAGAATTCTTTGCACCTGGCTGGTAAGAGTGGTTTCACAAATGAGAAAGTGTCATTCATTCTTTTCTTTGTTCTGATCAAAATGTGCTTATAAATATATCAATTATATGTAATTTTAATGTATATACTATAAGGTGTAAAAATATTAGATGCAAATATTTGAAGGGGTGAATCAGCCCATGAAACTGAACAACTTTCCCCAAGAAACGTAGGTAGAAATATGAAAAAAAAATTTGGACCTCCCATATAGTTGACTCGCTCGGCTGCTACATTTTGTACGGGAGGTTCAAAATTTTTTTTCATATTTCGACCTATGTATCTTGGGGAAAGTTATTCAGTTTCATGGGCTGATTCACCCCTTAAAATATTCGCAGCTAATTTTTTTATACCCTGTATGTGACGATACATCACTACATCCTACAATGTCCTACATCTATCTCTTCGTGACGATAATAAAACGGACTTCCTCAGGCTGGCAAACGAAAACAAAGTAGCCTATGCACAAGTGGATAACTTGTTTTCGATTAAATGTGGATATCGCGCGTGTGATATATCTCTACTGTGCACATCAACAAGGCATGACAAGGACACTGGTCATATTAGGCGGATCGCACACTTGATGCACGACGGAGCGCTAAAATATCGCAGCGGCCTGTCAGATCCATACTAGAAACGTCATTTACCATACTAAAACCGCACTCGACGGTGACGCTTGGCAGGCGCTTAACGCACGACAGAGCGCTAAAATATCGCAGCGGTCAGATCCATACTAGAAATGTCAATCCCCGTTAAGTGTGCGATCCGCCTTTCTTGTTCAAATGATGGCAATAATTTTCATATGATCAACCTATTTCACGCGTGAGATGCTAAGGACTATTCATTT
Source organism: Keiferia lycopersicella (assembly GCA_029255805.1). NCBI lineage: Eukaryota > Metazoa > Arthropoda > Insecta > Lepidoptera > Gelechiidae > Keiferia > Keiferia lycopersicella. The sequence goes on from JARACZ010000036.1 coordinate 3,445,469, forward strand.
TATTTTGGAGCAGCTCTACTTTCTTGAGTGTGATCTTGTCAAACCTGGCTACTCATAAACCGGCGGTATCTACATATATATGAGGTGTGAAAACATTAGCGGCAAATATTTTTTAAGGGGTTAATCACCCCATGAAACTGAACAACTTTCCCCAAGGAATAGTTCATAGTGCATAGTTCGAAATATGAGAAATATTCTTTGACCTCCCACACAAATTGACTAGATAGGTCGGTAATTTTGTATGAGAGGTCAAAAATTTTTTTTTTCATATTTCGACCTATGTTTCTTTGGAAGGTTGTTCAGTTTCATGGGCTAGTTAATCCCTTAAAATATGTGAAGCAAATTTTTTTTGACCCTGTATTTGTAGTTGTACCTACAACATATAGTTGTGTTTTATTTATTTATTATTTATCAAACAAAACTAAATTTAAGACTAGATAGCGATAAAGTTCCCTCCCACTTGACCTTTGCCGACAAGGAAAGATTTTTTAATTTGGTTTCAAATATGGAAATGAAAGAATGGGTACAGTTTAAAAGTTTATTTTTTTCAGTATAGTTGACAGTTTTAACTTTTAACAATGATTGTATATTGTCAAGTAGTTTAAAAATAAATCTCTCAATTTGTTTTGAAGCTACAATAATGTTACAAAATGGAAAAGAAACTATAAATATTTGAAGAGTATGATTTAAATGCAATAGAGCAGTAAAGTGACGAAAAACAAACGATCTTAGTCAAATATTTAAATTCGCTATACAAAAAATATTGTTCATTAATTTTGTACCTTATTTGTTATTTATAAAAGCAGAATAAAACGCTTCGAACATTCGTTTACAAATTACAATCTATAGTTTTTCGACAATACGTCATTTAAAATCGTATAAAAATAAACGATACAAAACCTGCCTTAACAGCAAGCACGTCACATAATAAACTAACATAAGGCTATATGTACACGATACTATTAAGTTATAAAGGTATAAATTAATATAATCTAATAAGTACTTTGCACAACATGTCACAACGTTACTCGTTAATTTGTCCTATTGAGGTCCGTGTCTAGAGTCAAATCCTGAGCGCCGCATAATATGGTTAGCTGGGAACATTATGAAACGATTTACAGGTATTTATCAGCTGCCGAATCGATATTACTAAATAATATACTTATTACATGTCTTTAAACTTATTTCTCCGGCCAGATGGACCGATGACTTAAAGAGAGCGTCTGGTAGCGACTGAATGGCGAAAGCTAGTGATTGTGCCTTGTGGCGTACAATGGGGGAGGCCTACGTCTAACTGTGTACTGCTATAGGTTGATGTGATGATAAACTTATTTAATGACATCTTTGTGATGTCCAGTTCAAAATCAAATTAAATTTCGGACAGCTCGAAACATCTGTGTGTCGCTAGCTTTATATTGACCACTGTTATCATAAATTCTACTTGTTAAATAGTTAGGCAAAGTCTAAATAAGAAACTGTAAATCGTTTTAAAGGTTCCTACCAGCTCCATTCACACAATACTGTGTTGTGATCGCTAAATGCAGTCTTCAAATAATTACTATGACCTTTCACATCAAAGATCACAAAATACACTTACATACAGTATACACGAATAACATAGCTAAGTAATCTCATAAATAACGTCCTAAGCTAAAATTACATCAAAACTAAAAATTTGTACAATTGATCTGAGATTTTATATACGCACAGACTTTCACTGGTGACAAATAATTACATAAAATAAATAGTACGATAATAAACTATATAATATCAGACCACAGTCTTAAGAGAATTATAAGAAAAAAATAACAAAAAAGCAAATGGAGTCGCATGAAAATGTCTTTAAAAATAGGAACACGAAATTGTAAGTAAATAATGTAAAATCGATTATTACAGATTTACAAAAAACTTCGTAACAAAATGGAAAAATTGTCAATTAATGGTAGTTTTCAGAAATTACGTTGATATGGAATGATTACAGTACCAAGCTGTATGCAGTGTATCCAAATGCATCTGTTTATATTAAACTATTTCATATTCTTGTTCATACACAGACAGACCGACAATCATTTCGCTATATTCACTAGCACTCGTTCCAAAGAAATCCAAGATATATCTCATATAGCCTCCACTATATCAGTATTTAAATCCAGTTAACTTAAAATTACAATTCGTAATACTGTCTTAAGGTTTTGATTATAAGCGTGATTGCGCACCTTAAAACATTTTTACGTCTTACAAGTAAAAGACTCCAGTCAGTAAGATGTAGAGTCGATGGAAGTTCGTTTATCGTAAATCTTATATAATTTTTGCACCTAAAAATAGGTATAAAAAGTCCGTTTCAAAACTGACACTATAGTCTTTATATCACTTCAGTGACGCGACGAATCGCTTTCATGTCCGGAGTCGCGACAGTTTTCTCTCGGGGACGCGCGGTGGTCTCTTTCGTCTCTATACCTGTCTCGCCTGTCTCCCCTGTCCCGTTCCCGGGATCGATCCCGGTCCCTATCCCGGTCCCGGTCTCGGTCCCGGTCGTCGTCTCGGTCCCGGCGACTGCGGTCGTAGTAGTGGTAGGACCGGCGGGACTTTCTGTCACTCGGCGTCACTACTTCCACTTTTATGTTCGCTGTTGCGGTTACCTGTGAATAAGAGTCATGGTTAGAGAATGCTTCTATAGTTAAGTATTTGTTGAAAGATCCGTACCTATAAATCGCACCGAGATCGATCTCAAAACTAATTTTGACAAATGCCAGTCAATATTACGGCATCTCAAGTCGCACTCAAGAACAATCTCAACAACAAACCAAAAGAGTTGAGTGCGGTTTATAAATACGAGTCCAAATTTTTACACTAAAATATCAACTGCCTTGGATCTGGTCACAAAAAGGATTCATGCACTCAAATGTAGTCGGAGAATAGGACTGGAAAGTTTTATGATTTTGTTTCAGTAGTCAGTAGGTACACATAATCTAACCTTTTGTATCAGAGATCTATTTTCTTATGGTCTATTATGCTATTGTTATACTGAAAAACAATAAACAGAACACATACCTTAGTAGTAGTAATAGGTCCAGAATGCGACTTGGTCGGCGTCGAGCGTCCCGACGCCGAATCACTGCCGTTATAGGTCGTCGTCTCCACGACCACTTCAGGCTGAACCACGATGGACTGCATGGACGACTGGACCGAAGGCGCGGAACTGTGCCAGCTGGGCTCTTCAGTGATGGTCGTGAGAGAAGGAGCCGAGGATCTTTGAGGCGGTTTGTTGGTACGACTGGATTTGTCTCCGCCGCTGGAATTTGAGCTGGACTTCCGTTGGTGTATCGGGGATGATCTGGGCGATGGTGTTGAGAGCCGTTCTGGGTGTTCGAGGGGACGGACCTGGAAAGATTGAATAGAATAAGTCATGAATAATGGCAATGGTTTAAAGTATTGCTGGAAATGTTTTAATGAGGGTTTGACTGAATAACCCGCTCCAAAGAGTACTGGATTTAGTGCGAGCGATAAGAGCACTACCTTCTCGAAATATGTATAAGATATAAATGTGATGGCAAGCGCAACGAGCACTTTAATTAATACACACTATGTACCGCTGGAGAGACATAGTAGATGATGTCCTTTGCGATTTTTGTGTCAGCAATCAGCAGGAAATTGCGCAGGATAGAGATCAATGAAGAGAGCTCGTTTCGGAGGCCAAGATTCTCTTTGGGTCGCTGAGTCAGCGGAGTTAGTTATGTAGGTACACACCTCAGCAGCGGGCCCCAAGATGGCGAGCACGATGGGGAAGAACAGCAGTCCGTCTATCAGTCCTAGCAGCACCAGCGCCAGAAGTAATCTCAGGAACAGTCTCGCGACGAAGCCGAACTCGCTGGCAGCCAACATGGACGCTGCCAGTGCGGCGGCCATCGCGCCGTGCACGACGGGCGCTAGTACTGATTCTAAGGCTAGGCTGGCGCGGCGCCGCTTGCAACCTATTGACGTTACGAAACCCTGCAAAGAAGAAATAAGGTAAAGCAATGTATTTTGACCTTCGAAGAACTTTCTGTAACTTTTAAGGAATTGTCGGTTTTTAGTCTCCTGTCCATAACTAACATGATACCGTTAACTCTATTTTCAGCAGTCGATTTACATCTTGACGTAAAAGCCGAATAACTCTCATTCTGTTTGAATTGTCCCACTTTCCATCGGATGGACCGTCTGCTCTGTCATCTATCCACATAATTATAAGCAAATGAAGTATTTACTATACAAACAGTGTCATAGTGACATAGTGTCAGGACCAGCGTAATTGTCCGATGAAATTACACTGAAATTAACTGTCAATACGCCTGTACGTGCGTGTAACGAGCATTGAGGCCAAGTTACGATGGTGGCGATACTAAATGAACTATATCCAATGATGTCCAATGATGCTTACCAGACAAAGATGCACTGTGAAGTGCACGCCTCTGCCGATCGCCAAGACTAGAAGCACGGCGGGGACAGCTGACAGCTTTACTTCCAGGACTGCCATCACTCCCAGCAGTTGCAGCACCAGTGTCGCCAGCGCCAGCGTCACCAGCACTGCTGCCCAGAAGTTCAGGAGGAGTACCATCACAGCCTGCAAAACAATAATGTGTTAGTAAAGATATGGAGAGAGACAGCTAATAGAGAGAAAAAGAGAGAGGGAATACAAAATACATCAAGTTGAATTTCTTTCCAAAACAAAATTCCTTAGATCATTGCAGTTCTCGCTAGCGCTCGATTTTAGATACCACCGGCATACTTGTCAATGTGGCAATTGTGCACACGTTAAATAATTGGGTTATACAAGTGAATTTCCTCAAATTTTTTGATAGTGTCTTTAGACAGTAAGAAATCTAGTCGAGCGCTAGCGAGACCTTTAATAATCTAAGCAAAATTCATTGTATTAAAGTAGTCACATGAAATGACATTCCACTGTCTTCAAAAGCCAAATTTTCACTTTGTTTTACATAGGTTTACATTGTCGATCAGTACTAAATTAGACACAAAACAAAAGATATTATGAAAAGTTCAACTTACCACAAATACGGCGCCCAAAGCGCAAGCGAGAGCCAGCATCAGCGAAGACCTCAGATACAGGTATTGCTCCCAAAACAGAAACGGAATACCAGACGGGAAATTCGACAGCCCTTTAGCCTCAAACTTCACGCACAAATCCCGCACTTGTAGTATCAGGTTCTTTATGCTGTCCGTATCTGTCAAACCGGAGAGGTAGAATGGCAGTTGTGTGTAAATAAGAGGAGACGATTTCGGTATTTTCAAGTCTTTGTCCGCTGGTAAATGCATCCATCTTTTCGGCTGAGGTTTCAGATTTCCCTGTGACGCTCCGTAAGCCAACGGATCATTGGTGGCCCACGCTGATAAATAGTTGTAGAACGCCTTAGGGTTAATAATTCCATCTTTCACCAGCCTATGTCCATTTTTAGTGTCAGTAGAAACCAATGACTTATCAATAGGATTGTCGACATGACCTGTTTGTACCATCAACTTGTATCCTAAGATTGCTTCATCGGTAGCGTTTTTACACCAGTATTCTTGCGTGATACATCCACTTTCCACTTCCTTGTCATAAGCGGTTTGGAGATCCAATAGCCAGTCTCGGAATAAACTCAGCCAGAATTTCGTAAGTCCTCCGTTATCGTTCTTTATTATATTAGGAATCCTAACAAACTGGTCATGGTATTCGTATAGGAGATTCTGATTGGTAGGATATTCGAAGTCGCCTTGGGTGACCGCATACATGTTGTAAAACCCGAAATATTTCTCTTGTCGGTATAAGAATTCGTATTCGTCGGTGTTTTCGGGAACTATGTCGGTTAGATCGAGACCGTCTTTCACTTTCGTTGCTCCGTAGATACTGGCTAGTATGATGACGATAAGAGCGAGCATCGATGTAACCTGAAATAGAAACAAAATGTAAGAATATCGTCTACGTAGATTTAGCAACGTATCATCCATATAAGCGTGTTTGCTTTGGTTTAGAAATGTCTATGCACTTTTGAGCTTCTGGATGAATTTGTTCAACTCTCGACTAAGTCTTAGTTAGCACTTCTTGGACCTACAGATGTCACCCAAGCTCCTGTAGACACTTTAGAATCAAAAGAACAGTAAAAAACAAATAAATACCTTGACAGATGGCCGCATGATGAAAGGTGCGTAATGATTCTTTGCCCATTTTGTAAGAGACAAACTCAAGCAACAAGTTTTCTTCGCTTCATCTTGGTTCTCAGGATCCAATGGTTGTCTCGTAGAGTCTTTATACGTCGGCTTTTCAGTCTTTTCATTACGATTCCTACTCCTAGCAGGCAGTTTCTTGGGCCGAGTTGGTAATGGATTTTCTGGCAGTAAACAGCAGAGTAAATCTGCTCTGGCTGCAGATCTTCGCCGAAGGTCTAGGGATATCATGGCTGGGAATACTAGCAGTATCGAGCCTAGGTTGAAGAGTAGGAGGATGGCAGCCTGTAATAGTAAGGAAGAAAATCAATAAGTCATCAAAATAGGCGAAATAATGATCATTATTAGATCTTGTTACCGGCCTCTGTTTTTGTTTGAGAGAAAGCAAATTGTCATTTTTTGTTGCCAATTTTTATGCAATCATAAAAAATTACCCCGATTTATGGATAATCACTACCAAGCTTACACATCATTCACACGACGACCTTCTACTAGGAACTAAAAGAAATAGGTAGATTAAAAATTCCCCTTCGATAACAACAGGAACGTACGTACATCACTATTAAAGATTTGCAAAACAAATGGCAACCCAAAATGTAAATTTAGGCCCGTATTTATAAACCGTACTCAACTCTGAGACCTATCTTGAGTGCGACTTTGAGATGCTGTTAGTATTCACTGACATTTGACAAAACCGCTCTTGAGATCGATCTCAGAGTTGGGTGCGATGTATAAATAAGGACCTTAGTCTCTCTAAAAAAAACAGAGCAGATTTATTCCAAGTTGTAATTTGAGCTTACCTGAAGCGAAAACACCCTAAGTGCTGGAATAGGCAGTAAGGCAGCAGCCAAGAACGCCATGACGTTGCACAGAGACGCCAGAAGCACGCTCAGGCCGCTCTTCTTCAAGACCAATCCAGTCCTCTCCTCCCTCGGCACGTCTCCGGCTTGCTCCACGTAAGTGTGAGTGAGAAGGAACATATCTTGCACGCCCAGACCGAGTGCCAAGAATGGTACTATCTGGGTGCTTGATGCGTTGAATGGTATACCTAGAAGAATAGGATGTTTTGTTGAGGTTGTTTGTAATGGAAAATTCTGAAAGTATTTTGTTGGTGGTAAACGTCGAATTTTGTAGAAACTGTTCCTTAAGATATTGAGAAGGAAATTCATATATTTTTTGTACCTAATTATGAAACTCAAAAACATTCCCAAAATTTTTTGTTGCAACACTAAAAAAAAAATAAGTAATAGTGTTCATACTGTAAAATAGTTCACTTTAATGGGGAACCCATGTAAGACACTTCTATAATTTCTTCTTGCTGTGCAAAGATTCGCGCAGTTTCGTTTTTATTTTGAAAGTTAAAAACCAAATTAATTGAATCAGCAAAAACTCATAAAACAATAACAAAGAAAACAAAAAAAGGCAAAAGAAAATCACCTAATAAAGCACAAAAGCCAAGTCCAGCGGCCACAGAAATGGATAATAGCAAAACTCCCGCGATCCCGACGCCGGCTTGAGACCGCACCGGGTCACGCCATTGCATCAGTGTTACTGCTACGTATATTAACTGAAAGAAAATGGTAACGTAAATAACGAAATTAAAAGAAAAAACACTGAAAAGAAAGTGAAAAAAATTATAAACTGAGTTGTTATGGGCTACGTATCGTACTCAGAGAAAACTCTCCGAAGACAGCATATATACCTAGTATAGACAAAAAATTATAATGGGAAAATCATCGGTTGCGTAGGTAAGCAATTGGCTGACCCAATTTTCTAGCCTTAGATATTGAAAAGGATAAAATTCATTTCAAAGGATGAATGAACCAGCTCAAGAAACTGAACAACTTTCCAAAGGAATGTAGGTCGAAATATGGGAGGTCCAAATTTTTGTCATATTTCAAACTATGTTCCTTAGAGAAAGTTGTTCAGTTTAATGGGCTAGTTCATCCCTTGCAAGGAAGTTAGTACTGTCCCATTACCCTGTATAATAGACTAACTTGACAAACGATATAGTTGGTAAATATCATCACTAAAAACAAACACTCACCATAAACATGTACCCTAAAATAATGTTCTTCAGAGACAGCTCTGAGAACTTCCCGAGGATGTCGTTCAGCGTGGATGTGGAGAACGGGTAGAAGCTGTAGGATGAGGAAGCGTCTTGCGACACCGTCATTCTTCGCACCTCCTGCAAAACAAGACAGTCATATGAAAAACATCTTTCGCCTTGCCGTATCCCGTTCTCTGTCGGGGTCGGCTACCTAACCTAGGGGATTTGAGGTGGAGCCAAGTCTTTACCATACTGCCATCTGACCTCTGCAACCCAAAGGCAAAACTGGCCCGAATCCTAAGTTAAGTCACATTCAAATATCAGTGCATTCAAATTTTATTTGAATGTGAGCTTTATCACGATGTTTTCCTTCACCGTAAGAACAGTCGGTAAATGTACGTTGGTAAAAACATATGAAAAACTGAACTTAAAAATACGAAAGAAAACGCTCATACCTCAACTAACTTAAAAAAGTTAAAAATACGTTTTACGACGACAAATTGTATGGAAGAAGAGAAAAGCAACCTAAGCAGTTTAAACCAATCAAGATTCACATATCTTTCACTGTGTTAGTTGAACGTCGAACCAAAAAGAACCAAAGATCATCTGCTTAGAAAACAGGTACGATACCGCTCATGGGGCTAGACTAATCAATGACATTTGAATCATTGAATGAAATTTTCAGCTCAGGCGTGTGTTGGCATAATTTTACCATTAAACGCTTCGTAACTCTACATTATCATAATTTATTTTATACTTGTGTGAATGAAACAATTTTCACATGAATCGTTTCTCGTACTCGACTCAGCATATATCGGTATGTTGAATACAATTTCTAAACATTTTATTCAGAATATCGAACACAATGCCTTATTGTTTTCTATTCAGCGGATTTGCATACCGTTAGGTTCCGCAATCTTTGAAACATGAGAGAGAAACAACACTTCCAAATATAAAGAATTGAGAACGATAAAAACATTTTCAAAAGCATTTGTTTCTGAAGACAACTTGGATTTGTAAAAACTAAAGGAACCGGATGATTTCAACATTCTTCTATTGTAATTGGTGGTAAGATGAGAAAAATAAAATACCAAACTAATTATTAAGCGCTAGATATTATATAGCGTTTTTTAGCATCAATAACTGATTAGTGTCATAGGTTTGTTTGTCCGTAAAGAACTTAAGGTAGGTTTCGGTTGAATGAAGGAGTAGGTAGTGTATCCAGTGGTATCCAGAATAGCAGCAGCTTTCTCCTGGTTCCACCCAACATGGTGTACTCTATAATCATCCGCCCAGTATTCGTACATCTCTCGTTCTCCCATCAGCTGGACGACTGTTTGCAATACTTTAGCATTTTTCAATGCTCAGAGCCTCTAGATATTGTAAGCGTAATATATTAGTGTTCAATATACTTACAGCTGCAAATTTCCTTTGCCAAGCATCCAGAATAGCAGCAGCTTTCTCCTGGTTCCACCCAACATGGTGTACTCTATAATCCTCCACCCAGTATTCGTACATCTCTCGTTCGCCCATCAGCTGGACGACTGTTTGCAGTGCCTTGGCGCTTCGCAGGGCGGAAGTGACGTTTCGAGTGGCCCCTCCCACGATCAGCTGTTCCGGCCAGTGCATGTACGCCGCTGCGAACCCGTAGCAACCGTGGGATAGTTCCGCTGCTACATCTGGAATCTGTGGTAGAGTTAGAAAGTTAGAGACGAAGTAAATGTAGACCTTAAGGTCTTTCCCACACTTCAGCGCAAAAGATAACGCTGCGTTAACATATGCGCCTGTCAGATCCATACTAGAAAAGCCGTTCCCCATAATTATTTTGGCGTTGAAGTGTGATATAGGCCTTATATGAAACAATCGTCTTCCTGAACTCCGCAGCGAGACCATGTAAGTCTTATAGACCTATCAACCCTTATTATCATATCAATCGCATCTGCATTAGACTACACTAATTATACCTACACCTATCTATAAAGTTTTTGCAGTGACATAGTGAAATTTTAACACACGATAAACCGAGCTTGGTAAAGTAAGGACGCGGGTCTGGGTCGTGGCAGAAGCTGGTTTAAAATTAGAGAAAATTATATTTTCAATATTTTTATGTAACGAATGTCTCCGTAGAAATCATTTGAGCGAGTCATACTGATTGATACAATAGTGTCGTTGTGTCGGCCGATAGTGGAGCGGCGTGCGGCAAACGAGGTCCATTGAAGCAAGCACAATGTGCCCGTATAATACGGCGTGCGGTGTAGGGAGCTGCGGAGCTGATCCTTACCAACATTTCCTTAAGTCACTTCCGTCAAGAAAAAAAGGAAATTGAAATGTGCAATTTTAATGATAACGTGGGTTTTAATTTCCTAAAATTATGCCTTAGAAGGTCGCTAGTGGCAAACAAGGCTTAATTGAAGCGTGTACATACGTACATTGTACATTGCGGCGCGCGACGGTCGGCCCAGCCGGAGACTTTGGCTTGACTTCGCCTTCAGTGAAAATTTCCCTACATATTTAAGGAGCAGGGAATTTATAGCATTTGTTTTAAATAGTGACTGGCAGAGCAGACCATTTTGTTGTCTCAGCAATATTGGCCACTGTTTTCTTAGCATAGTTAGTATTCTTTGCCGACAGTTACAGACCATTACAGACGCACCTTTCTTTGGTTTCATTTTATTTTGTTAGGGATGAAATAAGAAGTGTAACTCAACTGTCAGCTTTCTTTGCCTTATCTAAGAAAAAGTAAGGACTAAAGATTGTTGGAGTAACTAAATAAGTACCTAGTTCAGAAAATGTTTATCAGAATCGCTCCACCAACCGCGCTCCTTTGCCGAACGTGGGTGGCGGCTCCGGACCAGGCCCGGCCACAAAAACGTGCCCAACCCACTCGACTCACTCCGAACACTCCATAAGTAAGAATAGGAAGAGTAAGATAATCCAAATGTACAGCTCAATGCCGTGTTTATTGCACGTCGTCTCAGCCGATAGACGCCCACTGCAGGACATAGGCCTCCCCCAAGGATCTCCACGATGATCGGTCCAGCGCCACCCGCATCCAGCGGCTTCCCGCGACCTTCACCAGATCGTCGGTCCACCTTGTGGGAGGCCTACCTACGCTGCGTCTACCGGTCCGTGGCCGCCACTCGAGAACTTTCCGGCCCCAGCGGCCATCGGTCCTACGAGCAATATGCCCCGCCCACTGCCACTTAAGTTGCGCAATCCTTCGAGCTATGTCGGTGGCTTTGGTTCTTCTCCGGATTTCCTCATTTCTGATTCGATCGCGGAGAGAAACTCCGAGCATAGCCCTTTCCATTGCCCTTTGAGTGACCTTGAGCCTTCTTATGAGGCCCATTGTTAGCGGCCACGTCTCAACTCCGTAAGTCATCACTGGCAACACGCACTGATCCCAGACTTTTGTCTTGAGGCACTGCGGTAGTTGTTGAGAAGAGAAGATGTTACGTAGCTTCCCGAACGCTGCCCAGCCGAGTTGGATTCGACGATTGACCTCTTTCTGAAAGTTGGACCTACCCAGCTGGACTATTTGTCCCAGGTAGACATACTCGTCGACAACTTCCAGAGTAGAGCCCCCAACTGTCAGAGTAATGGGTGCAACAAGAGAGTTTGACATAACCTTGGTCTTGTCCATGTTCATTTTTAGACCCACTTGTTGGGAGGCTCTATTGAGGTCATCGAGCATTGTACCGAGGTCCTCCAGGGTTTCCGCCATGACCACGATATCGTCGGCAAAACGAAGGTGAGTCAGATACTCGCCGTTGATGTTGATGCCAAGTCCTCTCCAGTCCAAAAGCTTGAAGACGTCTTCCAGTGCTGCTGTGAACAGTTTCGGTGATATTACATCTCCCTGTCTCACTCCTCGCTGCAACTGGATAGGTTTCGAGTCCTGGTCCTGAAGTCGAACTGACATGGTGGCGCTTTCGTACAAGGACTTCAACACTTCGATATACCGATAGTCAGCTTGGCACCGCTGAAGAGACTGAAGTACGGCCCATGTTTCGATCGAATCGAAGGCTTTTTCGTAGTCCACAAACGCGAGGCAGAGTGGTTGGTTATACTCTTCAGTCTTCTGTATAACTTGCCTCAGCGTATGAATGTGATCCACGGTGCTAAAGCCTTTTCGGAAGCCGGCTTGTTCGGGAGGCTGGAAGTCGTCGAGCCTGCGTGCGAGACGATTCGTTATGACTCTTGAGAACAGCTTGTAGACATGGCTCAGAAGCGTGATGGGTCTGTAGTTCTTCAGCAAAGACTTATCGCCCTTTTTGAAGAACAGCATCACCACGCCTCTGTGCCATGCCTGTGGCGTTTTGCCCTCGAGTATGACAGAGTTAAACAATTTCTGCAGTGCTTTAAGTATCGGTTTACCACCGGCTTTCAGAAGCTCTGCCGTAACTCCATCATCACCCGGCGCCTTGCTGTTTTTTAGCTGTTTCAGAGCCATACTAATCTCGTACAAGCTGACGTCCGGGATGTCTTCTGTGTAGTGCCGGGTTAATCGAGCTCTTGGATCTGCGACCCGATTATTGACAGGTGTGCATGTTGTCGCGTATAACTGTCCGTAGAACTTCTCGACCTCTTCCAATAGCTCGGGCTTGGACGATACGATTCTGCCATCGTCGGTCTTTAGCTTCGCTAGTTGGCTCTGGCCTATCGACAGATCTCTAGCAAACACCTTGGAGCCTTTGTTGCGCTCAATTGCCTCTTTAATACGGTCAGTATTAAATGTGGCGTGTTTATTGCACAGGCACGAAAATACTTCAAGGAAACCGAGACCGTAACGGAACCCGCAGAATTTATAATGGATAATGAGTTACAAATTTTGGTTGCGAAATAAAATCAATGTAATGTTTCCGGACGATATAGGAGCATCGCACACTTAACGCACGACGGACCGCTAAAATATCGCAGCGGTCTGTCAGATCCATACTAGAAATGTCAATCCCCATACTAAAACCGCTCAACCGCTGTTGACGCAGCGCTATCGCAGCGTCGTCCGTCGAGTGCGGTTTTAATATGGGGATTGACATTTCTAGTATGAATCTGACAGAACGCTGCGATATTTTAGCGGTCCGTCGTGCGTTAAGTGTGCGATCCACCACAATCGCGTATGTTTCAATACGACGGTAACTTTCTAGAGGCGCCCGGGCCGCCGAGGCAGGTAGCGGGCAGCGGGCCATCTGCCCGCCGGCGACACCGCTTTCATCCTGCCTTATTACCGTCTCCGAAAATATTTTATTATTATGGAAAGTATTTAAACTTTATGCGTCCGCCTCGATAAAGTTATTTTATTTGTCGTGATCGTACACGCTTTATTTATGTGCCAGTAAAACTGTCGTAAATTGAAGTCTTCATAAAAGGGCCGGGAGTTTTCGTAATGGTCCCCAATGTGGGTCTCACGGAGGCGTTACAAACGATTTCATGCATAGCTTGCTTGCGGACAAAAGAGAGGATTTATTCTGCTACCTGAAGTGGAGTTTGCCTTGCGTCATTGGCTGCAGAGCCGTGATGAATAAATTGAGAACGGTTGCGTGTTGATAAACGCGAAACGCGTTTGAAGTTTACGTTGATGACTTACTCAAGAAATGTGACAAAGTAGACTATACCATGTAGAGAGATCGTTTGGAACAACCGCAAAGAGTCATCATTATAGGTCTCGACTCTGTCTGCAGAAGCAAACAGATTGTATTACGCCGCTATAAGCGATTGACTTTCGTATTAATCCGACAAAATCGTCAAGCTTGCAGGACTGGACAAGGCTTGGCCGTAAGCATTATTGCTGTAGAGAAGAGTTCTTTACCCTACGGCTGAGGATGATGAGCTACTTGCTCTAAGGTCTTCTGACTGAAATCCATTCCTAAAAGTACTCTACGTTCTCATTTCAAAAGATTATCAAATCAGCCAGTGTAACTTACTTGTTTGGTCTTCTTGTTGGGTGCGGTGTCGGGACACAGGGGGTCTCGCGGGTCGAGGCACGGCTTCTTCATGTAAGCGGACGTGATGCCTGCTCGCTTCATGTACGACTCTATCGTGCTCAAGGGGAACTGCCCCTGGTAGCTCCGCACCATCTCTACCACTTCTAGCGGGTTTAGGTGCGTCCATTTTAGTTTGTTCTGGAGACCGCTGTGGAAAGGTAAAATGTCTGTAGAGAAAACCTATCTATCTATATAGCTGTCTTTTTCATCGAATCGATGGGCAACAATGAAATTCTATTGGACCAGTATTCGGCCACACTGATTGCGTTGGGTTTAGCCCCCATCTATAGAGTGAGAGCTGAAACCATTAAATCTCCAGCCAGTGTAAGATATTATTCTAGCCTATAGTTTTGACGAGAAACACTCAGTCGAGAAACCAGGAGTACTAGAGAATTGGTTGTGAGCTCATGGATGGATCCTCGTCTATATTTTCTGTAGCTTTCTAAAAAGATCAATAAAGACAATAACAAAGTCATTTGCAACTTACTTTGGCGCATAAATCTGCTGATCAGGCCCCAACAGCTTGGACCCTTCCCAGAAGCAGTCAAGAGGGGTGATGATGGCGCAGGGGATGATGTCGTCGAAGATCTTCTCGATGGTGTAGGCCTCGAAGTCTGGGAAGCTGGGACTGTAGCACAACTGCTTCAGATACCAGTCATTGTCAAACATGCGGACTGACACGCGGGTCGCTGCATGCACCACCTACGGCAAAGAACAAAAAATCTCATTATAAATAGCGTGGTTTGGCTTATAAAATCGTGGGTCATTCGCCATCTTAGAACATTCAACTTACAAAGATGTCAAAGCTGGGCTTACCACTCTCCCGAATTTATTGCCCATTTGCCCAGCACGTTATATGAAACTGACAGTTCCCATGTTGTATGTGGTTGTCAAGTTGTTGTAACATTATCGCATGTTTCCTCCCCTCCCGCAAAAAGTGGCAGAATTTGCTCGGTAATTGACTGTTTACTACCTCCATAGGTTGTATGCTATAAGTCCGCCATGTATGAATTAACAGGAAAGTTAAATCTACATCAAACTAAATAGCACAGCAATACAACCTGAGGAGGTCAGAAGTTCCACCCACAAATAGCTGGCGCAAATGTGCATAACCCTGGCTGAATGTACTGCGATACGCTGCACTAGTTAACGCGAGGTACTGTACAACAGTTTCTCAGAATGTACATGATAAATTCCGTACGATAGGTTTACATATCATTCTATCACTTCAGCATCACACCAAATTTTTTTTTTCATACCTTGAGGTGCTCCAATAGCGCCCCAGCATGCAGCAAGGATGCGTCAGGGTCCTTCGCTGTCTGGATGATCAGCTGGTGCGTCGAAGACTCTACTTCTCCCAGCACCTCAGCCGTGTATTTCAGTTCTTCTTCTAATCGACCGCCCTCTGAGAACAAAAATGTTGGGTTAGTTATCGAAAGCAAAGATACATGAGTGAGGCTTTTCGCACATATCAGGGCAGCTAATGGGCGAGGAACACACTTGAGGCACAACGGAGCGCAAAAATATCGCAGCGGTCTGTCAGATCCATACTAGAAATGTCAATCCCCATACTAAAACCGCTCAACCGCTGCTGACGCAGCGCTATCGCAGTGTCATCCGCCGAGTGCGGTTTTAGTATGGGGAGTGAGGTTTCTAGCACAAAATAAATACTGGCTCGGTTTCTAGTATGGATCTGACAGACCGCTGCGATATTTGTGCGCTTCGTCGTGCGTCAAATGTGTTCCTCGCCGACAAAATGCCTAGATAAGTACCTGCAGAAAAGCAAATCATACAATCAAATTATACCTTAATTTATGTGCTTGTATAAAGGGCTATGGAAATAGCTTGCCATACCTAAGAATAAGTATCAATAAAATAGCAATTATGTACGAATTAAAGTCATTTTTTGCAAGCAAATGTGCGGCGCGCCGCCGGCGTCGATTCATTAAAATAAATCGCATGTTTAATGTCTCTGTCGTTATGCCACCGACATCTTAATTAACTCATTCTTGGGCTACTTGCACCCATGAGTTGTGTCTACGTCAGTGGTTCCCAAACATGTCTTCAATCGCAACTGTGCCCCATGCAACAAAACTACAGGCTAGAAGTCTACAGGTGAAATTCGATATACATTGCGTAGCCGGTGAGACATTATAAAACCAGGCTTTTTGACCCGCTACCTAATGTACATCGAATTTCACCTGTAGAATTTTAGCCTGCAGTTTCGAAAAACGAGGCACTGGATATCAGATCTACTCCATCCACGTTGTATGACAAAAACACAATTAATTAGGTGTTGTAGGTCATCCAAGGCAAAGCCAATCAGACCAAGTATGGGAACCACTTGATGAGACGGGACACTAATTAATCTTCCTCGGAAAATAGCAAATATTCCTTGTCTAAAAACTTTTTAGTTTATTGATCTACGTTTACCCTAAAACATAGTTATCAAGACTTTGACTATTGTATATTTTTTCGTTAGACTTTCGTAGTTTTATGTAACGCTAGACAATACACTATTCTTTACTGTCGAAATAAGTTCAACAGTTAGACTATTTCAGACAAGACCAAGAGTTTGGGAAAGACTGATTCGTGGATAATGTTCCGAGTGGCATTTACATACAATTTGCAAGATATCGACTCATATCAAGCTGCTCGCAGCAGCTTGGATTTTCGTGTGGGTGTGTATAGGCACCTCGTAAGAGCAGTTTTAATGATTCGTGACAGGCTTCAGACTTGCTTCAGACATTTCAGATATGCGATGTAAAAATATCTATTTTATTATTATGAATAATATGGACTTCTACCCATTAAGGGCAATTCTGCCAGTGCCAGTATAAAATCACAGACCATTCGTTGTCATGCGTTGGCACTTTTTCTCGATGTATAAAATAAATACGGAATTTTCTTTTATTTATTTTTTGTTATTATTCTAGTCGCTGAATAGATGGCGCTGTGCTTGGTATGTTACCGCAAAGAACGGAACGTAATATTTAGTTTTTGATTTTTTGAAACTTGGACTAGTACTCATTTGGAACGAAAGTGTCAGTGTATATCAGACTGTCAGTCAGTGTTCGGGCAATTTCAAAAAAAATTGTACATCCTGATTTTTACCTGTCCCCCACATTGCGTATTTTTTTAAAGGTGTTATCTTAATTGTTTGTACTTTTTATTTATATTTCCCCAAAAATATAGTTTAAAGTCTGCTATTTAACATTAAATATTTCGTGCTATCATTTATAGTTTAATTTATATTAAATAATATACCCCAGGGCGAACCAGTTTTTTGGCTGTCCCCACCACAGTTAGCGAAAAAGACGGTTGAATTTAATTATATTCTTCCAAGAAGACCCCCACACATTTTATATTTTTTAGAATGGCAATGCTTTATGCTTCCGAAATAAGGGATTTCAAACTTTAAATATGTTGAAATAGAATTTATAATAATTTTTTAATATTGTCCCCAATTTTGTCCAGTCACGAAACGTCAGTTTTGTTACCTTGATTTATAATAAAAAATATTAAAGATGTTGGTAGGTTTTCTTGAAAATAGTAACATTATTTAATCGTCTAGCCATAGGCCATTTTACTGTGGCTCTGCCATTTGCAACGGGATCGTGAGACGTGCAAGTCGAGGTGCGTACGAAAGTTTCAGAAAATTTGTCGGGTTAGTTACCACTGTAGTTCTTGAACACTTTATGGCATGCTATTAAGCGCGTGTTTTCAATTTTCAATAAATTATGAAGATTAAGTGTTCAAAATTTGATAAACTAAATGTTTTTTGGCGATTTTTACTGATATTTTAATCCAAATTCGGAGTCCGATGTTACCTCCATTTTGTTACCCATTTTGCTGGTAACCTATATGCTGACAGGCAAAGTAACAAAACTGACAGCTAAAGCTGAGTTTACATGGTGCCAATTGTAAATAATATATTGTTTTGTTTATTTAAGGTGCTCGATAATAAAAATAAGATATTTTAGATAAAGGCTTGTTACTGTTTTATTTTAGTTTTTTTTGTTTGGTTATGTTCCAGTTTTCTTTTTAAGTGATCTTTTTAAATATATATACGGACTTTCAGTGCCAAATTAAAATAATAGTTCGGTAAAAGCTCATAAAGATGTGTATTGAAATAATAAAATAAATCTCATTCATTTATTAAATAAAATCAAAACGTAAAGAATTTTCAAATTAACTATATTATTAGAATTTTTTTGGATGTTAACTCTACCTAAAATCAGTAACGAATATTCAATATAAATACAATGAACAATGGCACGTTATACTAATTTATTCCCAATAAGTATGCGGCGTGTAACCCTAACCTTACAATTTTGTGACTGTCCATTTTGTTACTTTGGTTACAGTTATTTGCGTATTTTTGATATTTTTAGTAGGATTTTAATTGTTTTCCGTATTATTTTATAAAACTTTAATGTAAATTTATCAGGTCAAATAATATTTGTTACAATTTTATAACGCATTGTTGTAAAAAAATGAAAATATGATCTGGTTTGGTGACCAGGGTAACCAAACGGACCTATTTTTTGCTTCACTGAAAAAAATAAAGACTTTTGGACCATTTTACAATTTTTTTAAGATAGTTGAATAAACAAAGTAATCGAAAAACATATAAAATAACTAGGTTTAACTTTATTTTGTGAGATAACATGCTTCAAAGGTGGTAACAAAACTGACTGACCATAATGACCTGTATTCCTATTTTACTGAATATCTCTTAAAATACTGAATAAATTACAAAACAAACATTATATTTAGATACATTATTAAATGCAGATTCTATTTTTAAAAAAAAATTGTCATTATATCAACATAAATTATGTCGACCACTTTTTCGAAAGGGTACAATTTTTTTTTGAAATTGCCCGTTCAATGCTTTTTTTAGTCTTTTGGCTTTGAAATCTACACAAAAATCTAATAACATATAGTCGATTCAAAGCCAACGAGTTCTTCGAATACTACAATTTTTTAAATTCTCAAAAAAAAACCTTTTCTCTCACATCAAAATTTTGTCTCTCTACAAGAGGGGAAATGAAATCGTTGTCTATTTTGTCTATAACTCCTTGTCACTAGATTAGTTTAATCACTTCTCAGAATGACATAGGAAACGCGGAAAAAACGTTCCAATTTTAGATCTACCTCCATTGGCACCCCATCAGCACCTTCTTATTAAGGAGTGTCGACACATTTGTTAGGGAATGTTGCTGCGGTGAACTTCTTCCTGATTTATGTGGCTCTGACAACGCCATCTGCAGGCGGGTTAATTAAAAATGTCACCCAAATGAATGTAAACGGGCAATTTCAAAAAAAATTGTACCCTTTCGAAAAAGTGGTCGACATAATTTATGTTGATATAATGACAATTTTTTTTGAAAAATAGAATCTGCATTTAATAATGTATCTAAATATAATGTTTGTTTTGTAATTTATTCAGTATTTTAAGAGATATTCAGTAAAATAGGAATACAGGTAATTATGGTCAGTCAGTTTTGTTACCACCTTTGAAGCATGTTATCTCACAAAATAAAGTTAAACCTAGTTATTTTATATGTTTTTCGATTACTTTGTTTATTCAACTATCTTAAAAAAATTGTAAAATGGTCCAAAAGTCTTTATTTTTTTCAGTGAAGCAAAAAATAGGTCCGTTTGGTTACCCTGGTCACCAAACCAGATCATATTTTCATTTTTTTACAACAATGCGTTATAAAATTGTAACAAATATTATTTGACCTGATAAATTTACATTAAAGTTTTATAAAATAATACGGAAAACAATTAAAATCCTACTAAAAATATCAAAAATACGCAAATAACTGTAACCAAAGTAACAAAATGGACAGTCACAAAATTGTAAGGTTAGGGTTACACGCCGCATACTTATTGGGAATAAATTAGTATAACGTGCCATTGTTCATTGTATTTATATTGAGTATTCGTTACTGATTTTAGGTAGAGTTAACATCCAAAAAAATTCTAATAATATAGTTAATTTGAAAATTCTTTACGTTTTGATTTTATTTAATAAATGAATGAGATTTATTTTATTATTTTAATACACATCTTTATGAGCTTTTACCGAACTATTATTTTAATTTGGCACTGAAAGTCCGTATATATATTTAAAAAGATCACTTAAATGGAAAACTGGAACATAACCAAACAAAAAAAACTAAAATAAAACAGTAACAAGCCTTTATCTAAAATATCTTATTTTTATTATCGAGCACCTTAAATAAACAAAATAATATATTATTTACAATTGGCACCATGTAAACTCAGCTTTAGCTGTCAGTTTTGTTACTTTGCCTGTCAGCATATAGGTTACCAGCAAAATGGGTAACAAAATGGAGGTAACATCGGACTCCGAATTTGGATTAAAATATCAGTAAAAATCGCCAAAAAACATTTAGTTTATCAAATTTTGAACACTTAATCTTCATAATTTATTGAAAATTGAAAACACGCGCTTAATAGCATGCCATAAAGTGTTCAAGAACTACAGTGGTAACTAACCCGACAAATTTTCTGAAACTTTCGTACGCACCTCGACTTGCACGTCTCACGATCCCGTTGCAAATGGCAGAGCCACAGTAAAATGGCCTATGGCTAGACGATTAAATAATGTTACTATTTTCAAGAAAACCTACCAACATCTTTAATATTTTTTATTATAAATCAAGGTAACAAAACTGACGTTTCGTGACTGGACAAAATTGGGGACAATATTAAAAAATTATTATAAATTCTATTTCAACATATTTAAAGTTTGAAATCCCTTATTTCGGAAGCATAAAGCATTGCCATTCTAAAAAATATAAAATGTGTGGGGGTCTTCTTGGAAGAATATAATTAAATTCAACCGTCTTTTTCGCTAACTGTGGTGGGGACAGCCAAAAAACTGGTTCGCCCTGGGGTATATTATTTAATATAAATTAAACTATAAATGATAGCACGAAATATTTAATGTTAAATAGCAGACTTTAAACTATATTTTTGGGGAAATATAAATAAAAAGTACAAACAATTAAGATAACACCTTTAAAAAAATACGCAATGTGGGGGACAGGTAAAAATCAGGATGTACAATTTTTTTTGAAATTGCCCAAACACGTCAACAAGGGGAGTTATGGCGGTAGTGGATGTTTAATTACATTCTACATTGTTTACAGCAGCTGAATTTCGGTTCGGTTTAATTTAGTTCGAACGGAAGATTCCATGTAAGTAGGTACCTAATATTTAAAGAAACCAGCTCCAAAGAGTAAGTCCCTTTCTTTTCCCGTGCATTAGAGAGAAACGTGGAGAAACAGACCATGAAGGTTCAGTTTAGGGAATCCGGAAATGTTTGAGAATGTAAGCCCATAGATTCGTTATACATTTAAAAAGAAAGGAGAGAGTACCAAATAAAAAGTGAATCATTAAACAAGAAAAACATTCAGGTTAAAAGCCTGAAATAAGACCTAACTTTTAGATTTTTTTCTATCAGGGCAACTTTATCGAATCGCGTTTTGAGTCCCATAGATTTGTAGCATATATCTTGAATTAGTACTTGTTTACTGAAAATAATTTCGTCTCTTTTTATGGAGACGTCGACAATGGTTTAGAAAACTTCAATCACTACTTTACATTTTTGGAGCGGTTTCTGAGCTGATTTGGCCTTAAGATGAAAAAGTATACAGTTATACGTATACAGAGTTTTTAAGCGCATCTGTAAGCTCTTTAAACACGAAATACTTAATGATTCCGAATTCCCTAAAACTTCTTCCATCGATCAAGATCTGATAAAGCGGTTACAAGAGGCCAGTGCGGTGCATTTTTTACCTCCAACTTAAGGCACCCAAAAAGTAGTTTTTTGCAACTCCGGGTCGCGTGTTATCGCGGTACGTCGCGAGAATTCGTCCCAATTAACACCAAGCCTGATTTATACGCCGCTAGTCGTTCCTTCGGGTAAATTAGGACGAGGTGTTGGAGAAAAATATGCCTTTGCAATGCGTGCAAAAAGTTTTCGAAAAATGTAGAGTCGCTACTCTTTGGAACGGTAAAATTAAATCAATAGGAAACGCATAGCTTACTTTGTTCCATTTCAAAACAGGACGTCACAAATCCTAAAATAGCAAAGTAAAACACAGTAGGATTAAGGAAAGCTTCATTTCCGTGGAATATTTGGAGATCGTGGAGTATAGGAATAAGTTTTAGAATAGAGCAGCAGAGATCCCTTTAAAGTTCAGTATCTAGAACTGCGCTCAACCTGCTGCTAATTCTAGTGGAAAATTTGAAATAGACCCTTACAAAGAGAGACCCAAGCCCACCAGTGCAGTAGACTGTTTTAGCTGTTGACAACGATGGTGGCGATGATCAAAATGATGATAACAATAATAAACGTAACACTTAAATAATAGTAATTTTGAGCAATATTCTTCTTCTTCTTCTCGTAGTCCAACGACAAAATGAGCAGTAAAAGTAAAGTTCTGACTGTTGTCTTTGATGCAGTAGGAAGCTTATGATATCCCTACAAATGGCTGCAGCAGCAGTAGCTCTATCGTAAACTCTCTCGTACAGGAATGCTATTTATTTCGGTCGCTAATTTATAGCGTGCTATGGCGGTGACTGCGCCTACGCCGGTTGAGGTTGCCAGATCCATAACGTATAGTTCTCCCATCGAAATTTATTCCTAGTAGGTAAGGTAGGTAGGTAGTTAGGTAGGTGGCTGGTTCCTAGGTGGTAAGGTATCTAGTATAGTTATGTATTTATATTCATGTATGGCATTGAGTTGTATAATACTACATTGTATCCGAGATATGACAATTAAAATTTTGTGGCAGTTAATATAATATACGTCAAGTAGTGTTTGACGAGTTGTCAATTTTATTTTCATAGATGATTTGGGATATAAAGTAAGATGGACATGTGTGTTACATTTTGTGTAATTTTATAAGGCCACCTGAGTCCATTTCAATTTATGTGTTTTAAAAGATTTGATAACAGGAACTTCAAATATCTTAACCAAGGAAAATATGAAACAGTCAACTAAACCTATTCTGTGCTGGCAACACAGAGCGAAGACTCGAGCGCCGATAGGATGTTGAACTTGTTCCAAAATAAAGATGCCACTAGGACTTCGAATACTTTGTAAACATTGGTGTGGGTTGGAAGATATATTTCATTGTATAAGAGGTGAAGAGATCCATCCAGTACTTTCTTATCGGTAGAGCTCTGAATGGTTTATAAGTTTTGTTTTAGGTATCTGGCGTGTAATGCCGGCTTGGAATAGCATCACCCCATTTCTTTTCCTTGGACATCGTAAGAGGCGTGTCGTAAGGGAGTCGTGGGTTTCTTGCGTGTTACAATTTTAAATGACAGGCTGACAAACTGTTACTGTACATATGCCTGAGAGGGCTCTCAAGTATTTGTCAGACGCGGTGAAAACGACCCTTGACGCTCTGCCTACCACATAAGGGATAAAGGTGTGATTTGTGTTTGTTAGTATCTCTGCGGTATCTTTTTTACTCGCAAATTCAAACCAGCGAAACAGTCACATATTTCACGCCTATTATGCAAATGCCCGTTCAATCTCGCCGACAGGACTTATCATTTACATAATTTATTTCTTCATTGGCTAAGATATGGTATGTTGAATAGCTGGAACTACCCAACTGTCTGTCATCGACTGCACTCTGTCAGGTTGTGGCAGCGCTTATGACAGATAAAATTTTGTATATACATACACAAATCACGACTTTATTCCTTGCGGGGTAGGCAGAGCAATAACGATTGTAAAATTGCGCTCGTTATCGCCACGTCTGACAAGTTTTGAGGGCCCTTTCAGATGATTCGTGCGTCACTGTAGTTACAGGTTGTCAGCCTGTTGCCTAAAATTGTAATACACATGAAACCTTCAAATCCTCCTACAACACCCGTGGGAAGAAATGGGGTGATGCTATTCTAAGCCGGCATCACACGGCAAATTTAAAATTTTGTATGTAGATGTGTTGCAGGGATATTAAAATAGTCGTGATATTGAAATTTCACTAGTGACATTATATTTGCAGTGATTTATTGCATTACTCTCAATTTAACGGGCTAGATTCAGTGACTATATAATTTCACTAGACCGATACAGTGAAATTGTAAGGTAGTGATATATTGACAATAGCACTGGCTTGAGCAAGCCGTTAGATTATCATACCAATGGCTGATTGGTCTGATTTTATTACCAACTTAGCAAATGGCGACTGATTAACTCTATTGACCAATCAGATCACGTGTGGCTCCCTCCACAATCATAACTCATAATAAACCTAAATTTATTATAATGTCACTTTTGCAGACCAGTGAAATTACAATATCACTGAAATGAGCCCGTGAAATTATACGAATCTGTCGTTATTGACAATAAATAGTGTAATTAAAATTTCACTAGTGAAATTATAATATCACGACTTTGACTAAATCCCTGCGACAGATGGGTTTTAATATGCATTAAACGGAACAAAAAGATTTGGGCTAAAACTTAATGTAGACGTTCGAGTTTTGGTGATCACGTGATCAAATCTGGTATCGGGGCGGTGA
This sequence comes from Keiferia lycopersicella, assembly GCA_029255805.1. Taxonomy (NCBI): domain Eukaryota; kingdom Metazoa; phylum Arthropoda; class Insecta; order Lepidoptera; family Gelechiidae; genus Keiferia; species Keiferia lycopersicella. The sequence goes on from JARACZ010000036.1 coordinate 3,470,288, forward strand.
TTGATGAGTTTAGGAACCGACCGTTAAAAGAGGTTAACCGAAGATGCTTTTTTTGCACTGTGGTCTTGGTATTACTTTTTGGAGGCAGTATTTGCTTTGAACTTTAAATATCAGAGTTCTGATAGAGATTTATTGACATGGGCTTGTACACATAACTGCGATGCGACGTCGCACTGCTAAAACATGAATCGCAAGAACTTGCGAATTGATTCGCATCGCGCATTTCTGCGATTTTACTTCAAACTTGTTGACGCCATTTTTATTACGCTCCAGTGAGGTTGACGGTCGTTTAAAGAATGATCAATCTGGGAGGGAGGACGCCTTGCCGCAAGACATCGCATCGCAGCAATTCGTATCGCAACTTTCTGCGTTGCAAATTCGCAACGCGTCACATCGCAGTTTTGTATTCAAGCCCTATAGGTAATACGGTAATAGTCTCGTATAAGCGTGTGATTCAACAAGACGTAAACATTAAATTGAAACGTTACATTTCATAAATTTTCGCTTTGAAATCCTTACGCTACACGATCGAGGTTAAAGACACCAAGTCCAATTCAAAGTAAAGGGCGGTCAATCCTCGATAATCGTGCGCATCTAAACTTAAACTTAGCCTCGCCGGATATTGGGGATTATCATAAAGTAGAGTAGTATCGCGGGCCCGCACAAGACGACTCTATTTTAACACCTACGGCTCGTGGGCCGGCGATTTACGATCCCGGTCGTATGAAAAATAAAGGCATTGCCTGATGAGCGCGTCGAGTTTTCGAAACAAAACTATAAATGAACTAGCCAAGTGCGATTGCGTTTTCATGTTCATGTTCACACAGTTTTATTGCGCGTTTTATGAGACTAGCTGTGTTACTATGTAGTTACGCGTTGCAGAAATATTTACGTATAAAACTAAAGTTTGCCGTGTGATGCCGGCTTAGAATAGCATCACCCAGTATCCTTCCCGCAGGTGACGTAAGAGGCGACTAAGGGACTCAGGAGTATTGGTGTATTACAACTTTTAGACGTCAGGCTGACAACCTGTAACTATAGTGATACACATGTTTTCCGAAAAAACCTTGGAAAACAATCCTCAAAAATGTCAGACGTGGCGACAGCAACCGTATTCTTACGACCGTTAACGCTCTGCCTACCCCGCAAGGGATAAAGGCGTGATATATGTATGTATGTAAAACTAAAGTTATGGCCGAAGCGGTTGGGGCGGGCGGAAAGCGCGGAAACAAACGCCGGTGCAAGGTCACGCGAGGTTATCGCGACCGTCTGCGCCCGCGCACCCACTTTCACGCGACAACGCGCGGCTTCTTTCATCTGCCCGTTATTGTACAATTCCAACGGCACCCATTTCTTACCCATTCATTCCGACTAACAAAGCCTATTGCGTAACTAACGATCATCTTGACAGGACAATACCAAATCATTCCACGAATGGTAACCACCCAAACCTGTCAATGCGAATCCACCTTTTATTGCATTCTCGATGCGTGCGCGCCGATAATGACAACATTTCTACTTGATGTGGTAGCGCGCGATCAGTGCGGACGATCGCAATGAATGACGTGGCGCGTCGGCGGGGGGCGGGGGGTATACTACGTGCGCTGCGCATGTGGTTGTGGCCACCCGCGCGCGCCGCGCTCGGCCCGTGTGGTCCGCGGACCCCCCGACCCCCGGGCTCACCCCCCACACCTCTATGCAAATTAGCCAGCGTAGACAACAGATGGATGGCGGAATAAACAAACCGCGTCCTTTGCAGCACACAACATGTTTCAACTCTGGCGACATTGTTAGTAGACAATTTCATAATCCTTGTAACATAAGCCATACTTCCTGATACCGAGTCAACTAGTGTTTGCATGGTATCATCTGCAAGGGATTTAAATTCAAATCTTGCAATGCTGCGGCTCTTTAACGACCATTGCAGATAAACTTTACATGATGAGAATAACGAAAGCTTTATACTTCAGCAACTTTAGCGATCTGTCGTAAAACATGAATGCTGGGACTAATTAATTACAGTAAAATTTGAAGGAAACGAAGAGCTATACTAAAACCAGTTCTGGTGAAAGTGATGTAGAGCTAGAAAATACAGACATAAAACTTGTTAATGAGACTAGCAGAGAGTGTAGAGAAAACCAAAACATTCCTGTTAAGGTCGCCAAATCCATGCTTTTTGCTTCAAGGCCGGTTCTTAAACAAAAACTACCGCCTTCTGGGAAACCAGCGGCAATAACAGCCATAAGTAACTGTCAACTGATACCAACAGCCAACTACAAACACCACTATACGTTTGACTTCAAAAGTAACCTTTATGACAAAGCCAAAGAGTGTTACCGGGTAAAACTCTACCTGTGGTTAACTGTATCCACCCGGTATCGGTTACAAATAACTCACTGATACATCTCGCTTGACATTTGATCTTACTTAAGTGAAACTATAAACTTTTATCAGCTTTAACGAGAAGTTTTTAAAACTTCATGATTTCTTTATCTCTTTTTTCCTTCCCTGCATTGATTTATGTATTTATAGATAAAACATAATGATCTCAAATGGTCACCAAATTCTTCATTTGAATCCATAAATTCAAAACTTTTGTACTCCGCAAATAATATCATCATCAAAAAACCAAAATTCTTCACGCTAAATAAGACGTTCCACCTCTATCAACTTTCAATCTATACTGACCTCTCCAAAAACGTTCACTTAAAGGGATCTCAAAGAAAAAACTATTGTGGGAGGTGTCTGACCATTAAAGTTGTTCGTTAGATTTGGAAAGGCAGTTCGATAGAAAAAGTGTGAGGTATACCAAACTCCAAGCTGGAATAAAGTTGAATTTGGGATGATGAAGTTGTCAGTGAGTCAAGACACGGTGCTCGCAGCAAGACGTCTTCACACAAAAGCGAGCCGGACAATCAGACCCTCATTTTTTGTTAGTCAATAGAAATGTTATACATTTTTTCGTTTTATTGGTCGTAATTTCACGTGGGTATATTTACGGGCGGCCTCGGGTCACCTAATTAAGTTGTTAGGCTTTGCCCTCGGGATTGTTCGAGCCGCTTTTGTTCAGCGATAAGATTTTGAGGCCGTTCCCATTCAATGTATTTGTATTGTTTGGACAGTAGCCAACCAGTTAATATATTGAGCGTTTCAACATTCAACATCTTTTGTTTTATTGGTGAAACAAAGTTTTACGATTTAAGAGACGATTTTGACAATGTTGTGTGCTTCCTTTACGCACTTGTCTGCAACATTGTCTGTTGATGGCTCATTTAATGCGTTATGAACCATACCGTAACATAATGCGGATATAGTACCACGTTATATGAAAAATGAATTGATTGCAAGCGAAGTGACAGGTGGCAGCAATTTGCTGATTTCCTTTTTGCAACGTCCTCCCATTGCAATGAGCTTGTGAGTAAAGTTTGAATGATTTGAGAAGAGAGTTTTTTTATTCATAAGAAGTATTGTAGTTCAGGTTTCTTTAAAACAGGTTTTAGATGTTGTTTTCTGTAACATGGCTACAAGAAAGCTTCAGAATTTTCCGAAAAGTAAACGAATTCTGAAACTATTTCAAAACGTAATGTCTACTCATCTTTATTGGAAGTATATTGCACAATTTTATGTCACACGGTCTTTGATGTTATTTATGGGAGAGATCACACGACCGATAACGGACGTCCCATACTCGACTACTTCCTGTCATGATAAGTCACTGCATCTTCAACTTTATCTTGATGGGCAAAAGGTTCAATTTATCATGGGTGATGCTCCCTTTGAAGTAGAAGACTTGAGGAAGTGTTAAGACTATATTGTGATGAGAATCATCTCATCAGGTTGTAGATAAAATCACATTTAAATTAAAACTACTATCCAATAATTAGTATATTATTATTAAGAAGATAGGTATTTAGTTTGTACGTAGATACCAATCTGAGTATACCGGAATCTATAAAACAATAATATTTTATCGATAGCGAGCTCCTTGATGCATATTAAAATAAGTATCAAAACCCTTTTTACCATGAGATACACGGAAAACGTTATAAAGCAAACTGAAGACAATCTTCATTTTGCGCTCTGCTTGGTGAGCGATAATGGCAGTTCCATTCCATTTAATAGTTTCTTTACTTTTAAAGCATAAAAATGTTATCTGAAGTTTAATTTATAACGGCCATCATTCTCCTTATTCATTTAAGACCACCCCGTTTTGTATGGAGCGAGTGAATTCTTTCTTTTGTAACAAACCCGGGGCTCCAAGGGCATTTCCTTGTGTATTCAATACAAAAGCATTGTAAATATTGTTTTATGACTGGAAAAGGGATTGCATTGAACATTAATAAAAATAACACCAGTTTTAGCGGTGTACCTGCGTATCTTTCGGTAGCGGAATTTTTGATAATATGTGCTATGACTATGACAACTTGCTTGGTAAAATCTTTGATGTCATATTTCCACAGTATCAAAACGCTTTTATACTGTACGTAATATGCTTGTATGTAAGTCGAACGCTCTAGAAACCATATTTTTTCTTACAATCACCTGTGTAAGATTAGTAGTAGATATACAAGAATAATTATAAACAAAGCAAATTATTATTAGTAGATATACAGTTTTTTACAAAGCCATATTTGGCGTTTAAAATCCGTAACATTTTAACATTATGAGACAATTGTTTTTTGACGGAGTTTACGTTTTTGGCCCCGGGGCCATCAAAACAACGCCTGTAGGCTTGGTATAATTGAATGGTTGTTCAAACAACCAGCCCAATCACGTGCTTGGGGCGAGACTGGGCTTAGCAGTTGTTCTGGGAAGAACGGATCGGACTGAAAACTGCTGAGACAAATCTAACGATACGAATTCATTTGTATACTCTTGAAAGCATAAACCTCCTTCTCAGACTCTCGGGTAAAAAAAGGAAACTTAGCAAGCTTGTTTTTGCGTGCGCATAAATGTAATAAACAAATTAACCCATTAATTTGTGTAACAGCGGACAGAAACCATTGATTACAGCCGTAATGATAGATTCACAATAAATTGTTATTGATTACTGTGCATCCCATGCCGTAATTGGCAACAAGCCTGATCATGGGATGAATGCTAACCAACCAAGCGACCAACCACCGTGATGGTGCTCCCACACTGAGTGTTGGTTACAATCAATAAAACTATGCGGATGACCTTTGACGTAAATCAGAAAAATGTTTATGGATTTCAGTCGTTTCATTACGTGATGTAGAGTCTGTTGCTTCTTGTTTTATTTTATTTAAATACATAATAATGAACTATTATTATTACATATAACGTAAAATACTGGAGTATCTATGTTCAGTATAGTATTTCAAAATATGGGGACATCTTCATATACGTAGGCAGTTAGTTATGGTTTTTTTTTTATCATTGATATGACATTGCTCCAATGCTCTCCCTAAAACATCTATAATTATTCAATTAACGTCCCTTATTGTATATTTAAGTATGTGAGTTGCATACGGAATACGATTGCCTAAAATACAATGGAAAATCTATATCCAAGCTTCAATGGTATTAACATTTTAATTCGCAGGAAGTCTATAGCTTTGTAGTACTACAAAGTACCGCATATATCGAAATTTCATTTCAATTCATGATTTTAATTCTAATTTGCATGTTTTAGCATTGTTTAAGGCTAATTTGTAATACAATTATGTGATTGAAGACGGTATAGGGATGTGACTGAGTTTATAAGGTGATTGGAAGCATTCATATATCGAGTCGAGGCTCTTTTGGAAACCTGTATTATGTATGTACGTGGAGACATCATTTATAGAAATAAAAAGTTATTTTTAAGAAAAACTAGGGAATAACAATTTGATAACGAGTTTTACGCGGTCCAATTACGACTGAAACCAAGATTAAACGTGGCTATATTTTGGAATTTTGTAACCACTTTAAAAAAAACTTCAAACCTTGTGTAAAATCAACTTCAAGTCCCTATGATATACCTACTTCTAAAAACTTTCGAGATATCAGCCTTCTCATTAGTTTCCTTGCGCTCTGACACAAACACAAAGAATATTTAAAGAAAATTTTCGAAATTTTCTAGCGTAGACAGGATTTGAACCTATGACTTTCGTTTTTAGTACTAGCAACGCGTCTACCATCTGGGCTACCGCGGTTTAATCGTTGCCAGCCTTTGGTAATCAACCACTTTGTACCACACCGCGCTATGACCATGCAAGTCACGTCTGCAACTGACGGAAGCGGCGCAGTGTACTTAGTATTCCAAGATGCGAGCTGGTCGTCTACATCATGATGTGCCCATTGATGGAGTGATAACGCGGTGTGAGGATACGGAATACATAGGAGGAAGCTTGCATATAGAAAGTGATCCATCATTTCAAAATAGTTTAGATAAGTGCCCAAACATTAAAAAGAGAGATGAAATTTCGTACAAAACAGCAAAGGCATGATCCCGCCACCGGCGTCTTTGGTTTGATTGAAATATAAACTATTGAGGAGCGTAAAATCTGGGAATGGGATCGTCTCCAATGTTAGCATAAAGTCTTGTTGCAATTATCGCGTATTTTAGGATTTCAAAAAATGACCTAGTAATGGCGACAGATCTTATCAAGTGTGAAACAATGTTTAAAAATGTTATCCACTATTAGTATTCGGGATGTGTTACCTTTCGTACAATGTGCCATTTAGATCGACAGATAAGAAAATAGTGTAGCAATAATCTTAGAGACCTCTATCCATCATGTGTACGAAAGCTGACTATTTAAAATACGAAAGTAGCATATAGAGGCAATGAAAGAGCGTACAGAATTCATAATAGCAAATTTTAGGTGTACATAGATGGCGCTGAGTTAAAGTGAAAAAGTATATTTTTAAGGAAATGTATTTTGTCATATATATTTGCTTTTTACGTCTTAATAAGATGGTGTTGTTAGTGTAAAACATCTGACAAATATCGGACAAAAATATGGTTGTGGAAATTTAAATCTATCTACATTGATTTATCGACGACCCCTAAATCACTACTTACAAAATTTCGTAAAATCTTTGGGCCGTTTTCTAGATCTCGATGATATATTATGTATGTATGTATATTATATATACAATTCTCGCTCGTTAAAAAGTATCAGATATATATCGCAAAACATATTCGAAACTGATCTCACCTTGTACCCAGAGCTGGTCGACCCTGGAGTGTATCTGCGCAGACTTGAGCCCCACGCAGAAGGTGGATAGTACCAGGATGGCTACGAACAGGACCTTCCCCGCGTCTCCTTGGAGGAAGCAGCCGAGGATGAACAGCTGTTCTTGCAGCCACGCCCGGATCCAGAGTGAGGAACGACCACCCTCGATGTTACCCTGGAGAGGAGAGGAACTGGTTAGTGACGTTTCAAAGTAAAATAGTTACCTACTCCTTAACGGATAAATGCGTGAAGTGTGTATGTATGTGTAGTTTAAAAGTGAATGAGGAAGCAAGACTAGACTTTTTACCTAACAGCCACAACAGGCCACTGTAGGAGAAAGATCTCCCCTTTTGGGGCAAGTCTGTAGTCCTTATACATTCTCACAAAATCTCCATGTTCCTGATGCTTGTGTAATTATAATGGCCAACTGAGCTTACATAAAGGCGCCATAAAGGGTTTTGTCATTGGTCTAAAAATGAAAGAAGAAAAGCAACTAAAAAGCATTTAAAATTTTTTAATGCCATACACACACAAATCACACCTATATCCCTGGCGAGGTAGGCAGAGCGTTAACGACCGTAAAATTTTCAAATATTCCTACCGAAAATTGACATATTTCTACATCTGCCACTATTGCCTAATACATGCCAAATATCAGTTCGGGTCAAAACAACGAGTTCAAAAGTAGTTCACTTAGACAGGAAACGCTAATGAAACGAGTGAGAGTGAAAGTGCTATCACTTGATGAAGTAATACTGCCAAGACGTAACGTAAAGTTGCTTCTACAATTTTTTAAGCAAATCTAATTAAGTGCTATAGAGATTTTTTTTAGTGTTGGTGATTGTTTTACGGCCCCGGGGCCATCAAAACTACGCCGAACGGCTTGGTGGGGAGCTAGGGCTCACCCGGAAATATTTATAATGTTTGTTCAAACAACCAGCCCAATCACGCTCTTGTGTGGCGAGACAGGGATTAGGAGTTGTTCTGGGATTATTGGATCGGACTGTATCGACCCTATACCTGCCGGTAATTGCAAACAAAAATGATGATTATGACATTTAACAAAAATGTGGACCTCCCATACAAAATGTACCACCTAACCCAGTCCCTTTTGTGTGGAAGGTCCAGTTTTATTAATTCGGGAAAATGTTACAGATGAAAGTTGTACAGTTGTATGAGTAGAATACACCCTGAAAGTATTTGTACCTAATTGAATGTAATCTTATCAGCTTACATAATTAATTCGCAAAATTTTGACTTGAACTGGTGACCTGGGAAAGCCGTTATTTTGAGGACGAAGAGCCAAGAGATTTTAGAGTTCCGCCTTTGAGTTTTATGTTGTTGGTTTTTCGGTTTTCGTACAATTATCTTGACATATCTATAGGTAGATACGTATATGTACGTACGCTCTTGATCCATTAAGTATTTTTATTTTTTCCATTAAGGCATTCTACCAGAAGCCCAAGTGTAATTAACCTTTAAATTCTTAATTTACGAAGTATGCATTACTCATTATAGGGGCGGAGTGGTTCAATCTCGAAGCATAAACTTCAAATGTAGTTCGTATCAATCATCATCAGTCATAGTCTTCATCAATTCGTGTATACAGAAACAGTTATTAGCTAAATGGGCAGGCTACAGGTCAATTTGTAGAGAAATTGACCGATTAGATGTACATCTACAACAACAAAGCTGGCACGTATCTATTTACAAGATTGCTTAGATTTACGTCACGTTATATATGCTACGATTCAAATTTTTGACAGGAAACTAAGTGACAATACTAGTCAAAGAGTACCTATTAACTCAATACCCTCAAGAAGGGTAGATATTGGACAAAAAATATTTTGCCTATGTGCTGCTGTTTTGATCTGCAGTCAGTCGTTGACTAAAAGCATGTGATTTGTAAGATGATGATTGTTCTCAAGTGAGAACCGATTCTGCACTCTGTTTATGAAGTTGTAGTTCCTCTTAGACTTCTAGGGTCCATGATGTCACGTTTTTTGAGACGTCTGACATAGTCGGGCATTGTAAGTTGGACAGCGAACTGGTTTGGATGTTTTTGTGGTCGGGTGTTAAATTTATCAGCATAGGTGTTTATTTCTTCCTGTACTGTCTCTATGCCTAGTATTGTGTAAACTTCCGAGCTTTTTTTATAACGAAAAGAAAATAATTATTTTTGTCTATTTGAAATACAATCCTTATATAAAAGCCCCCCAGGAAAGCCAATAAAAACTACCCAATTGTCACCGTATCAGTCGATCGTGACCACGTGCCTGTCACACCCACCTATACTCGTACGATGACACGCGATACTTTGTGACACTTCGTCTTGAAACCCGACCCCTTCTCAGAGCTATGCGAGAAATGATACTTCGACAACAAACACACAGGTATTTCAGGCATTCTATCACTATTGGTCTACTAAAATCGCAATTTCTAGATTCAGAATAGAATCCCAGTAAAATACATTGAAACTTTGTATTATCACCTCTGAGTTTAGAATGGGTTTCCAATAATATCCAAGTAAACAATACATTGAAACTTTGTAAAACAAATAAGCTGTAGAAAAATTGTGACACTACGGTTCATTGGGTCGTTGGACGTTTCAGTATCCCGCACGAAGAGAGAGAAAAGAAATAAATTATACATTAAATAAATTTTAAGATGTATGACTCCAATCTGTGTTCATGTTTTGCTACTCGTATGGAGAATATCAACTAAGAAAAATCTTTGTTTTATATTATTACAGTTGTATTTAAAAAGTACCTTAAAAAACACTAGGAATATTTTATATCACACGAAGTCATGTCTATGACACAGTTATTCTGACATAGGTATGCATGAAGTAAATAACATCAGTTTTTCACAGTAGCTAACCGCTCAGAGGCGCTAAGTCACTGTAGGTTTTCGCGTATACTTTTTGGGTTTCTGTCCGATTCTGCCTTCGTGTGGGTCCGCGGTAATAACCCACGGGTTTAAAGGAATAATTTCTTGCTTGATTGTGATTAATAGCCGCCAGGTAGCAGCACTGGCGCCAGCGATCTGGTTCAAACCAGATCTGAATCTATACTATCTTGTGATTATGATAGAAGCTTATGTTTGTTTATAGCTACGTTCAATTTGTAGAGATATTTGAGTCTATTTTTGCCTGTTCTTTTTTAGATTGTCTATAATAGAGAAAGAGAAATAGCGTAAAGTTTTTAAAAATTTGCCCATGACGCTGTACAACTGTAAAACATTCACAAATTTAAGCAAAAAAGATGTTTGACAAATCTGAATTAAACAGTTTTTCGTAAAAAGATGTTTCACGAGCAAGTATAGTTTTTCCCCAATCTTTAAAGTAGGTGCCGAGTCTAAAATCTTCGAAATGTTTCATTACGGTATACAATATTTCTTCCACCGTGGTGACACGTACGGAACCATTTGACAATGCATTCGGTCGTCAAATTGCCGACAATTGAGGCAATCACACGAGTGCGTCAGAAATGACACCCCACTTGTGGTAAACACTTATTTCCTTGATGTCATTCACGTTCTTAAGGACAATTCTGACATTAGTGTTTTATAGGGTCGTTGGACGACTCGATGTCCGACACGAAAATTAGAGGACAATATCATCAAACTAAGCACTCTCCCAAACGCAGAACTCATGTAAAAGTGGTTTTGTTAGAAAAGGGACTGCTAGACACAAAAGTCAACTTATTTTTACATGTACTTTCGGCGTTCAGTTTTGTATGACTTTTTAGGGATCCTAATGTACAAACATCGGTCCAAACAATAGACCGATGGGTAGACAAATAAACAAACTAGTTGCATTACAATATTACAGAATTCTGTGCTTCAGGACATTTACGAGCTACTTAAATGCAATTGAGAATAATTTAAACGAAAGCGTATCTTTCATAAGCTTTCTTTAGTGGCACAAGTCCACACTTAAGCCTTACCCAAACCTCGTCCATTAATTGCATAATAATAACTCAATCGAGGTCTCGTGTCCGACCGACGATTACGCGACCGGTGTGCCGCCGCCCTTATTTACGTCCAGTGTGCGACCGCCCTAATAGCCGTCTCCATTTAAGGATGTTGACCAAAAACAGGAGTGTAATGTTTTTAGAGGTAATGTCTTCTTCTGTAGATAGTTTTAGGTCAAGCTTACAAAATAAAAATATGTAATTAATTCTATTTTAATTGTAATTAATTGATTTTAGGAATCAGGATAGTATTTTTTATGCAGGAGCAATATAAATTTAAATGATTATAAATATTATAATATTAGCATCAGATACTCCTTATTTATACTGACTCTCATTTTTATTTATAGTATAATCAGTTGAAACATTTTTTCATACTAAAGACATCAACGCGCTATGTCGATTACGTGTCATGAAATCACAGACGCTTGTAGTTAATTATTTAAATGGTACAATGGATAAAGGAGTAAAAGCCTAAAAAGAAGTAAACGACTTATTTATTCAAGGTCTGTAATGATAGAGGAGTAAAAGCCCAAAACAAGTTATTGGAAATATTTCAACGATCTAGAGGAAGAACGCCCGCGCAAGCGCCGCACTTCGCGCGAAAACAGAACTCTCCGATGACCAACAGCGCAATTATTTAAAACGTCGTTCCGTTCGTTACGTTAGCGGATACAGCGAATTCCACGGTGTATATTTACAATTGGACATTTGTGCACACGACATTGTACCACCGAGTTCGCTGAACCATTGCCTTCCCGCTGAAACGGACTTGTTTAGCTTCTGACCGTAAATAAATAATCGTAGCAACAATAATGGCAGATATAGCGAGAGTCGAGCCGGGCTCGGGCGGCAAGCGAGGTGAATGTCGGGCGCGCTGGGTGGGCGTGACGTCACGAGCGGAATGCGCCCGCGCCGCCTGCCCCCCGCCCCGCCCCCCTCCCGCGCGCCCACGTGGAGTACGCAAGCGCGATGCCGCGCTGCATCACCACTCCTCTTCATTCAGCCGCTGGATACGTCATCCGGATACGCAACCTGCGCAATTGCTACACTTGAACAAACGAAGCTTTTTGGCTTCAACGAGACGCTTGCTGCCAGTAGCTGCATTGCTGACGTCAACGCTCCGGATTAGTGCATGACCCGCAACGCGCCGGCGCCGGCCGCTTCCTGCGGATAAGAGATTGGGCCAATGTGTGCACGCTCTCACGACTCTAGCACGATAACTCTCAGCACATTACGGTATTACGGCATTAACAGCAAGCAGTTATCGGCCACATACCGATACTGTGTAGCCTCGTCGGCATCCATGCCCTACGGATGATTACCGCACAATTTATTGACAATTAATATGCCATTATACAAACAGAGCTCTCTATCATCTTGCAGGAAACGGCGCGGCGCGATGATAATTTTAGAAATAAATTCTCTGAAGATAGGCCGCTGCTGTGCCGGCTGACTTTGTTTCTTATCTAGGGTCATGCACTCTTTTATAATTGCCTCAATTTAATTACTTAATAATGTGCGGCCGGATAGGAATTCTGTTGAATACTTACAGAGAGTTTATCAAACTGGCCAAACGTGTTTACAACGCGTGTGGGCCTTTGCTCTAGGTACAAGGCGGGCGTGTTTCGTCTATCGACATCTCTTGAAAAATAACTAAAAGGTTGTTTGTTCAAAACAAGCTTGTCATTAAACTCTTCCAAGCTCTTTGCACTTTGAACCCCATATAACATCGTGCATAGTTTATCCCATTTCAACTGACGCATCAATCTCCTGCCATGTCTTGCCTATCTCTCGTTTGTTTCGTGTCATCGAGCATACTTCGATTGTTCCGATCTTTGACATCCGGGGTGCATCGAAGACCACCTTTCGGCTTTACACAATACTGGCACCACCGACAGCATCCAAGGTTCCGGACATCTGCATATAATGGGCTGTGGGTGTGGGCGCTCTATTATCCCATCAGAATGCATGAGCCGTCGTGCACTTAGTCCTAAGGGCCGCGAGTATAAACAGAATAGCTTAGAATACATTGGAAGATTGTGCAGATTCTATGAATGCAAACAGATTTTATGGTAGAAATGATCATTTGGATATATAAAGTGCAAGATGGTCAACACATGTTGGGTTAGACTTCGCATACTTACTTGCCTTATCTTTTTCAAAATTACTTGTATGAAAATGTACTCGTTATAATTATAACCATGGTCACTTAATAGCAACATTTGCACCTTTAATACTATTAATATCTAATTCAATAACATGTACACCTGCCTGTCGGCTAACCCGTGAAGTACACAATTTACTTTGCTGCATAAATGAGGCTAAAATCCACATATTCTTCAGGACTATCACCCTTCAATGTCATATCGATAGCGCCTACGTAACGCACGCTATAAAGATATTTGTATGCATGCGAAATCAAGTGGCAATCGTCAAGGACACCACATGTTGGCCAATTGGCCACTCGGTCAAAGCTGCTTTTGAATGTCAATGACATATTTACGTTTTTATGTAATTTAACTACTGTCAGAACATGCCCTATCTTTAGATTTAAATTTTCCTGTTTTGTGACACCCGAAACAAGCTTTTCATAATCTGGAGTTTTCATTCTATGCCTTCTGTATTTTTTTATTTTATTTTACCTAAGGAGCCACTTTTGCAAATGGGATCAACATTAATGATAAAATGAATAACAACTTCATTGGGTCATTGACTGCTAATGCGCTATAGATCACTATAATCTCTGGGTATATGCAATTTGCCTTTGAAACAACTCTGCAGAATAAAACTTTTTATTGAATTTCACAATAATCTTGCCTGGACAGCTCAACTAAGTCTTGTAATGAGAAGCCACCAGGACAGAACAACTTAATCTCGAGAAAGTTGGCATTTTATAGAGGAACCGGTTTCAGTAGTCTTATGTTAACGTTTTACTGGTAAAGCACTAGACTAGGTTAGTAGATTAGATTCACACCCAGATAGAAGATACAACAATATTTCACTAGGAACAAGTTTCAAAATCTCAAAACAAAAACCAAATTCAATACTGGTGCAATCTTCAAGCGCTTTCAAGCAAGAACTGGATTCACTTTCCAGATTTTTCCATACTCAGTTGCAAAGCGCAGACTGTCGCGACAGATGGTATGTAGTATGTAGAATATTGAAAAGCAGGTGTTCTCGTATAGTGTAGCCTTGTAAGGGTTGCGGTTGGAGCGGCTACTGGCACGGAAGCAAAGGGCAGTGATGAAGAAAACAAGTGTGCAATGATGTGTGCTGACCACGTGTTGCGCCCTGGCGCCTGTCGTAGTGGTGCACACGATTTATGCTGTAATCTGATACCAGAAGTGCCGCCAGACGCTTTCGAGGTCGACCATCTGTGACCTCGCATTCTCGACTTGATTTATTCGACCTCCTTTTCTAGCTGCATCAATCAAACTGTTTGTATTTCTATTGTCTATATATATTCGATGTGCTTCAACTGTCACATTGTTATCAATACTTTCTTGTATTGCCCTATTCTTCACTGTATCAGTCAGTGCTGATTTATTTTTGGAAAGCAAATAACCAGAAGTCAGACCAAAAAGCAGAACCTTTGAAAATCGTGGGTGTACAATCATTTATAGGTCTCCAGCGCAGCTGCCGCCCGCCCGGCGTGCTCAATGTTTGGACGGAGAAAGGTGATATGTGGGAAAAACAAGCGGGAAAGAGATGAAACATAGACCTTAAAGAGAAGGAAAGAAGGTTTAAAAGGCCTAAGAATAAAAGAGATGACCGATCGGAAACCACAAGATGTCTCAATTCGACGAGGCAAGTTCTGTGCGGTCCTGCCAGACATAAAACTTTGTAGAATGGCATTCTTTTATTTTCCTTCGAGAAGCGATTTTGTATTTTAAAACGCAGATTATAAATATTCAAACTTCGCTTTAAAAAATAGTAGGTAGGCGACACAAGAATGCTAAACATCTTGTCAGTTGTGCTCATTCATTGGCTTGCTTTTGTATTTGTATATATGTTTTCTAACAGCAATGTCTTAATCTATAGTTTAATCTCTTGTTATTTTATGTTAACGATCGTTTACTTCTACAAACATAACTATTCCTTCATCTAAAATTCATTCCTCGTATTCTGCGTTTATCTATTTCTCAGAATGAGCTTCTAAGCTCTAAATTAGTTCCGTATTTTCTCTTCTAATAGAGTGGTAGTGCGGGTCGGTTGATGTCTCTATCGGCGGCGCTGCGCGTGCGCCGGCCCCCCTCCCGCGCCCCGCGCCTCACCCCCGCGCGCACCCGCTGCGCCTTAATTGCTTCATCTTGCATACGGCCGACCACGCTCCTACATTATACGTAACTGCCGCACGTTACATTAACCTCACCACGAATTACAGCTGTTTTTATGTTTCCTTAACATTTCTGTTTTGATTCTTTTTATCCTTGATAATTGTAGTAAGCCTTCCTTTATAACTGCTTAATGCCTGATATTACTGAGTTTCGTTTATACTTACTATTTACTATTAAATTTTTTCTCAGTTATGTGGGTCTCATTTCCTAACATAAAAATTATTTTTCTTACTGGTGGGTCCATAACTCATCTTTACCCAAATCTTCTGCACACAAACGTCCAATTGTTTTGGAGCTGTAAATCTTGTCACAACAGAGCTTTTGTTTTATTTCACAACCAAATCGTAATTGAGTGGTTCGAGTTTTGGAAACGGGAAATTTTCGCAAGCGGGTGGGGTGCGGGCTTGCGGGCCAGCGGGCTGGCGGCGGGCTGGACCACCGGCGAGCTGAGAGCACCCACCGGCCTTCTAGGAAGGCGCTACCTTCCCCGAACCCTGCCACTCCTCCAGCCTCCAACAATACTCAATGCCTTCAATGCAAGCGTGAGCATGCCAATAATAAATTGCCCGTTCCGCGTTTTTTGTTACAATACGTGACAACTTTTGGGCAATGGACATCTTCATTCTTCGTGTTTGATTAACTTGTAACTGGGTTTGGACGATTGGAAAGGGGATGAAAACATAATACTTAATTTGAATTTTTACTGTAGTCTCATGAGCCTGAATTTTTAGATTGAATTTCTTGAGATTTTGCACAAGTTTTAATATCCTGTACAGGATTCAGGACATATCCTGTGGCCTTTAAAATACGCGCGGCCTTGATAGTACGCACGGTTACCGCTAGTCGGCGCCACAGTCACCGCTGCCGCGTTCCTTGATGCGATTGACATTCGCAGAAAAACAATCACACGTGCAATATGACAATCGAAACTTGACACTACATTCCCATGCATGCTTCATGCTTTGAACACTGCACCTTTTCAAGTTCGGAGAGCGCTAGGGCCGCGTCGACCCAACTGGTGCGAATGTAAAGGTCGCCGCTGTGGCGCGCCTCTGCGGCGGAGGGAGTCTCGCTCGCGGCAGTCGCTATCCGAGGATTCGAAGGAGCCTCGGAATTGGGAGCCACCATGATCTCGGGGCCAGGCTTGTCACCAGTATCCTCATGAAGACGGCCGGAGTCCGTCTGGCGGCGCACGCTGTCATATCACTCGCCGCCACATAACCACACACATGCACACCGTGATTCTTCACTTTTATCCAGCACTTTACCGTTCGGAACAACACGGGACCGACACCGAGCTTCGATACACAGAGCGCAGTCTACCGTGACGCGTCAACACATTAACGCGGCTCGAGCAACACTGAGCCGGGCGCCGACCGAATGCGTACACTGGCTGGATGTTTGTCGAACCGCCATCATGTTTCTGCCCGCAATGTTGCCGCTCTGGAGGCCGAGCGCGCCCGAAAGCCGGCGGAAACGCACGAAGCCGCTCGCCGGAGGACCACACACGTGTAGAGTCTGTCTCACGTTTCGGACGAGTAAGTAGATTTGAGAGGGAAGAGGGACGGGCAGCAAATAAAAGCATTGAATGAAATGAAGTCGCAAGAGAAGCGCCACTTACTGGTTGAGCAGTAAATGCAACAGCGGCAATGAATACAAATTACGAGGGATATTATTTTGAGATTTCGCTTTAGCTAAAGCTTCGCTAAAATAAATCATGTGGAGAACAAGTTTACATTACGATTGCCTTAGCAAAATAAGCTTACAAGTGAAAGTGTACGAAGAATTCAAATAAATTTAGCAGAAGCGCTGTGATGTGCCCTATCACAGGCACTTCAAAGCTGCTGCACTAAAAGTCATTACATCCCCACGATTACCACAAAGGGGCTAGCTAAACATTCCCTCTGTATACAGATAATAAAGGCGGATCAAACATTCGGACGCACCATATCATTTTGTTTACAGAGTTTTCTGAGTAAAAAGTCGAGCGAACGGCCCTGGGGCGGCGGCGGGGCCTTTGAAGTCACCGACATAAAGCGCCGCCGGCGGTGATTTGACTAATGAATTTATTTAGCGGGCGTGCCGTCGAGTGCGGGTCCCCCGGGCCACGCCACCCGTCCCTACTAGACCATCCAGTACCAGTACCATCGAGGTACCATCCAGTATCTATCCAGTTAAAGTGGTAATGCCGTGTGATGCCGGCTTAGAATAGCATCACCCCACATCCTTCGCGTGGGTATCGTAAGAGGCGACTAAGGGACTCGAGAGTATTAGTGTATTACAATTTTTAGGCGACAGGCTGACAGGCTGTCACTATAGTGATACACATGTTTTCTGAAACAACCTTGGAAAACAATCCTCAAAAATGTCAGACGACGTGGCGATAGCGACCGTATACTTACGGCTGTTAAGGCTCTGCCTACCCCGCAAGAGATAAAGGCGTGATACATGTAAGAATGTAAAGTGGTTACGATTCTGGTCGTCGTGTCCAACACTACCAGCTAAATATTTACGACCATCAGCTATTCCTTTTCTTTCTTTTTCATAAAAATTTCTTCCTACTCGAAAAGAGAGAGAAAACTATGAGCAAATGAAAATTGACAGAAACTAATCTTAAGTTGCAATAATTTCTAGTGCCTTTCGATTCTTTAATTTAGGTATGAACTCAACAGGACTAATAAAGAAAAACAGACGGTAGCAGATTGGGTATCCATATTTCTATTGCATAATATGAAAGAGATGTTAGTAAGTACCTACCCTATCAGAGCACAGTATCCAGTGACTACCGTTACCGTTAAACCAAAGTCATTCATTCGGTCCTTCGAGCCGGATACTGGCAATTAACCGTTGCGTAATTTGGTAGCGAAAACTCGTAAACTGCAACAAAATAAAGAAGGAGTAACGTTAAATTCTGTAAAACTGTTATCTGATTAACTGTAGGAGCGTAAATGTTAAGTAAAAATATTTAAAGCAAAATACTTTTTGGAACCGACTTCAGCTGTGAATTTGAAAAGTTCGTTCGATTTCTCTAAAAGATATCTTATAGATAGAACTTCTAAGTACACAAAATAGTTCCTTTATTTTTAAAAAATAGGCCTAGATATTTTCCAGTATTGAGTTAATTCAAGAAAGCTCCTCTCAATTAAAAAAGGTTTTAATTTTATTACACATACACAAATCACGCCTTTATCCCTTGCGGGGTAGGCAGAGCTTTAATGATCGTAAAATAACGGTCGTTCGTTATCGCCACGTCTGACAAGTATTGAGGGCCCTTTCAGATGGTTCGTGTATCACTGCAGTGACAGGTTGTAATAAACATAAAACCCTCGAGTCTTCTTAGTTGTCTTTTACAACACCCGCGAGAAAAAATGGGGTGGTGCTATTCTAAGCCGGCATCACACGGTAAATCTTAATTGTATTAGTCAGTAAATAGCCAAAATTGTCCGGGGCAGGAATATCAGATAAACTTGTCTATTCATAGTGCAACCAGGAATACGTCTGATTACAAATGTTTATCATCAAGTTATTAAACTGTAGTATAAACAAAAACGTCGTTGCTAGCCGGGTATTTCGAGCAGTTTAACATCAAAACAACATTCTTCTGTAATCAACGTTTTCGAAGTCTATTTATAAAAATAATCTTAACAATACCATTTACGTAGGTATACACGTTGTTTCTCACGTGCTAAGTTGTCTGTAATACCTCACTTACAATTACGCTGCATTTTTCAAATTATGCTGTCAATCAAATCTTAAAAATAAAACAAAGAACTTAGCTAGAGTATGTACATCTACTTATTTTTGTTTAACTTACTGTACGAAAACGCATCAGACTGCGGTAGATTAACGCGTCAGAAGAATTTGCAATTTGTTGTAAGGAAATATGACAGGACCAATACGAAAGGAAAATATTTGATGTCATAGGTACTTATACAATCCAAAATGCGTTTTTTCCTGATAATTTCGTAAAAGACACATGAAGTTAAAAATTCAAGTTACTGCTATTTATTATGCAACATTGTAGACTGAGAAAAATTACAAATTGTACATACTGAGTAACAGTATCTAGGTAACAACACGTTTGTAATTTTTAGCATCGATGGGTAAATCACATTTTTTTTCATCTGATATGTAACCTAAATTTTTATTCATCAGTGCCAGTAAATACTTGAACTGAATTACAAAATAATAGTTCTTTACGGCTTTTTGGCTATTATGTGCCTGGCATAGCAGATGAATCGGATCGCACACAGAACATGTCAGCGTCTATAAAGTGGTTTTATAGTAGTTGAGCTATGCATTGCATCGCACAGTTAATGCACGCCGGACCGCTAAAATATCGCAGCGGTCTGTCTGTCTGCAGTAGATCCATACTAGAAATGCCAATCCCCATACTAAAATCGCTCAACCGCTGTTGACGCAGCGCTATCGCAGCGTCATCCGTCGAGTGCGGTTTTAGTATGGGGAGTGACAGAACGCTGCGATATTTTAGCGGTCCGTCGAGCGTTAAGTGTGCGTTCCACCTATTATACACATACGTGGAGTGCGTGCGTTGTTTAAATGCAAAAAAGAAATTGTCTAGACAAAACTACAAAGTTGGTCATTATGTAGATGATATGGTGATGGTTTTAAAACAATATTATTATATTAATATCCTGTTTCCGCGGAATCTTGGTAAATACTTGTAATTTTTTAGGGGAAGGCAAGGAAGTAAGATCAAAGAAGATTATCAATCAAATAGTAATATCTTAGTCGTACGAAATAATCGAATTTTACTATACCGAAATAATAAGAGAACATGGCGTGATAGATATCAGATAACCTATAATAATGTATATTGACTCGTTACTAGCTCAAAAGTAATTGAAATTCGATCACGTTCTTTCTTGTCTTGCAATCGGATTAACACCTCGGTCAAAGTAGAATCGAGAGTCAGTAAAACGTTTTAATATTATCGCTTGAATTTCAGTTCCTGTTATTAAATTGAACGAAAATATGGCCCCCAATAACAGACACTCAACGGTCATTCTATTGCCGCTGTGATTTTTTATAATTCAAAATCTTAACCACAAGATATTCTAACTTAGTTAATAGAATATCTACTATTCAAAAAAAGTCTGTTAATATCATAACTACGACTAGTGTAAACAACCGCGGTAGTTTAAAATTTAGTAGAACACTAATTTAAAAAAACCATACAACTGAAAAATTTTCAAGCATCAATCAGACTTCGGCCCCTCGTGCCAGAGTTTCACCTACCTACATGACCTCTGACGGCGGCGTCCAGAATTTATTGTAATGCGTGATATGATAACGATACGGAGTTAGTGGCTCAGGCGTGTCGGCGTATGAAGCTCAGGTAACGCTAGCCGCCAAGATACTTCTTTTATCACACCAGTATAAGCTGGCTCACATCGCCTTCCATGCACGATGCTGCTGATAGCTTGGCAATACGCTTAATGCTTCTTTTTCTATACTGTGCTCAAGTAAGCCGCTAGTGCACCTGACGACACCTCGATTTCACGGCGACCTTCCGAGAAGTTTCGAGGTGTAAACGACCCGACTCAATCGATTTACACAAACTACCAACGGAATAGATCCATCTCACGATATAGAACACCACAAATGCGCTATTCAAAGTTTTTCTTACTATAACCTTCAGCAAAAGACCTTGGACTCTACTACAAAAGAATACAGTTTACATTCGCAGTGGTTTCAAAGGGAGATCCGATACTGTTTGGTGTCTTAAGGGTGGTATACTGTGGACATTTTGACACTTTGGGTGAAAACGCAGCGGGATGCCGCAGTATTCAACTTCTGGGAATATCGCACGAGGTGAATTGAGACCACAATGGGAATGATTCAATTTAAATCCAGGAATCTATGGTGTTATAAATACGTCGATGGTGAAATATTACAGCGAAGAACAGGTGAGGTTATAGTAAAACCTGAAGTTGTATAAAAGGTAGATAAAATCTGATCCATTCATGGGTAAATTCTTTAGTAGTTTATGATCCTGAAGGTTTGGAATAAATAATATTTAACCCTATTCTTAGGCCTTTTTCACACTTAACGAATAAAGCAGCGCTAAAATAACGTAGCGGCCTGACAGATCCATTTTAGAAATGTCAACCGCCATACTAAAACCCCTCACCCACCGTCGACGCAGCTGCGTCAAGATAACGCAGATGCGTCATAAAATACAGCTCTGTCGACAGCGGTTTTAGTATAGGTATTGACGTTTTTAGTATGAATCTAGCAGACTGCTGCGTTAAGTGCAAAATGGGCTCTACTTAAAGATGAGTGGATTGGAACTTACTGATCGCATATTGCATAAAAGTAGTTCAATGGCAGAACCTAGGATTGTTTGCATGCATCATCATCTGCCTGCCCTTATCCCAATTCATTTGGGGTCGGCGCAACATGTTTTCTTCTTCCATTCATCTCTATCAGCAGTCAAATCCTCATTTATGCCCTTTTTGTTCATGTCGTCTTTTACACAATCCATCCAAACCTTTTTGGGCCGTCCTCTCCTCCTGCATCCATCCACATTCATGTTCATTACTTTCTTTAGCAAATGCTCCTCATCCCTCCTCATAACATGCCCATACCAAGAAAGACGGTTCCCTCTCATCTTATCTGTCACTGGAGCAACTTTCAAACTTCCTCTTATATACTCATTCCTTATCTTATCCATCCTGGTCACACCACACATCCATCTCAACATTCTCATCTCAGCTACATGCAATCGTTTTTTTTTTTTTTATGCATATGACATCAAATTTTGTTTGCATGCATATGACATCAAAATTTTCTAAATCATATAAATACAACAAAGTTTTCTGTAATGAGATGAGCAACATTTCAAAATATCGACATAGTAGTGTGTCAAATAGGTACTTAGTTACATGTCCACCTTTAAAAAAATACGCATTTTTTTATGAATTAGTCCAAGCTTTCATTTATGCGTCTTACTAAACTGATCAATCATCAACCTCATGCTCGCAGTCTCCCTTTTGTCGTTGCATAAGTTTGATGGATTAAAATTGATCGAGGCTGTAAATGGCATAAAGGAGAGGTTTTACTTTTATTTATGCTTTTGGGATGCCTGTTTGATGTATAGAATTTAGAAATTGTGTTCTTCTACTTCTGAAATGTTCGGCTTTGTTTCATGCGAAAATCTACCACTTATTGTGGTTGTAACACGTTCTACTTTACTTATCAATTCCCGCATTTTCTTGTGAATTCATATATACCCTATATAATCATAGAGGCTATAAAATCATGGAGTAATGGATATTTATAACGTGTTTAGGGCATAATAAAAAGCAGATTTTCGCGTTTCAGAAATTGACTTCCTTTGATTGATTGATTTGTTCAGTGGAGGAGTTTCGCATTGTATTCGAATATGTGTTTATTCAACTTCTTAAATACATTGTCATGCCAAATATCCAAACCAAAAACATATGTCACTTAACTTACTAGCGAAAAAAATTCACCTACTTTCAATAAAGGGATAAGAAATCATTTTAACTTCAGTATCAAGTCTACAGGCTGCAAGGCCCTATAGGCAATCTTGTGATTTAACATTATAAATAATTTATAAAGACCGCTTCTTATAATCCATACTTGTTTTACGTCTACAGGGCATTGATTAAAATAATTAAACTATCAGTAAGTACACGTTAAGCCGCCATCAACATACATTAACTACTAATTAAGTTGGTAACAAAAAATGGAAAATGTGGGGCTTACATTATTGATGGTGTAGAGTCGCCATGGGGTGGAGAAATCGTGGACCAAAGTTATAGTTAGCCTTTTGTGCCCTACTGTTGGGCAAAGACCTCCTTTTCGTTCTTTCATTCATACCTTCCCAGCAGTCAGTTTCAGTTTGGTGACCGATGTGGCGCAGTGGTAGTGCAAGTGCCTCTGACGCAGAAGGTTCGGGGTTCGATTCTCAGTGGGTCACTCATAAAAGTTGATATTTATCACTTTTTGAATTTGTTCCCAGTCTGGTTAGGACATTGCGGGCTGAACCACCCGATTGTCCGAAAGTAAGATGGTTCCGTGTTTTGGATGGCACGTTAAGCCGTAGGTCCAGGTTGCTGTCTATGATTAAGTTACTTAGACTGCGATCGTTACACAACCACGTCAGCCTGCTACTTGTAGAAGGCGGTTGAAAAATTCTGACACTAGGGTTCATTGGGTTGTTAGACGACTCAGTGTCCCACACGAAAAGTAGAAGCAGTCAGTTTTAGTCCTTTGGACTGTGTGGGGGTTGCTTTATTGATGCGAGTCGCCATGGGGATGGGATCGCAGTCCTAGCACAAAATAAATACCATGGCTCGGTCCTAGCATTCATCGGACCAAGATCAAACCATCATTCACCAGTCCAGTGAGCATTGAATTTGAGTTAGAATCATCATGGCCTCGTACGTCTGTGACAGACGATTTAATCAGTGTCTGAGGCAAGACTTTTCGTGGCTGTATAAGCCGATGCGGGTGCGGCATGACTTTCCGCACACACTACAGGTGAAGGTGGAATTAAAAACTGAAATAAGCATGTTTAGGTGTCCTTTTTGCCTTTTGTTGGCGAGGTCAGAAAATCAGGCATATGAATAGGACTACTAAATAACTATGATGTACGACATAATCTTCTTCAACTAACTATATCGCATGTCATGTAAATTTGATACAAGTTTTTCTTTACATAGTAAGATATAAAAAGGATACATAATCCGAAAAAAGTGGATCCTGAATCTATGACGTAAGAAAATAGTTCAACACTTCGTTCAGTAGATAGATACATTTCTTGGGTTTAAAACAAGGTTCTGATCTCTTCTGAAACCAGTCCTTGTCACCATCATAATCGTGGAGACAGTACTGCCGGCAAAGTGGCAGATGTACTGAATTATAAGGACGTTTAGATGCAAGCCCGAGCCGACATAGAGACGTCAGACCCCCCACGAAGCTCAGAGGTGAGGATGAGATAGAATGATACGAACAGATAAAGTAATATGTTCTGATTCGTGGGTTCATGACGTCATATCAAGCCTTACCTCTCTTTTCACGTAAGAGACATCGATGTGATCGATGAGGTCACGTTATGGGATGTTTTTATACTATGAAAGGCATATTTTTACCATTAACTTGAGTAGAAGAAGCAGGATAGAAAAAATGTTTTATTTTCGGATAAAAATAATAGAATACGAAGTAACAAGAAACAGTTGAAAACATGGGACTACGAAATGAAAAGTGCATCATAAACTGAAAAATAAAAGCTCTATCTTCGAGCCTTATTTCTCGCATAGGCAAAGAAATTGCACAATTGTTGTTGACATTCCCGCTCATATATGTCAAATTATTTAATAGAGAGATACAAACAATAATGTTGCCATTTTTAGATCCGTTTTTTGTTTGTGTAAGTTATACTCACCGGTACCAGCATACCGGTTACATTATCAGTAAATAAATGCCGTTGAAAATGTAGCGTACGCCGCTCGCACGTACGTACCTTTGTTTTTATTATTGTTACATAATTCGTCCGATTCCCTTTATCACATCGTCTAAATCGGTGAATTTCCCCATAAATGGGCTAAAGCCTTGCCCGCAGCCGTCGCCGCGCCCTCTGCCGGCGTCCGGCGACCACCCACGAAGCCCAGCCTCTATTAAACATAAATTATATAATTTGGTAACGTTTATTTTGGCCCTCGCTCGATCTGATTGCGGGCGTAAACGTTGGCCCACTACTCGTGTTGTTTAATCTGTTTATTGTGCAGTGAAAAGAAATACTACAGAAGGAATCGACGTACGAAGCCACGAAAGAAATTGAAAACTCGGCACTGTCAGGACCCTAGTCTTGTCAGAAAACTAATCGCTCCTAGTCGCGCTAAAAGACAGCTAAATTCACACGTAAACATACTAAGATAATAATACTAGGTACGAGTATAATATATACGAGTTTACATACATAAATTACACCTTTATCCCTTACGGGGTAGGCAGAGCGCTAGTTGCCGTAAGAATACAGTCACTATCGCCACGTCTGACATTTTTAAGAATTGTTTTCCAAGGTTGTTTCAGAAAACATGTGTATTACTATAGTGACAGGTTGTCAGCCTCTCGCCTAAAAATTGTAATACACCAATTCTCTCGAGTTCCTTATTCGCCTCTTACGACACCCGCGGGAAGGATGTGGGGTGATGCTATTCTAAGCCGGCATCACACGGCTACGCATATACGAGTTTGTTTAAGTAAAAACATTCTTTTGCTTTGTCTTAATAGTTTGATTTGACTAAGTCTTCATTCAGTCAATGTTGGAATACAAGTCAAACTTGTAAAAACATTATTTAACTGTGTCGAAATAACATTTTTAGGATTTGATTCAGTCAGTGTATTTATTATTCGTTTGTGACGATTTTTTATGGCTTTTACTACTTTTTATTCGTAGAGCTACTATTGGTTTTTTCCTCTAACGTGTATTTTTATTATTCTTTAATTGCTGAACAATAAAATTGTAAGTTTAATGTAAGAGAAAATTATGATGCTATCTTAGACGATTCGATTACAAGTTGTTGGTAGAACGGCTGGTAAATTATACCTCTTCGCATCTTGAAGTGTGATTGCGAATGGTTTTTATGAACTTTGCAACACAAGTGATTATTTTATTATGTATCAGATGCCGTCTTAGAATAGCATCACCACACATCCTTCCCGCGGATGTCGTAAGAGGCGACTAAGGGACTCGAGAGTATTAGTGTATTACAATTTTTAGGTGACTGGCTGACAACCTGTCACTATAGTGATACACATGTTTTCTGAAACAATTTTGGACAACAATCCTCAAAGATGTCAGACGTGGCGATAGCGACCGTATTCTTACGGCTCTTAACGCTCTGCCTACCCCGCAAGGGATAAAGGCGTCATATATGTATGTATGTACTATCAGTGTAATTATATCTTTGAAGTTGGTTCTTGAGTGTGCTTAATAATATATGAAGCTCTTTAACAACTATACACAACATTGGAATAACTTTCTGAAGGCGAAAGCCTGGCTAACATATGCAGAAAGACAAAACTTTGGTATCTCTCTCGTTTGAACAATATATTTGTTTTAGAGAGAAAAACTCTTTTGAAAACAAAGTTTTTTTGAAAACAACTAATAACTTTCCCTTTGGAACATAAATGTCGGGAATAAATCCATTAGGATGAACAAGATATTTGTTTTAGAGAGAAAAACTCTTTTGAAAACAAAGTTTTTTTGAAAACAACTAATAACTTTCCCTTTGGAACATAAATGTCGGGAAACGATTTCATTTTCGATTTACACAAGTATTCATGTCATTTTACAATTAAAGTGTATAAATATAAACTTAAATTCATAATCTACAATAAAAATAAATACAAATTCATAAAATTGAGTATAAATTAATCAATGTCAGAGATAAAATATAATAAAAAGTCAAAGTTACCATATTTCGATATAATACGCTTGTTTCCTGACGACCAAATGAGCTACTTTTTAAAACGATCCAAAACGGTATTTTGTATCAAGAATTAGAAGTATGACGTCACGCCGAAAGTACTTGGATAGCGTCAAAACACTTACTTTTATTAAATTTTTCTGTTTAAATTTTCAAACTTTGAATATTTCAAAAAATTATGAATGAAGTCCGTAGTATTTTTGGACAATAGTTTTAAGCGTACAACTGTTATATTTTTTTAATGACCCAGGAAACTAGCGAATTTACCTAATATGCCCCAGGAAAGTTGCTGGTTATCATAGGTAAGTAGGTACATATAAAATTATTGACATCTATCCATCCACCCTGTATTATGCGATTCGCTTGTATCAAAATAGTCAATGAGTATCGTATGACTCGGCAGGCGTATGTGACTCGTCTTAAACTGCGGAATATAGTCTGCAAACACATTAGTTTTATGTCCCTGTCCATTCATAATGCTTTGACTCTATCTCTACTGTAGTACTTTTATTTTATTTTAGCGTAGCCGTCTTTTGGGCTATTAATATATTTTAAATCTTAGCTAGGGTAGCTTAGGTCCTCTGGTACAAATTGTTAATTGAGAATAGGAGCACTTTTGAGCAGGTTTTTGGGTGGTTTTCCTGTTCAGGGGGTCCGGCTGATTTACATGACACATGTAAATATATTTTTTGAAATATTTACTTTAATAGCTAAATGCTAGTAAGTTACATGCTGTGTGGTCAGCCTGGCCGGCCCCGAGGCAGTGCCTTTTTTATCCCACTCGTGCCGCGTTTCTACTAGGAACATAAAATTGTTATAAAAAAGAGAAAATTGTGTCTGACAATTTTCTCTTTTTTACAATGACTAATTTATTTTTAGCGACAGTATTGTATTGTAAATTTTTGACTTTCTGAAAGAATTCGTTGTGAATCTACTTGGAAATAAACGATTGAAATTTGAAATTTGAAATTTTGAACATTTTACGATTTGTCGCCGCCGCTGCGGAGCCAGATTTATAATCACTTTTCATGACCGTGTCTTGCGACAAACATCTTAGTCTGTTTTATAGTTTAGCTAGCTAGCAACGTACTATTGCCAGCACATGAACCTACCCTTTTAAGAGACGAACTTTTTTTTTTCTTTTAATCCTTATTTAAAGAGCTGAGTCACAAAAAGCGACTATGACACTATATACAGCCTCAAAAACAAAGAAAGGTGAACTTGACACCGAAACAAGGAAATTATTCTTGTCTCAATCTCAAGCCCACCCGAACTAGTTTGTACAGCGCTTTGGCTTCCTTTGATGAAGGAGAAGCCAAAACACTATTACATCCACCAACCTCTGTAAATATTTTTGATAACATAGAAAATTGAAATCTTTCCAATTGGTTTCGGACACATTCCATCATGATATGGTATGCGTCTTCAATCACATCAAGGCGAACGTATACTGGATTTTCATACAAATACTTAGAAAAAGTTGAACTGTTGACACTAAAATAAGAAGTTGATTCTTTAAATGGATCTATAAGCACTCTAGAAAATTTAGCTTGATACTTGTGTCAGTTTGGAATAAATGCTATAACATATGGTACATTTTCCTTGTTTACTTCTTTTTTAGTATGCACCTGACAAACTTCACAAGTATCAAGCTATATTTTATAATTTACAAATTATAAGTACAGCACTTCTAGCGTTCGCCTGAGATTTCAAACATTTCTTTTACAATATTTTCGTCCACTGGATATTATATAATTGTTTATGAACATAATATAAAATAAGTCGACCTCACGCCATTGCTTTATTTATTTTCTTTTATGTCATTTACGATACGACGACAGCTAGTAAGCAAGCTACATAGATGACTTTTGACACAGATATTATAATACTACTAAGGTTTTGATAAAAGTAAATTGAAAATGATTATATGCCGCGTGATGCCGGCTTAGAATAGCATCACCCTTCATCCTTCCCGCGGGTGTAGTAAGAGGGGACTAAGGGACTCAAGAGTATTGGTGTATTACAATTTTAGGCGACAGGCTGACAACCTGTCACTATAGTAATATACATGTTTTCTGAAACAACCTTGGAAAACAATCCTCAAATATGTCAGATGTGGCGATAGCGACCGTATTCTTACCCCCGTATGCCTACACCGGAAGGGATAACGGCGTGATATATGTAGGTACATATGTATGTATGAAAATGAATATTAGAAAAGCAAAACGGCAAACAATAAAAAGTATCAAAATGGACCGTAATTTGAAGAAAATTCAAGGATTTGGGACTATTTTAGGTATTTTTTCAAATCCTAACTCACGTTTTGGTTTGGATTACACAGCAGACGGGATCCTAAACATTTAATTTTATGTAGGTGCCATATATTTGTCAGTGTCAATTCGTCCAAAAAGGATGAGTGTTGCATACAAATAGAGGTTCTGGACCACACCGACTGGATCGTTAAATATAATTTTCGCATTAGAATTAGGTACGATCGTCATTTTGTTTGAATACGAAATAGAGTATGTTTTAATTACACGCAATATTTTAAGACTGACAGTTTTATATTGCATTGTTATACTGCTGATGATACACGAAGGACGTTTAACGCTTACATACCTACTTATTTTGCCATACCTACTTCAAGGCACAGAGAGATTTTTATTGATAATGGCCGCGATTCGAGAAAACAATTTTCTTAACCTAGCTTAAAATAGCGGTCTCACTATGCGTCAAAGCGGTTTACAAAATGATAAGAGCTATACTATTTAAAAAGAGGTAGAGCTATTTTGATACATATATAAATACATACACGCCTTTATCCCCTAGTAGACAGAACTTTAACAGCTGTAAAAATTAAGCCGCTATAGCCACATTTGTCAAATATCTGGAGCCATGTCAGAAAAATTGTAATAGCTACACATGAAACCCTCATGTCCCTTGGTCACCTCTTACGACAATCGCGGGAAAGAAATGGGGTTTTGCTACTTTAAGCCGGCATTTACATATTTCTATAGAATACATGAACAAAACTATTTCTGCCCTATTGGGAGAGGATCATGTCCAGCAGTGGACGCTTGTAACTATTGTAGTTGAAGGAGAAGAATCTGTCTACAGAAACAAATAAAATAACTTCATCCAAACATAAAATTAAATGGATCGTATTTTTTAAATAGAGTCATTCGAAATCTAATTTGTAGTAACTCCAGCGGCAGATTACTAAAATCTTACACGGTACAAAAAAAGGCCCTTATAAATAAAAATACAAATAGCCATATGGAGCAATAAATTTGTTTATTGTACAATAAAATAATATAGCGTGTTCTTGGGTGGTCCGACAGAAAAAGTGGGCAGCATGGCGGAACGGAGTTGCCATAAGGCCAAACGTTACACTAGTGGCGCCCCCTGACAGAAAAAAAACCCAAGCTAAACACGCTGGTTATCTAGAAACAAAGGTATCAATTATCGACAATAACTCTAATTACAATGATTTGGTATCCAATATGCATGAATGAGGATTTTTTTGACTGATAGCAACACTAGTCTCAAGATTAGGATTAACAATTTTTTTGGCTAGTGGTTGCCGCTAAATTCATAATTTGGTTTACCAATCAACTGCGTGTTCAGTCAGACAGTACTTTTTTAACTGAACGGCGCTAGTGTCGGTGACGTTCCCATTTAAGCAATAACACGCGACATAGTAACGCGACAGGGACTTTCTAAAAGATTATGATTCCATCTCTTTGCTGATATTGCTCATTCGATGACATAACAGGAGGAAGTTAGCGATGGACATCAAACTCACTTTGTGTCCGTATATCGCTTACTGCTAGACAACGGCTATTAAGCTTAGCCTGCCTGAAGGGTACAACTTAGTATACATTGGTGGTTTGTTTTCTTCTTCTTCGTCGTCAGCATGGTTTTTCCCACTGTTAAGCATATGTCTCTACTAGTTTTCTCCATTCTTCGCGGTGTTCTGTCTTCTGCATCCACAATATCCCGGCGCGATTATTGATGTCGTCTGTCTATCTTGCGGGTGGTTTGTCTACGCTGCGCTTCCCAGGCCGTGGTGTCTAGTCCAGAACGCATCTACTCCATCTTTGGATTTTTCGGGATAAGTGTGTTCAGATTCTTGGGCTGTTGTAAGAGGCAACTAAGGGACGCAAGGGTTACATATGTATTAGGTACAACTTTAGGCGACAGACTGACAACCTGTCACTATAGTGATACACGAATCATCTGAAAGGGCCCTCAATACTTGTCAGACGTGGCGATATGGACGGTAATTTTACGATCGTTAACGCTCTGCCTACCCCGCATGGGATAAAGGCGTGATTTGTGTATGTATGTGTGAGTCCAGCCCATGCCGATTTCAGCTTGGCGATTCGCTGCTGTATTGGTTATATATTGATTATTGAGTTTATTGTATCACGCCTTTATCCCTTGCGCGGTAGACAGAGCAATAAAGGCCGTTAAAATACGGTCGCCATTACCACGTTTAATATAACTATAAATATTGCGGGCACTTCGCGTGACAGGTCAGCCTGTCGCCTAAAGTTGTAATACACATGAAACCCTTGAGTCCCTTAGTCGCCTCTTACGTCACCCAAGGGAAGAAAAAGGATGGTGCTATTCTAAGCCACGGCTATTGTAATGACGCTTATACATAACCAACAATGTATTGCCAAGTCGGGCCTAGAAGACGGTGTAATATAATAGCGACTCACACTAGCTCCCCATATCCAAGCAAAATAATTAACAAGTTAATTAAATACTAAAAGAATATTTGTTACGTGTACAGGTGGTGCACCGTATAATTGAATTTGCCCGTGCATGGGAAAATTGATCCAGACTATGGAGTAGTTCTATTTTTTACTTTTCAATTACACAGTAGCTATTTATCTACTAGATTCCTGAGTTGAATCAATGAAATTGAGTAGATTTGTGTTTGCAATCGTTTACCTACTTACCTAGTATTTTTTACAATGATGTAAAATTTTAATACATAATTATATAGCTGTGATACGATCAAGTATGTAGTAATATTCTGTTACAATGTAAAGAGTGTATAGCTCTGTAATGAAATTATTATGACGCTGATTCTTGAGGCAATTTTATTCCTGTCATCTCATTTAGGTACCACGTTTTTTCATCATGACCTATTTTGGCGATTTCTCGTGTAGCGGTAAATGTATGTTACTAGAGAAGTTGTTTCATATGACAAAGTATTGTAATGTTGACATCTCGCTCAAGTGTCATATAGTATGATAGAGAGGCAAACAATAATGTTCCCATTTTGGGATCCTTTCTTTATCTCCGCAAATTATATACATAAACATACATTAATCACGCCTCTTTCCGGTTGGGGTAGGCAAAGACTATTTATTTCCTTCCATTCGCTACGATCCTAGCATACTTCTTTCGCTTCTTCTACATTATTCTGTCTTTTCATGCAAAGTGCGCAAGTTAAAAATCTTTTACATATCTCATGCTCTGAAAGTAGGTCATTACTGACAAAAAACACGACCTGTAAGTTCAACTTACAGGCGAGGTTTTAAAACTAAGCCTGTAAGTAATTTTAAATATAGAACTAGAAAAAGAACCAATAGAATCGCGACAATTAAAAAGTTAAAATCAATCTATTTTTATTTTTAATAGGAGTCGCATCAATTGGTTGTATGCGATTTTAAATTTCGAACTGGGCGCTACGAATTGTGTTGCTTGATCGCAGGAATTATATTTTTAATCTGTATTTTTAGAACCTCAATAAATGAGTTTGTCGAATTATTACTCAATATTACAATAACAAAAGTAAAAATGACTAATATCCCTACGATCAAAAAAAAATCTACTTTATGTTAGGATACTTTTCTTTCAAATTAATTCAATATTTTTCAATCATAGAAAAAAAAGTTTCGTGGTGCAATTTGAATACCAGACGATACAATCATCATTTATGGATCGTTTTTTGTATTTATCGCTTTATTTTACTCACTTTTCATTCGATATGTAAAGCAGTATACTTACCACGGATGTAACATCAATAACAACCTCGGAAAGGTACCGCCCTCGCTCCACTCGGGCGTTAATAAACCTCGGTTGTTATTGATGCTTACATACCGAAGTACGTAGTCTACTATTAATGTACTCGTAGTGGTATTTTTCACGAATCACGTTTCTCCACAAAGTTTAAAGGGCGCATGTCAAAATGTCGCTTGATATGCAACGACCCTTATTCTGATGAGCTGCCGGAGGAAATTCCAGTGCTCCGTTTTACGAAACTACAGGCTACAAGTCTACATGTGAAACTTGATATACATTGCGTAGCGGGTCAAAAATCCTAGTTTTATATTGTCCTACGGGCTACGCAATGTACATCAAATTTGACCTGTAGATTTGTAGCCTGTAGTTTCATTGCATGGGGCACAGGACGCAAGTACGAGAGTGTTGCGACGTGACAAGAATGCTCATGCGATGCACATTTTGTACATTCTGCATGTGCTTAAGTTTTATGACAGGATGATTTATTTACGTTTTTTTATTTGAGGATGTTTTACTAGTGTTCTGATGTGCTTATTGTAACTTTTAATTAAGTCTATTGTATTTTGTTCGGACCTAGGGTCACCAGGTCCTCATACCCAGATATTTGGGTAAAAAAGGCATTTTCAACGTTTTCCAGTCATCGTCCGCTGCGATCAGCCATTTTTACGTATCATGCAGTTTGACGTGAGAACCTGTCTGCAAGTAAGGCGAGAAACACACCTGAAGCACGACGGAGCGCAAAAATATCGCAGCGGTTGTCATATCCTTACTAGAAATGTCAATCTCCATATTAAAACCGCTCAGCCGCTGTTGACGTAGTCCTTCAGTGTCATCCGTCGAGTGGAGTTTTAGTACGGGGAGTGACGTTTCTAGTATGGATCTGACAGACCGCTGCGATATTTTGTGGTCATAAGTACCATTCTTTAACTAAAGCATGTCGTGAAAAAGCGTAACGAATAAGAATTTTAGAGGCATGCTGCAATTCGAGCGCGTTGATGTCAATACCAACCAAACCTCTTCCTTGAAATCGATACCTTGGCTAAATACCAATAACTTCCGATCTCGAAGAACAATTTGGCACGTGAAAAAATGCGGAGTGGATGAAAAGGACCGGAAACGCGTTCCTGCCTAATTGTGGTTGCACGGAACGGTTGGTAATGTCTCTATCGGCTGCGCCTGCGCCGGTCGCCACCACGGAATATACCGGGTGTTGGGGAAAGTTAAACCAGCAATAATTGTAGAAAATCCTAAATTTTCTCACAAATTCAACATTTTGTGTGGGGGTTTCGGGGGCAATGAACAGTCATTAAATCGCCATAGCTATGAATAGGTATGATTTTTGCAGACGTTTAATTAATAAGAGATCAATGATTTGACAACCATAGTATAGGCAGCTCCTCAAATTGTAGGATATTTTCGATGTATTCCCGTTATCCCCAAGGTCCGTGTTCCCGAAAACAATGGAGCAAGATTTGGCAGGGTGGGGCAAGGTGCAGCATGGTAAGACTTTGCCCCACCCTCTGCCACAAACTTACTTCACCTAATCCTCCTGCCCTGTCTTGTCACACCTTGCTTTACCCTACCAAACCTTGCAAAGACAGAAAATTGGCAGTTACTCCACTGAAAAGAGTTTGGTTCTTAAACAATTAATTAAGGAAAAAGAAGAAGGATCTTGGCAACAACGGAACACACCATATTTCCCAATTTTGTCATAGGTTTTACAGTCCAACACCCAAAGCTGCTTCTGGATTTATCTTATAGTCGTCTTTTTAGAAACTTAGTATAGCAATAGCGTGATAGCCTGTGTCACGCAGCCAGTTTTCTTAACACCCTGTATTTTGTCGGCGCGCAGATTCATGGCAATGTGATTGGCCACGCCTGCTGCTCGGTAGCTGGCGGCAGGATCAAACGGCACCGTCTACTGGACGCGGCAAAGATTATGCAACACGGATATATCCAGTTTTGTAAGATGGGAATAAATTACTCTTTATTAGTTAGTTCCTTCAATAAATCTATTAATTACATCAGATAAATTAATTAGATACTTGGCAGGTGGCTTAAAACCCAGTAGGCTTAAGTTTATAAATCCACCGTTTCCTATAAGTACGAGTACGACAATCATCTTCAAAATAATCTGGCTTCTATAGAAAATTAAATATGTATTTGGTAGGTACTCATTACATCTTTGTTATTTAGATTTCACCTGAGGTAAACAAACACCCTGATAAGAATGTAGTCTATGTCCCCATATATTAGCTACAAAGTGACCTGACCACTGATTGCAGACGAGTCTGGTCATATAATCTATTGACATGATAATCTACCTGGATTGATGACCAACCCGCAGAAAAAACACATAAATACAGACTGTGATGTGCTTGTACTCAATAAGCTAGAACACTAAAAAGATATTCTACTTATTTTTTTATTCCATTTGCTCCGATCCCTTGATTAGAATGTCATCTATGTCCCCATATCTTAGCTACAGAGTATACCTGGAGCCGACCACTGATTGCAGACGAGTGTGGCGACAGGACCTATTGGCATTGACGTGATAATCTACCTGGATTGATGACCAGCCCGCAGAAAAAAACTTACTGTCATTAATGTTATTATACCGAGGATTTTTACCCCACTTTAGGTCTGATGTTTGTTTGATAGTCGGGTTAAACCATTATTTTTTTCTACATCAGTAAGAAATAACACATTGTTTTTACCTTATTGAGATAGGTAGTGATTAAAAAATAGAATATTCCTAAATTGTCTGAAAATACTATCTTTTAGGTCGATAGGTTACCGTTTTGTTTTGTCTTTAACACTTGATAAATGTACTAATTTATGTTATTGTTACAAATTGTTATTGTCGTATGTAAGTATTATAAAAAACATAAAATTTTCCACCACAGACGTGTTATGTTTATGATAAAAGTTATTTTACGATTTACCTACATGTTCAAATACATACATAGTTTTGGACTGAAAAGACTTAAAGTTTTTGTTACTTCGCAACTTTGCTGTTTTCTTGTATTCTAAAGTCTACTACCTACTTCAGTAAATTTTAAGTCTTACCAACATGTCGAATGGATATTTTAAGGAAGAAAAGACACTTTTCTCATTTTCTAAAGACATGTCTGTTGTCGTTTAACGAGGTGGTTCTAAGAAGGCGGCGATCCTGAAAGTGGTGACTGTTCTCTTTATCGCCAACGTGTGAGGTTCGCCGCTAATTTGTCAGACCTCAACCAATAATGAGGTACTTTCAGACCTTTTGGAATGACTCAATTTGAACTCCAGGCTATTGAAATAAGCCGTCTACCAATACAAGGGCTACTTGTCGAATCAACAAAAATTAAACCGATTTCAACCTGCAACTTGATCACTAGGTACTCAAAAATCTCATAATTATCCTACTTGAATACTCATGCACTGCTCTGTTTTCTTTACTGTTGTTCTCTACTCTATGTAAAGGTTGTCTGGAAGAAATCGCTCTTAGCGATAAGACCGCCTTTGCGTACTCATAGTTTTTTAGATTCATATATTATGTCAATTTATGTTATTTGTGTGTAATGAAGAGTTTTTACTTACATGTTTACTGAAAACATTTGTTTTCTTTTTTGAAATTTGAGATTTACGAAGCCAAACGTACATCATTAAATGACATAACACTTTGTCAGAAGACCTTGAGACCAATATTCAGATTCTACGTACGACTAACTTACAAATCGAATTGACCTCCTTTTTGAAGTAGGCTAAAAATGTACCTGATTATCCCGGGCTGTAGTTAAAACAGCATTTCTTAGAATTTGCAAATCATGTTGGTTCTTGCCGAAGTCTTTATTGCCATGAATGTCGAGTTTGACAGGCAATTTTTCAGACCACCACAGTCTGAAAGGGTAATTTTTATTCACACTATATCTTGAGGATATAAGTATCTGATTATCCCGGGTAGGTTCTTAGCAAGGTAGTTCTTAGAAGGTTAAAATCAGTGTTTATTCTGTTCGAAGTCTTTATTGCCAATTTTATAGAGGCATTTTTATTTGACATCCAATTTTTGTGACCACCATGAAGAGGCATTTTTTTACTGTTTTAGCAGTTTTTCTCGATTTCTTGTTATTTATGATCGGATTTGACAAATTAGGTGTGGCACCTCGAGTATAATTCTGATGTATATATGAGTCTTCATTGGGCAATTTTTTAAGGGTCAGATATAAGTACTTAAATTCATCTTGTGAAACTAAACAACTTTTGTAAAGGAACATAGGACGAAATAAGAATGAAAATTTTGGTCCTTCCATATAAAGTAACTTCATACTTATTTTATTTACTAGCTGGTGCCCGCGAACTTCGTTTCGCCATATATCATCCATCATATAAGCTATATAAAGGAAGCTCACTGATAAACATGGGTCTCCCCTATAGACGCTAAGAACCATAAAATAATATATTATAAGCTTATATTAAATTGTTGGTAGATAGGTACCCAAAAACTTGGTTTCGCCGACTATACAGTGTGTAAAAATATTAGCTGCAAATATTTAAATGGGTGAATCAGTCCATGAAACTGTACAACTTTCCCCAAGCAACATAAGTCGAAATATGGAAAAAATTTTTGGACCTCCCATACAAAATGTAGCAGCCGAGCAAGTCAACTGTATGGAAGGCCCAAATGTTTTTTTCATATTTCGACCTATGTATTCCTTGGGGAAAGTTGTTCAGATTCGTGGGCTGATTCACCCCTTAAAATATTTGCAGCTAATTTTTTTACACTTTATATGTAATTTAAAAAAACTGTTAAATCCTAAATTTACATTTTCCACATGCAACAAAAGAGTAAGAAAACGGTGATTCTTATATATATATGTTTGGTCTTTTTGATTCCTGTAGGTTGAATTTGCTGAATCAGGTTACAGATTAGTCACTCCCTATTCCAAATCCTCGCTTTCCAGTTCATTTTAGCATTTTTTTTTTAAATCGTGCGTTTACTTCGAAAGGTATCAATTCCGTGAAGTAGACTGATGCCACATTTCTTAACATTGTGATGGATGAATAAAGACCGAGTTCATGAGAGTGAATAAATAAAACATAAGCTTATTAAAAACTAAGTAATCCCACTACAAATCCTATCCTATCCTACTTCCTACTAATATATTAATACAAAAGATTTGTTTGTTTGTTACTCCTTCACGCAAAAATTGCTGAACTGATTTTCATTAAATTGGGCACAGATGATGTGTGATGCCGGCTTAGAATAGCATCACCCCACATCCTTCCCGCGGGTGTCTAAGGGACTCGACGGTATTGGTGTATTACAATTTGTCGGCTAAACATATAATAACAGTATGTAACAGAACAGCATTGGCTAGTAACGTAGATATAAAGAATAGCCTTAACAAAATTAGCAAGAAAAAATAAAATCAAAAAATTGTGGTACTTCGCTAGCCGACTTACATCATAAGCAGATCCATTTCCGCTGAGCCATTTTAACCATGGTTGGAGCGGCGAAAATAAGGATAGGTATCCCTTCACACAAACTTTTGCTTTGTAGCTATTGCAATTTTCCCGCGGTAAATAGTAGATTACGCACCAAGAAAACGATCCATAATTAAAGATTGTATCGTCTGGTACGCAACTTACACGTCTTGTACCACGGAACTTTAGTTTTCGAGTGTAAAAAATATTGAATTATCAAAAGTTAAAATTATTCCAATATTAAAGAGATATTTTTGTAGTCGTAGACATATTCGTAGATTTTACTTTTCTCATTTATTGAGGTTATAAAAATATAGATTAAAAATAATAAATACGGCCTCTTGTTATTTTTCTTTCTGCGCGCTTATTCAAAGTGACACAGTTCGTGCTGGCCAGTTCGAAATTTGAAATCAATCTCGGGTCCAATAAGCCCATACACATCTTTTTACTACGCGGCACTATGAAATTAACGTGATCTACAAACTTATTTTATGCGTAGCAGCCAACCTCCCTTTAAGGGGTATGTTTTTTTTTAGCCTATAACCTGGTCGGTGATTTACTTGACATTTTGGTACAAATTGCATCAAAATCCGCTCGGTCGTTTTCGCGTGATGCTTCCGCATATCCACAAACAAACACACAAACATCTAAACATCTAAACATCTAAACATCCAAACAGACAAAAATTTAAAAAATTGCAGAAACGTGTTTTGTTATCAATATTAAGTATCACGAAACAATTTTTTTTTGGATATCTTGTATGTACAGACTTTCGGTCCTCTTGAGCTTTATTATATGTATATAGATAGATTATAATAGACCCAAATTTTTTTCACTTCATCATTCTCCTTGCCTTATCTCGTTTCCCTGTCGGGGTTGGCTACTTAACCTAAGGGATATGACGTGGAATCAAGTTATTACACAGAGCGACTGCCATATGACCTCTGCAACTCGACATATTGGCGTAATATCTGGGGAAAAAAGTTCAATTTCACAAGTAAAACTCAGTTCAAAAATATCTGCACTGAATTTAAAGTTATCTTATGTTATACCTACGGTATTTCCTCGTTCCCCAAGAGTAACTTTAAGCGGTTTCGTAACCATACTCATGCCAGTTGTAAAATGTTCATAAATCGTGTTCGTAGGCGGATCGCACACTTAACGCACGACGGAGCGCAAAAACATCGCAGCGGTCTGTCAGATCCATACTAGAAATGTCAATCCCATACTAAAACCGCTCAATCGCTGTTGACGCAGCGCTATCGCAGCGTCGTCTGTAAAGTGCGGTTTAGTATGGGGAGTGACGTTTCAAGTATGGATCTGACAAACTGCTGCAATGTTTTCGCGCTCCGTCGTGCGTTAAGTGTGCGATCCGCCTTAGTCAATATTACATTACATCTGTTCGAACAAAAAATACCACATACTCGTGTCAAACTAACACTTTTTCGTCTTAAGTTAATTTTCTTAAGACATACACACAAATATTAAAAAACGAAAACACGACGGCTTTTTTCAAAGAATTATATTTTGTGTGTAAAAACGGCCATTTTGATTTTATGATATTTTATAAGTATAGCTAGTATCACTCGCGCTACTAATACGAATCTTAATTGACAGCTGGCAGTTTTTACTAACTACTACTACCACAGCCACAACAGTCTACTGCTGGACATGGGCCAGGCAGATTGGCGAGCGCAGTGTAATATATTCACAAATGCTGCTGCCCTTTATTTCTTCTTTACTCGCCTTTTACCCACAGGCAGAAATGGGGTGATGATATTCTAAGCCGGTATCACACGGTCAACAAAGTTCAATCAAGTTTTGCTAAACGAGCTACTAATGCAGAAAACATTGACACAGATGAGAACAACATTCCATACAGGATTATTTACTGCTTCGCACAATTAACTAAACAAACAATTTATTAAATAATTTTAATTTTTTGGACTTAGTATGCAAAGCGTCGGTGAACATCTAATAGTATTGATTTAGCTAATGTTCGTTAATTTGATTTTACGATTTACTTTCTACGATGTAATTTGAATTTATATAACTTTAAGCAAATGAGTAGGTTGCTAATCCAAGTCAAAGAATATATTATTTTTTATAGGTGTTTAGTCATAGAAATTAATTTAAGAAAAATAAATTTTGTATCAATGTTTATCTGACTTCGATTGTATGTTAAATTTAAATCTGATTTTTATAGAGACACACATGGGCACTAAACTTATTTTTGTTTTTCAGAATCCATACTAAGTTATCACGTTGGCTGTGATACGAGTATATTCAAATAGTAACATTTAGTAATAATAATGAAAGTACCTAATACAGTAGATAGATGCCGCAGGTGTAACAGTGCAGCTGAAACCATCCAGCATATTACCGGTGCCTGTAAAGCTATTGTGCAGACCGATTATAAGTACAGACACGATCAAGTGGCCAATATCATCCACCAAAAACTTGCATTAAAATACAGACTGATCACAGCACCAGCTACAGCTTATTACAAATATAGTCCCGACAGTATACGCGCTATACTAACTGACAAAACCACGCATTACAATAGGCCAGACATCACTTTAGTAGATAAAGAAAATAAAATAGCCCAGCTTATAGACATAACCATCCCCAATACCCATAATCTACAACATACCATAGCAGAAAAACTGTCAAAATACATTGACCTTAAAAATGAAATAAAACGAATGTGGAACCTTCTAAAAGTTACAATAATACCAATAGTACTATCAACCACTGGTGTCATCCCGAAGCAACTGAAACAGTCATTAGATTCACTTCTTCTTTTTCGTGTGGGACACCGAGTCGTCCAACGACCCGATGAACCCTAGTGTCAGAATTTTTCAACCGCCTTCTACAAGTAGTAGGCTTCTGACATGGTTGTGTAACGACCGCCGTCTAAGTGATCATAGACAGCAACCGGGACCTACAGCTTAACGTGCCATCCGAAACACGGAACCATCTTACTTACGGACAATCGGGTGGTTCAGCTCGCAATGTCCTAACCAGACTGGGGACAAATTTACAAAGTGATAAATATCAACTTTGTGTGTGACCCACCGAGAATCGAACCCGGAACCTTCTGCGCCAAAGGCAGTCGCACTACCATTGCGCCACATCGGTCGTCACTATTAGATTCACTAGCCCTACCAAGTAATACAACAACATTAATGCAAAAAGCTGTCATTCTAAATACATGCCGAATAGTTAAAAAATTCTTAGGTACCGATACTACCCCCAACATAGAAATATCAAATAATAACAGCACAAATATTAATGGTGCACACTTGGCTTAGGCCCGTGTGCATCGTAACACCGGCAACAGTAGTAGCCGAGCCTAGAAAAAGGAAAAGAAAATAATAACAATATATTCTTTTATTGCACACAAAACAAAAATTACATAAGAAACAAACATAGAGAAATGTTGATGGGCCAATAAGGCGGCCTTAATGCTAAAGTAGCATTCTCTTCCAGGCAACCTTTGGGTGAAAAAGAAAATGCGATATGGTTAGCGGGATAGTGCAAACATCTACATATACTACTTATACTATAATACATCTTAATACATAGATATGCACTTAAGCAATATGATATATACTAAATACATAACAATTTAACGATAAACTAATACATATATATACCTACACTATACTATGCTATACATTTACCTATAAACCAAACAAGCTGCTGGTAAATTAATTTGGCTATCTACATTGCGGTGTTCAATCAAAATCTTGCAGAGCGATCTCCGAATTCGGAAGCGGCGCGCGCGCAGCCGCCAGGGGTTTCACACTGCGGGCTGCTGTTTAAACGATTTGGCATATTAATGCAATTATTATAGGTTATTTCCGTTTTTTAAGTCAGTACACAAACTTTGTACAGTGTTTCTACTCATGACTTTAAAAACTTTTACTATGGGGCCGCCTTCGAAGTAGCAACAAAAAAAAGGTATTCCATAGAAAAATTTATATCTAATCGGCAAAAATATATGGAACACCCAATTTTTATTTTGCCGTATCGCAGGTGGCCCCATAGTAAAAGTTGTTCAGAATCATGAGTAGAATACCCTACAAAGTTTGTGTACTAACAAAAAATAAACCTGTAAAATAATGAAAAAGATCCTACTTTTTTTTTTAAGTTCTGGCGACACATTTCATGGGTCGAGACGTATTTTGCCAATGTCAAAGTAGTCAAGTCATCGGTTAGGTTAGTCAAAGTGATGTAAAGTTAAATGGCATTACGCTACTACTTATAGGTGCGTCGGTCCGTGACAAATAAAATACTGTCTCTCCATATTATACAATGGAATATCCAGTAAAAAATACAATTAGTTCATGTTTAAGTAAAATAATTGTCTCACTTTACGACTCCACCGTAAATACCAAGAAATAAGCTTGTGATTACTTTGTAAATTGTAATAATGTTATATTTTTATACTCACATTAAAACCCACTTACTTCACTGTGAGTGACATTAACGATGAATATTAAGCAAGTTAATTAAATACGATCAATGCTTCTGCCGCGACATGCAACATAGTGTAATAAATTAATGATTACAATGTTGCAAACTGCTCTTAAATCCTGATTTAAAGAAGTACATTTAAGGCTACGCTTACGGTTTAAAATGGTTGACCTCGATATGATAATAATTTTGATGAAATAGAATCATTACCATCTGTAGAATTATAATAATAAAGTTAGTTTGGATCTGACAGAACGCTGCGATATTTTAGCGGTCCGTCGAGCGTTAAGGGTGCCATCCAACTTATAATCTAGTTGTCGTAGTTGAAATAGCTGCAAAAGAAGGTGGCAATATACGTGGCTATAATGTTATCGTACAATATCGCTATCGCTTGGCAGTATCAGTATAGCACACCTACGCTATATAGCTGGTGTTGCTAACTAAATAGTTGAGACTCCACTTCTAAATTAAAAATTTGTTCAAACAATAAAAAATATGCGTGTGTACATTATAGTAGCCATTCTTGCGGTCGTTTACGCTCTACCTACCCCGCAAAGCAAAAGGCAATTAAGGCATGATGTGAGTAAAAAAAGGATAAGTAGGTATGTATTAATATCTGGTGGAAAATTCACTAATTTGTTAACACTTTACGATATTCCAAGTTCAGTCCGAACGTTATAGCGCTCCTTTTGCAGATTGGCGAGTTGCATGGAAAGATGTATAGCACTAAGTATAAGGCGATACGATACCGCTGCATTTGTAGCGCACCTTAAAACATAATACGATGTATCCCCGCTTATTTCCGACCCTGTGCCCTCATACATAAACAAATACATTCAAATATGCGATTATACAATTTTTAAATACACGCCTCACGACCTCGACTGCCCGTGGTTTGGTGCAGTGATTACGAAAAGTGGGAAGCGCTCAACCGAAAGTTATTAGTTAAAGAAATTGGTTACATTTTTCAAGGGACTGGCTGTTAGCTTTATGAGCTGTTTTTGGAGAGTTTAGTTTTTATTAGTTATACTCTCTAATTTAGTTAAACTTGCTTTTGTTTGTTGCGTTGCCTTCTGATATTTCAATTTCCGTTGTGAGTTCAATTTGTAATCTACCTAATGGGATTGCCGTGCTATATCAAACCTAGTGCTTTACGATCCTATCTGTTACACGGTCTATTTAACCCGCCACATTCTGAGTTATGAGTACTTACGACGCGGTCATACAACTACAAATAACCAAGAGAGTAGCCGCGTAAGACGGTATGGCCGCATGAGCTATCGCGGCGGTAAAATCTGATTCCGATTTATATCGGTCGCATCGGAGACTGACAGACGTCAATCAAAGGGGGATATCGATGTCCAGCGGGGCCGGTGATATGCCGGTAGCGGTGGCGGGGCCGCGGGCCGCGAGTCGGCGCCGCTGCGCCCGCGCAGCCACGTGGGTGGGCGCCGCGTGTGGCCGCGCGCTGGGTGGGCCACTACCGCGCGCACGCATGCACACACCTACCCGCGCACCAACACACGCGAGCGCGCAAATAAACACAATAATCAACTAGCGATACTTTACTCCGTCACCGGATAGAGCAATCGCCCGGGGAGATTATTGCGGGGATCGCGGCGAGTGACACGCGCCCGCGCACCGAGTACTCTATCCGCCTGTGTGCCCACAATCCTGTAATCCTTGCCTTACCAGTACCGGGGATTGTACGAACGTGGGAGGACCACATTTCCCACTCGAGCCACACGCAATGACGCTAATTTCCTAGCCCGATTAGGTATCAGTAAAACAAATAAAATCTTACTGCGATAGTGGCTGCGACAGACCATAAACTTTGCGTTTAAAAAGCTTCCTTAGATCGTTCATTTTACAAAATATAGGTCAAATTAATGTGTATAGACTATATAGGGAGCTTCTCACTTGTTGCTTGTAAGAAATTTCCAAAAATGATTAAAATTTTCATTGAAATAAACAAATAGCATCACCCCATTTCTACCCAATGGGTACCGTAAAAGGCA
The DNA here is from genome assembly GCA_029255805.1 of Keiferia lycopersicella. Taxonomy (NCBI): domain Eukaryota; kingdom Metazoa; phylum Arthropoda; class Insecta; order Lepidoptera; family Gelechiidae; genus Keiferia; species Keiferia lycopersicella. The sequence goes on from JARACZ010000036.1 coordinate 3,515,277, forward strand.
ACTAAGGGATATCTAGCTACGGAATGAGCAGCAGCGTTCTCTCTAAATATATATAAAATCTTGCACTGCAGTCGGCAATCGAGTTGACTATAATAATAGAAAAGAATACCAACATAATAATAATAATAATAAATGTTTTTTATTCAGGCAAAAGACCCATTGTACAAAAGTACCTTAAAACTAAGTAGAATAATAATAATAATAATATTTATACAATATAATAAAATATATAAATTGCACTATGGCCTGTGGTATAGCAAATACCCCCAACAGGGGGAGGCCCATGTCCAAAAGTGGACTTTAGTGGCTGTTGCAGAAAAGAGTAGACTACATTCGCATTTACTTTATGTTGGTCTTAAAATACCAGTGAAATGAGCGACAAAAGTGGTAATTTCCTTAATAATCTATAAAATTATCTGACTACCTAAACACTCACAATACCGTGTGTTTTCTTAGGAAGCTAATGTTGTATGTTGCTATTAAAAAAAAAGGGAAACACTAATGCTCTTTTACTAAGTTCCGCATCTCTGTAGAAAAGCGTAGATAAAAGATAAACAAAACATATTTAAAAAAAGTGTCATTATATCTGTTGTAAAAAATATATATTAAAAGGTTCGTTTATAAATCTGTTCGTTTAGTTCCTAGTAAGATTTTTAAAAGCTCATCAACGATTTCCCCGAGATAAGAGCCAATGAACCTGACTGATAATCCCCAGCCTGCAAAAATGTCAACAGCGTCACCTAGATCGGATAAATGTTGCTATCAGCTCAGAAAATCCTCATTAACTGCATAAAAGGCATCATAACTGGTAGATCAAAAAACTACTTTTGTATGAAAATACGAATAGATGACGTCATGTCTCTCTAGTTTCGATGGAATCAAAACACTTACTTTTATATTATTTTATTCTAATTAATTCTAACTTTGAGTATTTCGAAAAACTGTAAATGGAGTAACTATGTAGTATTTTTGGACAATGGTTTTAAGCGTACAACTTTTGTATTTTATTTAATAAAGAATAGCGTGATAAGCGAACGTTGCGGTATAAAAGAAGATGTTGTGACTGGTATAGAAAAAGGAATGCTAAGATGGTTTGGGCACGTTGAGAGGATGAATGAAAGAAGATTAACTAAACAAGTTTATATGGCGCGTGTGAATGGAAACGTCGCAAGGGGAAGACCTAGACGAACGTACCTAGATCAAATCGGGGACGTTCTAAAGAAAGGTCAGGTGAAGAGTACCCTAAACCGACGAGCATGTATGAAAAGACTGATGAATGTTGAGGAAGCGAAAGAGGTGTGTCAGGATCGTAGCAAGTGGAAGGATGTAGTCTCTGCCTACCCCTCCGGGAAAGAGGCGTGATTATATGTATGTATGTATGTATTTTATTTAATGACCCAGTCATCTAGCGATTTTAACTTCGGTATTTTAACAATTAATATATTAACTGAAACATAACTTTAAACTGTCTACTTTTTCAGTACATCTTTCTTACAGACTATCAAACCAATCTATCGAACGAAACACACTTTCATTAACCGTCCCTGTACAAATTAATTGATTACCGTCTATTAAGATGCCGTAGACATCGATAGCCCGAGGATCTAATGACGGACCACCAAACTGACTGTGTCTGTGTCATACAGAATGTTAAATTTGGGTACTTGAGTGACAGGTCAAATGAGCTAAAAAATTACATTTTGTAAGAAAATACTGTACTATGACGTAACATAACACTATTTTAGATAGCATCGAAACAACAACTTTTATTTTAATTTACTGTTTAAAAATTGTGTTCTTCAATATTTTGAAAATCGATGAATGGGTCAACATAACATCAGTCGCATAATTTTAGATACAGTAACCCCCCGCTTTACGCTTACGAGACCCCGTTTTACGCGGTTTCGTTATAACGCGATTTCGAAAATTCCCTCTATTTTACCCCGCTTAGCGCGAAATACTATAAAATCATGATATCATGCAGGGATAACTTGCTTTTCATTGCTGTAAGCAAAATAAACTAGCAAAATTACATATTTATAGGACTTGAGGTCCTAGAAGGAGCAGACAATGATACTTATCGTATTTCGCCTTGTAGACAAAACATTCTTAACTCTGTTGTCCTTACTAAAGAATTTTAGCTGAATGCAAGCAAAATGCCACTCAAAAAACTCCTCATGAGGAAAAATTAAAATAAACCTTGGTCTAATTTTGTTTGTTATTTTTCATACCCCGTTATACGCGAATTTCGGTTAACGCGATTTTGCGCGGAACGCATCCCTCGCGTAAAGCGGGGGGTTACTGTACTTTATTTGAATAAGACTAGGACATCAAAAAACTTTGTTATACTTGTTATACATCATACACTTTTAAATTTGCAAGACTTCAAGCAGAAAAGATCTGTTCTGCCTGAATTACTTTCACTGGACGTCTGTAATACGATATAGACTTTTAGTTTGGGGTAGATTTTCGTATACAAAATAATGCACTTCCCTAGCACCCTGTATAATAGGACCACCGGCACTATCCCCTATTACAAAACTTATATTTGGAGTTGAAAAAACAGACAGCCATAAAAACAATTAAGTTTGACCGCTTTACCATAAAAGAGAGTAACATGACCAATCGGAGAGCAATTAAGGATCTAATAGCAGGAAAGGATGGTGAGTTATACAAAGTATACCACATGTGACAGGTAACGTTCAAAATAAGAGATTTTAAGAATGTCTAAAGCAAAGTCAATTTGGAAGAGTCGGTTGAAGAAAAGGATCAGATTCGCCATTCGCGCGGAAAATTCTGTCATAGAAACAAATCACTGTATGGACAGGACACGTACGCATAACACGTACGATTATTTAACTTTTTGTTAGAAAGCTAATGCAAGCGGAAAAAATTCACGCCACCGATGGGACTCGAACCCGCATTTTGTCCGCTTGTTTCGTTTGCATTAGTTTTCTAACAAAAAGTTAATATCAATATCTAGTATTTGATTAAAACACCAAGTAAGTATTCGAAATTACTATCTTATAGATATCTCTACATTGGAGGAGACCTACACTCAGCATTGGGTGGCTATAGGTTGAAGAAGAAGAAGAAGATATATCTCTACAAAATAGTAAACATTCACATACTATTAAGTAATGAGCACCCACCATTAGACATGACGGAAATTATTAACATAGATCACGCCTGTATTCTTTGCGAGGTAGAGGTGAAATGTTATCGTGAAAATATTTCTTTCAAAGCAAGCACACAAGTCCCTGGATGTCGAAAACTGAAAGATGATCCAGGAAATGGACAATTGGGCAGCAGCGTTGCCTGTGATCTACAATATCGTGCACTGCACTCGCTAATCCTCTTCTCAAGGGGAGGTCTACGATCAGCAGTGGATTGTTGTGACTTTAGTAGCAGTAAGTAGATTTAGTACATAAGCACCGAAATATTACACCAAATACCGAATTTCTCGCTAGCCCTGCGACATACAGCCACGATACGAAGGACGTGACCGGCCATCACTTCGAAGCCTCAGTGTGGTATCGCCATAATATTCATTCTATGATCCTGGGATCTCTCTACATCTCTAAACAGATTAAGTCGTCATAGAGGCTTAATGATCTTAGGACTTTTATTGCCTATGAACTTAGAAGTGATACTGAATTAACGATTATTATATGCAGTGCCAGACCATTAACCTAGATGACTATCATATCTACCTACCTTCTAATATCTTTTAATGACGAGTCTAGTCTCAACAAACTACGTTTCACCATTTGCCATAAAACTAATGCTATACGCTTTATATGCTTTTTTACTGAAACGCATAGTAAAAAAGGCATAGCAAAGGAATATATAAAATTATTTTTGAAGTAGGTATTGTTTTACTGATCAATCTTTAATTTAAGTAGACTAATTTCATTTATAGATAATACCCATGACTACAATTTTCGGTATGTACAATGTTGTCATATCAAAATTACGTGAGTTTCCTTCCGTGATAGTAGGTACCTACTAAGAATGCCGAAAAATAGGAGGACTTGTTAGTATAAACGATCAAAACTTCTACTATCATCATTCTCCTTGCCTTATCCCGTTCCCTTATTTGACGTAGAACCAAGTTTTTACACAGAGCGACTGCCATCTGACCTCTGCAACCGGAACGCTAACCTGTCCCAAATCCTAGGTTAAGTCACATTCAAATATCATCTGAATTGAAATTTTATTTGAATGTAGGAAACATCACGATGTTTTTCCTTCACCGTCGGAGCAGTCAGTAAATGTATTAGTTAAATAAACTATTACCATCAAGCGTTATAAGGTACAGCACTTATACGTATATTCTTTACTGCAGTGTGTAACAGTTTTCTATAACTTAATAAACTTTGGCATATAAGTCAGGAGACTACAGAATATATAATATTACCAGATTAAACTAGTAATCAAAGTAACATACGTACCAATTGATCGACGACTGCATTTACGTCTTAATCCCAACTTCCAAGATGGCGGATCTCCATAATTACATCACTTAGCAAGATAATTAAAGTTAGTAGTGTGCTCCTCAGATGTTATACCAAGCTAAATGTGAGTAAATACTAGGTACAGCTAGAATCCTATCATTAGTCTAGCTGTTTATCTTAAAAGCTTTGCCTGCGCTGTATTGGGTTTATCCGTGGGAATGATATGTATTTCCAAAGTAAAAACCACTAGAACCTTTTCTAAAATAAGTAAGGTTCCTCTAGATTATTTAATGCACGTAGTTTTTGATAATAAAAGGTTTGTTTTTTCCAAATAATTTCCGACATCACACCTGTATAATTCTTGGTCATCGTCGGAGTTGAAAAGAGTTGGCAGAGAAATAGAGGGAAATCTTCAATTTCCACAGGAAGGCGATTTTATAGGTACCTATCCTTGTTTCTCATTTCATTGTGATTGCCGTTCGATTCCGACTTAAAATAGCATCATCCTCCCGTGACTAAGGAACCCAAGGGTTTAATGTGTATAACAATTTTAGGCGACAGGCTGACAACCGTCACTTTACGGCCGTTGACGGTCCGCTTACTTCGCGACATCATATCATACAACATAAAGGCGTGATTTAGTCATTTCGATCATCGGGTTCCTTTTTCTGTGTTGGATTAAATAGAGCTAAATATACTAGCAAGATAGTTATACTGTTTGCATTATGTTTGTTGCCTTATAGTAGAATACACCTACATTTTGCCAGGATGTCGGTCTAGCGCCGCGAACTGATTTGCTTGCTCACCGATTTGAAATAAGCCATGACGCGGTGCAGACTCGCAAATTTTCAGAACTGGCTGAAATAATAACGATTTTTTATTGTCCAGCATATGTCTGTTAACTGAGTGACTGTGAAAACAGACGATTAGTCCATGCACTGTCATTTTCAATAGGTTTCGAAAAATATATCTAAGACACGTCATTATTCAAAAGTCAATGCGTTCTTCGTCATTTCTAGTCAATTTAATCGTGCATGTCGCCTTTTTGTGCCTATTTTGGTAGTTATAGCGCATTTTGCATAAAATTATAAGACTTGACACGACTCACAAATATCACCTATCCTTGCTAAACTTATTTGACAGATAATTGCAGCACTATTTTAAGTTTATAGAGAATTATCTGAATTGCGGCACATATCACCAGTTTTTATGGCTTTCATTTTGTTCTTAATAATGGTACCACGGATTCTCATGCAAGTGCTTGCGTGTTGAGCATGATCATTCCTCGCAACCTGCCATTATGAAATGCATGAAATTCTCGCAATAATATAACTTTATTAACAGCTCCATTTGGCAGGTGCTGGTTCCTAGCGCTACATCGTGGTGGGTGGCCTGCGGGCCGTCATCGCAACTCCGTGGTAATCAATTTTGTACGCCCCTCAGCTGCGCAATGTCATTCCACCGAGGTCTGAAAACGACAGTGGTTTGTGTTTTGTGTCGCAAGTTTCTGGACGTTATTTAAGAAATGATTTGGTACCGTAATCACAATTCATATTACTTTAACAGTAGATTACGCACCTAGGAATGTAACCTATCAATTTAATTTAATATATTGACTTCTAGTTACTTATTTTAAATTATCTATCTTACTTCACTCTTATAATGTAACAAATAACTATATATATATATATAGGCACAATCTCACTAAGATTAATCTTCAAAAAGGCCGCCTCGGGTCGTGCCTGGTGGAAATGTGTTCAACACGCAGGCGGCATTTCCTCGTTGGATCGCTAACGATATGTGCTGCACCAGGTATGACTCGGTACGGGGTTCTGATCGGCGGATGCGCCTCCCTAATTCAGTGACGAACGCCCGAGCCTCTGCACCCCAGGCACCGGTCACCTCCACCGCGAAGGGCAAAAAATTATATTGCCCAAGGAGGTTTGCGTATTTTTGCCGTTTTTGGGAGGCCGCCCATTCAGCTGCCGATCGGGCCTCGCGGATGGAGCGCGGTAGGTGGGATGCGGCAAAAGTGCTGACACAGGTTGCATCCCAAACGAGGCACCGGCCTTTTTCCCATGGCACAAGTGTGAGCCCGTCAGGTCGCTTCCCGTCAACGCGGCTTAGCCCCGGGGGTTCGAGGGTGCAAGGCACTTCGGCGGACACTAAGGCTCGGCGGATGATTTCATTGAGCATATGGTGCCGGGGAAATCTCCCTGCACTCTTGTTGCAGCTCAGCCCGTGATGGGCTTTAGTATCCACCGGGGCACCGCATTTGCAAATATGCGGCTCGCAAACATTGCACCCAAGTCTTAGGGCAGCCGCCACTCTCAGGGAACTATTGTCCAAAATAGTACCCAGGTGTGGAGAGGGTAGAGCATGGAGCCAGGCCCCTGACTCAGGACAGGAAGCGGCCTTTAAGCGTGCTACATCAACACCTGACGCTGCCTCTATCAAGCTTTTAAAGGCTGCTTTACAGACCGGCTCGTCCCAAAGGCGCTGGACGGTTGGGTTATCGGGATGGGCAGCGTTGGGGCATCTCTGGGTCCAGCACGTCAAAGCCTCATCCGCGAAAGTTATTACGCTGCCACCTTGGTGATTTAAAATTCTAGTGACGAGCTTAATCACTCCGTAGGACGAGGCCAAGAAGGCTGGGACACCAGCGTCAGCCATTCTTCGGATACCCAGACCGCCGTGACGCACTGGCAGGGAGGCCTGTAGCCACTGATTGTCATTGAGGTCTACATTGAGAACATCCTCCAGCATGAGTTTGAGGCTGTCGTCCAGTAACTTGACATCGTTGGAAAACAGCCACGTTGGAGACGTTCTCATTGTATACACCAGCTTGGGCAATGACAAGCAGTTTCTAAAGAGAGTCAGTGCCACATGAGCCGGCCAAATTCATATTAGCATTGACTCTATCGCAAATAATCTTGGTACCATCTATCAATTTCATTGTCCGTTCTTTTTCGAATATCATCTACCCTTATAAACATATTGTCTACATTCATCTTATTGATCTCACTGCTGTGCTAAGGTCGTTTTTCTTTACATATATCAATTATTGTATCAGATCGAAACGATCTTCAGGGTGTTTGCATGGTGCGGCGAAAAGTCGATAATTATGTTTTTGAAACGCAGTGATGTTTTTAGGTGTGTAGTGTAGTACATAATGCTGTGTATTGTTTAAGTCATGCCATATCATTTACGGCTAATATCGGCAACTTAAAACAAAATAAATTCATTTAGACGTGTCTAATAGCCTAACCCTTACCTTAACAGACACAACAGTTCGGCGTATGACGTCCATTAATATTTTATTTGGAACGCTGTAGAACGATCCATTTGCGCAGACGCACCCTGACGACGTCGCGTCGCTGCGACGACGTGGCGACGACATTTCGTCACGCACCCCCTCGCTGTCTTGGAAAATGTCGGTCTATTGTGCCAGCCGACTGTGCGTGGGATCATTATTAAATTGCTCGCTCTTCCAGATGCCTTGACAGTCGATTAAACTCGCCTTGATATGAAAAAAGATTTTTTTTATACTTGTATGCTATTACGGTAGACTTGGCAATCATCGCCGTACCTACCAAGCAACTTGTAAATTGCAAATACCTATCAAAGAGCACGGACGTGCGTGCGTAAAGGCACGTAGAGGAAACCACCAGCCATCAACCACCAAACATGGCGAACACTTGACGACGTCAACGTCAACCTTTTTACGACCAGTGATAGACAGTAGGTACAGCCACTCACTATCCATGTTAGGATCTAAACAAAAAGTCAATGAAACCAACCGTTGCATGCCCCATAATTGGTAACGTTATAATTCCACATAACCACACGCTATTATTTGTCTTATCTACCCTTCAAATTAAAGCAACCCTTTTAATTTCGTGATAGCTTTTAGTTGCCTGAGGCGAGTTTGTATAAACAACGTACAAAATTGTAGCTACAGAGATAACATAGAATTCTTAGTACAGAGCAGACTTGAGCAGACCACCCACGATGCTCGACTCCCTTGCCATACAAACTTATGGCCAAGTTTCGCAAACAATGCTCTGCCGGTGTACGATGACTCAATTAGTACACAGATACCGGACAATAGGCAGTAAATAGTTGACCAAAAGCCACCAACCTCATCCGAAGATTCCATAAATAGAAATCATAAAGAACTGAGATATGACAAGTCATTTTGTTCATCCATTTTATGGACCTTTGTGATACTCATAAAACACTCGTAAATTCCAAAATTCTTCGTGGCTTAGGAAGTTAAGGTGACATAATGGTGTTTATTCTAAAAGTTTTGGGGAAAAAGCGTACCGTAAAAAGCGGTGATAAAAAGAATTTTCAATCCCACGGGCAGGCAAACAGTGACATTACAAAATCGAAAGTAAACAGGCTATAATCAATCATTAACAGGTAATTGTGTCAGTGGCGTGTCTGGCAACTCTGTCGAGCTGAAAGTCGGTTAATGAAAGGGCAGGATGTTTCTGTTCCCATCTGATCTGTGTTTTTTCTGCCCTCTTCAAGGTGGCATTCGGCGGCTGAACAAACTTAGCCCGGAGCGCGACATCGATAATTCACTCTTCAATCTTCGTTTCATCTCACGATACTGTTTCCATTGTAGATCAGACAAGACTGATGACAATACGGGAGTAGTTTTCGGGTGATAGAATATCGACATCCGAGTCTACCTCGGGGCAAAGACATCACAGACTTGCCTGTGGAATAACGCAAACAAACGATATCTCCTTTAAATCATAACGATCACAACGTGCTACTCATAGTTGCTCATAGATTCTTGATTGATTTTATCGTCCAATACAGGAAAAGCAAACGTAATAGTCGGAGAATATGGTCTTACTGTAGTCGAGTAGATGATGATCGGGTTTATGGGAAGTGTCGAGTATTAGTTTCTTATGAGTTCATAGTTCATAGTTCATTTATTTCGGAACAATATACATTGTACTAGCTGGTACCCGCGACTTCGTTTCGCTGACTTAGTATTTTAGATGATAAAATAACCTTGTTTCCTTCACTAACGTCCTAAATTATACATGCTAATCTGGGCCCCTATTAGTGCTCCTTGTGGACTGCGTCAGGAACACCAAACCTTCGAAGTCTATATGCCAGCAGAAACTACCCATCAAGCAGAACAACTTTTGTTTTCGTGCCATATCTTTATCTCGTATAGTTTAGGTGGGCTCCTGGTTGTGCACCTGGTGGTCTACATCAGGTACTGCAAACTTTCAAAGTCTATATGCCACCAGAAGCTACCCATCAAGTTAAACATTTTTTGCTTGGTGCCATGTCTGTATCTCCTATAGTTTAGGCGGGCTCCTGGTGGTGTACCTGGTGGTCTACTGAAGGTACTTCAGACCCTCGAGTGGTGAAAAAAAGTAGCCTATGTCCGTTCTCGGTATCTTACTAATCTCTGTGTGAAATTTCATGATGATCGGTTTAGTGGTTTGGCCGTGAAAGCGTAGCAGACAGACAGAGTTACTTTCGAATTTATAATATTAGTATGGATTGAAATTGTCTTAAACTAGTTTCATGTACAATCATTAAAACGAAATAGCAAATACATTTAAAAAATACAATGTCAGTGAAATTATATAAAATACTACAATAAAAAAATGATAATAATAATAAGTTCTATAAGCGAAATATTTACTTAAATACATAAGTAAATGACGGAAATCGTGCCAATGAAAACACACCACTGCAGTGGCCGGTGGCACAGATAACCGTGTTTCCTGAGCCACGGCGATCACAGTCGCAGTATTATTTACAATAATCTGACGCGCTCCTCGTGAGAAATATCGTTTTTTTTACTATCCGACCGGTCTAGTAGTTCCCAGGGTAAAATTAATTTCTCGCCGTGTGACTGTAACGTAGGTAGCCAAACATAGGAAATGAGAGTTATCTTAAAATAATGACATTAAATCATATTACCAGCAATAATGCACAGCTGAATATGATGGGGGGGTCTTACGATTACGAAGTATGTAATACCATATTCAGCACGTTTCGCAGGCTGATTGTCGAGCAGTGTAATAATATCAACGTAAATTTTTAATAGGAATAGAACCACGATAGCTATAGTTTTGACACAGTTACTAAACAGGATCAAAGTCCAAACAAAGTTAGTTTACCAAAGTCGGATACAAAGGCAGAGACTGCAAAATGGTACCACAGTCGGCGACAAAAACTATAATAAGGGTAAGAACAGCACTCCCAATACTGACAGCATGAAGATTTTCAAACTGAACAGTTTCACTCTTGAAACATATATCAGAAAACTCCCATACAAAGACACAGCAATATTTTTTTGATGTTTCCTGAAATATGATTCATTATTCCTTTAGACTGTTGGTCAGTTTTATTGTCACAATGCACCCTAAGATGTTTGGAGAGTTGTCTTTTACACCCTGTGTTCACAGCTTGTTTAAAGCTCTACTCGGCAATACTACGAACCCAACATTAGCAGCGGACCTGCAAAACTTACAAACAATATTTGTCACCCAGCAGTTACGAGAAGGCTTCTGTATAAATAATCCGTGGGCAAAAAAACACGGAGTGTTCACTCTTTAGGCCTACTGCTCACTAGACCCAGTGTGTCCAATTAGTAACATTGCATTTTACCTAATGCACTTGTCCCTAATCTTTCGTTTTTCGTGTGGCACACCAAGTCGTCAAAGGACCCGATGTACCCTGGTGTCAGAGATATCTGTACAACCACCTATTTGTAGTAGCAGTGCCACTGATTAAGTCAGATGAAGTTTGATAAGAACAAACTATTGCTCTGCCTACCCCGCAAGGGATAAAGGCGTGATTTAGGTATGTATATATGTATGTACCAACAATCCGCATCGCATCGCATAGCCACTTTTTACGATATTCATGGATAGAACTAGGTTCATTGTATTTTAACCTAGGAATAAAATAATTCAAAAAACACACAAATGTAACGAAAATCTTCAACAATCAAACTAAAGTCAAGACTTTATGTGTTAATTGTACCAAACTTCACCTGGTACAATTAACACATAAAGTCACCTTGTTCATCTTCACCTTCAAATTGTGCCTGTACGTTCTAGTGATGGATTCAATGTGTATAAAGCAGTGTCACTAACAAGTGCCGTGTGATGCCGGTTCAGAATAGCATCTCCCCATTTCTTCCCGCGGGTGTTGTAAGAGGCAACTGGGGGACTCGAGGGTTTATTGTGTATTACAACTTTAGGCGACAGGCTGACAACCTGTCACTACAATTTTATAGACGGCAGTCGTTACACAACCATGTCAGAAGCCTGCTACTTGTAGAAGGCGGTTGAAAAATTCTGACACTAGGGTTCATCGGGTCGTTGGACGACTCAGTGTCCCACTCGAAAAGAAAAGAAGAAGACTACAGTGATGCACGAATCATCTAAAGGGCCCTTAATATTTGTCAGACGTGGCTATAGCGACCGTATTTTTATGGGCGTTAACGCTCTGCCTACCCCGCAAGGGATAAAGGCGTGATTTATGTATGTATTTATATACATGTACTGGTCTAGCAATGGTGGAATAGTAAATTCATTTATTTATAAATGTCAAGTACAATAAATTATCATAATGTCAACTTAAAACTAAAATAAAATAAAAATACAAACAGGAGCTACGAAAGGTAGCCTAGTCAAATAAACCCCCGCACAGTGTCCCCGGACCAAACGTGCCCATAGCACTAGCCGCGTTGCCCCTTTGGATTGCCAGGGAAATTCGCTGAGCCAAGAAATAGCACGATCGTGGGTCACCACCCCTGTCTCTCAATCGCTGTCCGATGTCAGCGATCAGTTTCTTGGCTTCTGAGCCCCACGGACCAGAGGTTTCCACAGCAACTATGTACTAATTTTCATGTACTAACTAGACCCACTAGGTCTAACTGACAGTGGGTCTATTAAGTGAACGGCTCAAAACCCCTTGGTGCAGACGGTGATTGTTTGTACTAGCGTTTAGCGGGCCCTTCTTACTTGGGCACCACACGACGGATAAACAACGAGGCAATCCTGCGCCCGCGCACCCAGGAGTTTTGCATTGCTGCGTCATAAGGTGACCATGCGGCTGCTGATAAAGGAGACAAAAGATTTTTGCCTAAACAGGAAGAAAACAACAAACAGAAAAGTATAAAAATCAACAGTCATTCAGTAGGCCTCAAAAGAGAAGATACAAGGCGTATATTGCTGATGAGATGAAGTTTAGATCTGAATGACCCTGGGATCGCCACTGAAAATTATGAAGAATAAGTTTTGGGAGCTAGAAAACCAGAAACCACTTGAAGTCATCGAGTCAGCTGTAATATTTAATACTACGTACTAGTACTGTTTTACGACAGAACTTAGTTTTCTCAGATTCTCGTAATATTCTTCAAACACGGTAATTTAGATACCTTCGTTTGCCTTTGCTTATGGAGTCCCTACTTTCCTGGGATTGTATGACTAAGCTGTGTACACAGGACGCGCACAGTAGCTGTTTGTGCTACCTGTGCTACGCTCTACCTGCGCCTGCGCACCCCCCCCTCACCCCCCCTCCATATCCCATAAACACTCCTTATCATAAATACTCCACAATCCTCAGGCAAAGTACTCCAAAGGATTCTCAAATCAAACAAGCCGATCGCAGTAAAAATACCACTCGAAGGACTACAACAGTCAAAACTTGAACTCATTCTACTTTTAATTAATCCAGACAGTTCCAGTTTACATAACCACAATTTTATTACGGAAAGAAAGGACCACATCATAAATCTTCTGCCTGGGACATGTTTCCGAGCGAAAAAAGTAACATATGTCCGAATCGTGTTTTAGAGGGACTAATTTCCTTTTGGGATTAATATTTTTTCGTCGTTTTTGTGGAACAAGAGGGCCACCCACGTCGATGGGGGATGTCATGCTCGTAATGTCAGCGTGGGGGACATTAGCACGGTGCCTGTCAACGGATCCCACTGCTTGAGGAAAGCATGTTGCTGATTGTGGACATAAAAGCTCTCGGCGTACTGATATGGGGAGATAAACATGATTCCCAACTGAGCTCTATGTTGGCGCTTGGTGTTCAGACAGGCGAGACAATAATTTTATACACAGGCATTGTACTCGTTGTGATTACGACTCCGTCCATCATGTAGAGCATTTTGCTATGATTTATTACAGTGGAAATTATACCAACATGAATAATGCAAATAATTTTCAAGTTTTATGCGCAATGCTAAATCCAGCTTTATACTTTGCTTGCAGTAACAACATAGTAGAGCTAGTGGATTTATTTATTTTAATTGGATATAGCCATTTAGATAACCGTATATAGATAACTCGAAAATATGTAGTAACATAGTGACTATAAACTTTAAGTTTGCGCCAACGCACTCAGCGTAATTACTTGTAGCTGTAAAGGAACAAAACGTACAGAACCATTAACAGCTAAATTATTTGTTTTATGCGAAAAAGCAATACGCATAAACGTTCAGAATATTTACGACATTTAATAAATCTTTCGGGGTTTTAATATCGGTAACTGTGGGTCGGTTTTGGTTCATTTTGGCCGTACAGCACGCGTCTGCGACTTGACCACAAGGTCTGGCCGGACGTTTTAAAATATGAGGGTCCCTCAGAACGCCAAAAAATAAAAACCTCCACGTTTTATTATCCTCTAACTCCATTTATAAACAGACAACTCGGCCATACCTCATTATACCTCCGCTAAATTAAGATCTTCAATACGACCGCACCGTAAGAGATGTCATTCGATTTATAAAGGCCTCACGGCAAATTTACGACGACACATTTTTTATTGCTCATTGTGTAAAGATGCGATCAACAGATTCTAAAATGATCGGAATATCGGCGTTAATAAAACGTATCTCCGATTTCGTGATTCTCGATTCGGTGTCGTATTCGTGGTTCGGTATAAATAATAAACAGATAGTAGCTTTATATTTAGGAGTGGAGAATCGTCTTGGGTGGTCCGTCGTGGGCCGGTCGCAGGCGGATAGAAGGTCGAGATTTGTCGGATACGGCGCGGTCGAGTGGAGTCGGAATAGATGGCGAGGGGGATATATCGTGTGTCGGATCGGATCTAGCTTTCTGGGCAGCCGAGCGCCTAGATCCGTCACCTCGCGTCGGCGGCCGCTTGTCCGCCGTCGCCGCCATTGCCCGCCGACATAGCGTGATGATAGATTAACCCTCGCTACGTACACATACGAAGCTTACAGGAACATAAGTCAAGCTATTTGCAGCATCAAAGCCAACAATGTTTCACGAATCTCTCACTTTATGGCCCAAAAGCAAAACGCTAACATTCACGTTAATTACTCATAACATCTTGTAATTACACACATAAAACGAACCTCATAGCGTATAGTTTTCAGAACGCCGGCCGTAAAATAAAATCACATATTCTGCGAAGGCGAACCGATCATTACATCCTATTCTAATGCTACCTATCCACTTCCTCATATGCGGCGACTGACCATCCCTGTAATTATAGGCCCTAGAGTCGGTTTACGAGCTTCTAGGCTGAGGCTTTACGGCACAAAGCCTACGGTGACCTTCCGAGAAGTGGGGCCGACTGGACCCGACAATGTCGGACCACCCGCGAAGCCGATTGTTACGCTGTCAGACAAATAGGCACTCGAAGCCATTATTTCACGACAACTCATATTCACAATACAATTAAGTCGTCTTACATTTTAATCACCGGAGGCTTTTGTTGGTGGTTGCTTTGTTGTCCTAATAGGATTTCGAGACAAAACGCGACGAACTTTGACGAGACGTTACGAGGAAAAGGCTGACGAGTTTGGCGGTTCAAAGAAGGTAGGGTAGGTACTGCGAAACTAGCGCCACTTCACTTTAAAAAATCTTTTTGGGACGTACAGTCTGCCTATAAAGTCTTGATGCGAAATAAAATGTAACTTTGTATGAAAAATTTTTGCCATACTTAAAACCATACTCAGATTTGACAGATCGTGAAAAAAGTAGCGCTCTCATTTTGTTTCAATATTTTATTTATAGACATTATGCATGCCTGCGTCTGAAGGGATGATTTTTAGATAATAGTCAAAAGTGAAACAAACTTAACTTTTAGTATCAAGCATAATATGTGGTTATTTCCACGACTTTAAAAACGGCTAATATTTCATAGAGATTGCGGGTTACATTTTTAAATAATTTGAAAATCAGATAGATAAAGGGCATTCTACACAATACACATACACAAATCACGCCTTTATCCCTTGCGGGGTAGGCAGAGCTTTAACGATCGCAAAATTACGGTCGATATCGCCACGTCTGACAAAATTGAGGGCCCTTTGAGACGATTCGTGTATCACTAGTGACAGGTTGTCAGCCTGTCGCCTAAAATTGCAATACACATGAAGCCCTCGAGTCCCTTAGTTGCCTTTTACAACACCCGCGGGATGAAATGGGGTGATGCTATTCTAAGCCGGCATCACACGGCAAGGACATTCTAATCTAATGTAATGTTTACCTTACACGAAAAAATACGATTTTTCGTGTAGTGGCGTTAGTATCACGGCATTATGCGCCATAAGGATGTGTTTACTGACAATGTTAAAATATTTTCGTGCTTTTCAATGTACGGTTTGATGGATCACTTGCTGTCCGATGATTTATTGTTTGATCAAAACTTGTATTTCAACGTGAAATGAACCTTTTAATACACAAATACATATCACACCTTTGTCCCTTTCGGGGCAGGCCGATCGTTAAAGGCCGTAAGGTATGGTCCCTCGCTATAGCCACATCTGCTGTGATGTGTTTGGGGTACTTTTCAGAAAAACCATGTATCACTCTAGTGGCAGGTTGTCAGCCTGTCGCTTAAAATTGTAAAATACAGGAAACTACAGAGGCCCATAATCGCCTCATACGGCACTAGCAAGAACGAAATGGAGTGTTGATATTTAAGCTGGAAATCTTTATAAATGTGTATTTTGTTGCAATTCATAACCAGTGCCGGAACTTTAGTCATTTAGTTTTCTGTAACCGTAGAATTGTGATAGATAGCCGTGTTCGGTGTTTACCATACTAGTAACATTACTTCTAGTTTCTCCATACCGAACAAGGAACAGATACTCTCGATTCTATATTACAGATTTCTAACCGCATATTTTCTATACAAGCTTGAGAGGAGGCAAGAAATATCGATCTTTCAGTCTTTGATGATATATGGACCTACCCGCACTGTAAAAAAAAAGGAAATATTTCTAGCCAATTTTGAAGTACCTACATTCTCATTCTCAATTTTTTATTACTGATTTTCTAACATGTTGTACATAAGATCTTAAGGTAAATTCAGTCACACTGCTAGGGTATCGCAATTTGGCACTGAGCTAAACTGAAAAAGTATTTTTCCAAGGAAATGTTTTTTGTCTAATTGAATATCAATATATGCCGTGTGATGCCGGCTTAGAATAGCATCACCCCACATCCTTCCCGCGGGTGTCGTAAGAGGCGACTAAGGGACACGAGGGTATTGGTGTATTACAATTTTTAGGCGACAGGCTGACAACCTGTCACTATAGTGATACACATGTTTTCTGAAACAACCTTGGAAAACAATCCTAAAAATGTCAGCCGTGGCGATAGCGACCGTATTCTTTCGGTTGTTGACGCTCTGCCTACCCTGCAAGGGATAAAGGCGTGATATATGTATGTATGAATATCAATATATCTCAAAAACCAAATTTCAACCTAACGCAACGCCATCTATATAGCTCGAGATCTGTTATAATATAGAGACAGATAGAAAAGTCCCCACTAGTGAGTTGCAGACTTTCTTTCCTGTTTTTAAAAATATCTTCTTGACTTGTATGTCAGCTTGGTGACGAACGAGCCAACGAGCCGATGATTTTTGCAGCAGTTAAGACAGTAACATGATATCAACTTTTTGTTAGAAAGCTATAATACATTCACAGTGTCATGAAATGAATATTCTGTTCTGACTAAGAATTAGGATCTCTTGGACTGATAGCAACACTTGTGTGAACTAGATGACGCTGTTAATATTTTTACAGATAGAGGGACTATTTATCAATTTCAGTTACTCTTATCTATGGGAAATAACTGTTGAATTTAAGAAAAAAGCTCTCATTCGTAGCCACCTACTATGAACTAAACCAACAGTTAAATAATTCCCACTTTTTGTCTTATTTAGTGGCCAACATGCGCTCGGTCTCTAGACCATAAGCAGTTTTTTTCAGTGTTTCATGGCACTCCCCACTGGCAGGCCGCCATTTGATCTTCCTCTTCGTCGTGTCAATGGATCATTATATTTTTGATTGCCAGTATTTGGCGACCGTAATGGCGTTCTCCGTTGCTTGGATCAGCTCCTCCCTGCTGCAAGAGACGGGCAAAAGAGGACACCTAATAAGGTGCGCGATAGATTGAGATGGGGCCCCACAGTTGCATTGCACTTGCGTTTTGTCGATGAAACCCCATTTCGCCATTTTAATTTGGTGCTTCTCATTTAGTTTGGTCAGTACAATTCCCATTAGCTACGTGTTTCGGATGGCACGTTAAGCCGTAGGTTCCGGTTGCTGTCTATGATCACTTAGACACAACCACGTCAGAAGCCTGCTACTTGTAGAAGGCGGTTGAAAAATTCTGTCACTAGGGTTCATCAGGTCATTGGACGATTCGGTGTCCCACACGAAAAGAAGAAGATTAGCTACGAAATTGTACTTTCAGAATTGAACCCTAAGCCCGATTCGATTACGTACAGCATTCAGTGTTCAAGCCCCACCCTTCCGTCTGTAAGTAATTCACAATTTATGGAAACAGTGGCTCACAGTGGCTGTGTTTCCATAAATTGAAATTTATTGCGCGTTAGATAACAAGATATAGTCTGAGATAAAGCCTACGCCACGAAAGGAATCCGGTGAACACGGCACTTATCTAAAGAAATATCTCATGGATTTACACCATTTAAATACTCTATACCCCATTTCATTCCCGTGGGTGTCGTAGAAGCCGAATAAGGGACTCGAGGGTTTCATTTATATTGCAACTTTTAGGCGATAAGCTGGCAACCTGTCACTATAGTGATACACGTCTTATATGAAACGACTCTCAAGCATTTGCCAGACGTGGCGATAACGACCGTCGTTAACGCTCTGTCTACCCTTCTAGGGATATAGGCTTGATTTGTGTATGTGTGTACGTTCCTCGAGAATAGTTGTTCAGTTTAACAACTAGTGTGAACACACCCTGTTTTCCCGTTGTCCCGCTGATGTCGGGAAACAACGAATCACTAGAGAGCAATCTTGCAAAAGCTGAAACCATTTGGGCCGCTATTTCACGTAACAAAAATCGTGCAAGTAGGTACCTACTTAGCACAATTCGTCGAAATGTTAACACCCAACTCACGCGCAGGCGGCACGCGCGTCGCATGCTTTATGTGCAGATTCGACTGCCATTGATTTGCAACTATGTTGCGAACGCCACACGTCTGGGAACGTATTTTTAAATCAGTGTAATTTTTAGAATTATTTGCACACACAGACTCACAGTGCTTTATTTATAAGAAGTCTAAAATTTCGCGATAGCTGGCACGGTAGGTCAGGGTAGCGGGTGGAAATACCCGGCCCCAGTCGCATTTATTCTATTTCACAATTTCATTTAGTGAAATTACATTTCACATCACCGTCCTTTTTCTTTTTTACCGTTTTCTTCCCCCTTATGATAATTTTATAAATACTTTGCGTACCAATATTTTTCCTCTAGTGTCGTCTGATGTCCTCTTCTCGTTCACTTTTCAGTAAGTACCTCTACTCTTGAGTCAAGCTATATTCTTCCTTTCCATTCCATCACCACATTTCAATTCGAATTCGAAAATATGTTTTTATAAGTATAACGAAATTCTACTGACTATAAAATACGTGTATCCTGGAAAGTACGCATTTGACGCCAAAATAAAAATCATTGTTTATGTGGCCTGCATAGAATGCCGCATTCCGTAAAGGCAATGCTCGCATTTTAATACAAGTACATACCCACCTACCCCAATATGGTGTGGAATGGTCTTCGTAGATGGGCAAGCGGCTGAAATGAAGCGGGCTTGTAAAATTGAGTATTTTAAATGGTATTTTATGGAAAGAACCACTAAACTAATAAGTAGAAATCCTTCTACGTCTAGGTCGAGAGCTTTGCTATTTGCTTAAGTAGAGAACAAGGTCGCCAGTTGTACCTCTGTTTTGTTGATTTAGAGAAAGCATTCGACAGTGTGCCTCGCGAAGCTCTCTGGATGGTGCTAGGAAAGTTAGGGTGCACAGAAAAGTATGTGCGACTCCTAAGACTCCTGCATGACGACATGCAGTGCTGCGTCTCTGTAGACGGTGAACAGTCTGATTTCTTCCCCGTCACCTGTGGGGTGAAACAAGGGTGTGTTCTAGCGCCCACACTGTTCGCCTTGTACTTTGCAGTTGTAGTCAAAGAAGTCCTAAATACTGTTTCCCAAGGAGTCCGCATCCGTTTCCGCACAGATGGCAGTCTTTTTAACCTGGCTAGACTTAAAGCGCGCACTAAAGTCTCGTATGCATTGATTACTGAGATCATGTATGCTGATGACTTGTGCTTTCTTGCAGAATCCCCAGACGGCCTGCAACAGCTAATGTCCGTTTTTCACCAAGCATGCTGTAAATTCGGCCTGAAGATCAGTGTCAAAAAGACGGAAGTGATGTCCTTAGACTCGCATGGTCACGAGACACTGGCGATTATGCTTGGTGAGGATATGCTGAAACAGGTTGATAAGTTTCGTTATCTGGGGAACACTATAACATCTAAGTGTAACCTTGATGCTGAGATCAACAGCAGAATCATTGCTGCAGCTGCAGCATTTGGGAAGTTGTGTTCCAAGGTTTTCTGCTCGCACGACCTAAAGCTAGCCACAAAAATCTCTGTATATATGGCGATTGTGCTGCCAAACCTTCTATACTCCTCCGAGACTTGGTGTGTGTATCGTCACCACATACGCACTCTGGATCGCTTCCACCTAAAATGCCTTCGCACCATCATGAAGATCAGATGGTCCGACCGAGTGCGCAATACCGAAGTTCTGAGACGAGCCAATGTTGGTGGCATTGAGGCCTATCTAATGCGTCGTCAGCTACGGTGGTGCGGTCATGTATCCCGGATGTCGGAGGAGAGAGTGGCGAAGCGCATCTTTTATTCTGAGCTAGAGGAGGGCAAGCGAAAGCATGGCGGACAACTCCTCAGATATAAAGATGTTCAGAAACGACACATGAAAAGATGCAACATTGAGCCCACTCAATGGGAGGGTCTGGCAGCACAGCGTCCCGAATGGCGCGGGATGGTTAAGAAGCAAGTCCGCGAGTTTGAGGAACAGCGTAAAGCAGACCTCGACGCTAAGCGCGATGAGCTGAAGGCCCGTCCACCCGTCGCCATTAACTATAATTATGTAAATGGCAAACTCACGTGTCCACTCTGTGCACGGGAGTTTACTGCCAAAATTGGCTACAATAGCCATCTCCGGGCGCATCAGCGCCGATCTGATTAGGAGTCAAAGTGGTCGCCATGGCCGAAATCGGTCGGAGAGATCATCATCAGCTTATACCTACACTACGGGCCAAGTCTTACAACTATGGTTCACGTAATTCTGTATTTTTAGTTTATTATTTTGATAATACGAAGGTGAAGCTAAAACTGGCAAATGAAATAGGCTACCTAGTAAAATAATACAACGGGGTGTAAGGAACAGCCCTCCGAATACTGATGCACTCTGCATTCAGACCATGAAGCTGAACAACTTCCCATAAGAATATATTTCAGTACACGTAAAAAAAAATTGAGTTCTTTTAAATGCAGTTAGCTGATCGTGATTTTGGATTTGAAAGTTGTTTTTTTTTGTCTTTTCCTGATATATTCCTAAAGGAATGCTGTTCGATTTCATGGTCTACCTACATGCACCCTATCAGTACATATTCGTAGGGCTGTCCAATGAAAAGGAATGTAACTTAGGGAATGTATGTTCAACGAAGCCGTTCGACTTATCTACACAGATTTAAGAGAAAGTGTAAGTGCGGTAACCGACGTGTCCCACTTATTCTATGCTGCCTTCCTATATTTTAAGCTGATAGGCTTACCTATTACGTTACGAAGTACCGGCACAAGCACAACCATTTACTCACGATGTCTAAAAGTAGTACGATCACCGAGCAAAAATGACATTTGTCTGTACGTATAACAAATGTAGAGAATGTAAAAAATATTTAGGTAAGTATAGGTATATTTAACACTAGCTGGTGCCCGCGAACTTCGTTTCGCCATAATATATCTTCCATCATTTATCAGCTATATATAGGACGACCACTGCTAAACATAGGCCTCTAAGAACCATAAAATAATATTAGCCAATATTAAATTGTTGGTAGGTAGGTACCAGAAAACTTGGTTTCTCAGGTAAGTAATTAAAAAAACTGTTAAATCGTAAAATTTCAATTTCCACATGCAAGAAAGAGTAAGAAAACGGTGGTTGGTTTATAGTGTTTAGTCTTTTAGAATCCCTATAGGTTCAGTTTCTTGAAGTCGTCTTTCCCTGCTACGATTTTTTAGCTTTCCAGTTCTCTTCCCTATATCTTCAACTTTCCGCCTCTTATGCCATTTTAGCAGATTTTATAAAACAGTGCAATATTTACTTCCAAGAGTATTAATTCCGTGAAGTAGACTGATGCCACATTTCTTGACATTGTGATGGAAGACTGAAGACCGAGTTCATGAGTGTGAATAAATAAAAACAAAAGCAAGTAATCATACTACTTATCCTATCCTATCCTACTTCCTACTAATAATATAAATACAAAAGTTTATATGTTTGTTTGTTACTCCTTCACGCAAAAACTGTTTAACTGATATTCATGAAATTGAACACAGACATAAAGGAGGTAACTTGGATTAACGCATAGGAAAGTTTTCTTCGCGAAAAAATGTTCCTGTGTGATGCCATGACCGATTTCCACACGGGCGGAGCCGCGGCTAGGGTTACGTTTAATTAAGTACCTAAGGCTATTTAATTAAGGTCGTGTGCTGCCGGCAAAGTAGATTAGCACCTCTCTTCCCGTGGGAGTCGTAAGAATCAACCGAGGGAGAAACCTGACCAAGACCGGCGGCCCTGAAGGAGGACAACAGAATCTACATTTAAACCCGGAACGGAGTCTTTGTTAGACGCGTGTGACAGAGGTCTATCCTGCAGTCAATTTGGCTCCGCACGTATCGACTCGAAGTTCCTGTGGTGTCAGTCAGGGAGCCCGAGAGAGTGGCGCAGGTCTTGAGCAACCCTGCGTTTTCCAAAATTACACTCCAGACAAAGCAGTGTCTGTGGAAAATCGGCTTATACCTATAGCCACGAAAAGTCTTATCTCAGATACTGATTTGATCGTCTGGCACAAACGTATAAAATATAACTTTCGTCAGGAAAATTTTACAGAAATATGGAAATATGTATCTTCTATATAAAATGTACCAGCCGATTGAGTCACTTTGTGTGGGAAGTCCAATTTTTATTAGTATTTCCAAAGAATATTTCAGAAAAAAGTTGTCGCACCCTGAAAATAATGTAGCTGTATTGTCGGCAAAACCTATAACATACTGTATGTGCCAGACAAACATTGGCTAAATAGCCTTAACCAAATTAGCGAGAAAATTTAAAAACAAAAAAGTTATTGCAATTTTCCCACGTAGATTACGCACAAAGAAAACGATTCCTATATGAAGTTTGTATCGTCTGGCCACGCAACTTGCACGTCTTGCACCACGGAACTTTTGTTTTCGAGGGTAATAATTATTGAATTATTAAAAGTGAAAATTATTCCAATATTAAAGCGATATTTTTGTAGTCGTCGACATATTCGTAGATTTTAGTTTCCTTGTCGTAATCATGAGCAATAATTCGACAAACTCATTTGTTGAGGTTATAAAAATACAGATTAAAAATATAAATACGGCCTCATGTTTTTTTTTTCTTCCTGTGCGCTTATTCAAAGCGACACAATACGTGCTGGCCAGTTCGAAATTTGAAATCAATCTCAGGTCCAATTATCCCATACACAATTACACATCCTTTTACTACGCGCCACTATGAAATTCACATGACCTACAAACTTATTTTATGTGTAGCAGCCAACCCCCCTTTTAGGGGTATGTTTTTTTTTTAGCCTATAACCTGGTCGGTGAATTACTTGACATTTTGGTACCATTTGATTCAAGATCCGTTCGGTCGTTTTCGCGTGATGCTTCCGCATATACACAAACAAACACACAAACATCGTACAAAACTCATTCATAGATGTCGCCACACGTCTTTTAAAACGCGCTATCGTTGTGTTTTCTCAAAACTATATAGGGTCAACGAACACTGACCTGTTACTGTCTTATTATATGTATAGATAGATAGTGAAATTGAACAACTTCACCGTAGGAACCCTGGGGGTTCGACTTGAATAGAATAAATTCTTGAATTCACCAAGAAACACGGCTCATGCGGCGTTACCTCACTTGAGGCTTTATCTAGGCGTTACATTTAAGCCTTGATATGCAAGCGAGGAGCTATAAAGAGGCATAATCGGCCTCTGCGTTCGGCAACGTATATCTATTAAACAAATAAAATTTAATTTTCTTTTGAAAAAATGCAACCTACCATCAGCATTTTCCTATGGCGTTGTCGCTTTCGACTATCGTTAGTAAAGGCATTAATTTTAAAAATGCCGCATTTGTATTTGATGGAATGATTTACTCGTAGACCATGAAATGAATCAAAAGAAAGTCTTTTAGTGCTGTACTTAAAATTGCGCAATTAGATTACGATTATCACAAAGCACTCAAACAAGTTTCTTACAATTTGCTCTACAATATTTGAGCACAGCAAATCATTTGATGCCCATAAACAACTTGTATGGAACCATTCGATTCGCATTAGCAGACAGCATTAAATCCCGCCTTTGGCAAAACGTAGCATTAAACTATTGATATTATGTTGTTATGTGTGAGTTACGGTATTGTGAGAAATGACGTTGACTAAAAACTGAGCTAGCTACACTACTACAGCCACAACAGTCTACTGCTGGACATGGGCCTCTCCCAATTGGCGGGTACTCCCATACTCACCACGCTTGGCAGGCGGATTAGCGAGAGTAGTGCAACGTGTTTCAGATTTTCACAGGGAAGCCACCCATTCCCTGAATTTCTCCCTTAGTCGCATTTTACGACAACTACAGGTAGAAATGGGGTAATGCTATTCTAAGCCGGAATCACACGGCGAAATAACCACAAACAGCTATAAAAAGCTTGTATCAATACCAACCTTCTGCAAAAAATAGAACGTACAAAATGTTATAGGCTGCGGTGTGGCTCGTTACTCTGTACAGATTATTCGTCGACTTTACAGATGAAAAAATATATAAATCGCCTACTTCTATAATCCTCTTTGCAGTATAACAGTTATACACCTACACAACTGGCATATCAATCTCTGGCTCTAAAAAATAGATAGCTGGCTGTAAAAAATCTAATCTACGCCAACTAACGACTATGGTGGGCTTATGACTCATTCAAGACCGTCGGCCTTCCAACGCAGGTCCATCCCTCATTCCTCAACCACACAATGTAGACAGCTCAGCTCTATGCCGGTCGCAATACCGTTTACATCTTCGCGATATGAAGCCAGTTTTTTCAGAGGTGAGACTTGTTACTATTATTGATGTTTCAAACATTCTAATTAGTGTGAACTACGACGCCGTCGGTGGCCGAAGAGGTTGTAGAAGTGACTCATAGAAGACAATCGTTATGCCATTGCAGGTCCAATATTTTTCCCTTAAACAGCCAAGTACATGTTGGTTACAAACCGATTCATAAGTAATGTTCACTTGTTCGAGAGAATCCAGTCTTTCAGAGGTGAGAGACTGGTCTTTCAAGTGATGACGTCCAAACTTTTGATCAATGCTAACTACGACGACGGCGAGCAAGCCTGCAGTCTGCCATCGCAGCTTGATTCTTCAACCTTTTATCTCACATTGTAGACATTTAAGTAAAATAATGGCTATATTACAAACATTAAGAAGGAACCGTTTCATTACGAATGTTCTGATATTTGCAACGTGAAACCTGTTTTTCAGAGCCGATAATGATGTGGTTACGTCGATGGTGGTCTAATGTCGAAGTGACTCACCATACAAGACAATCAGCCGATATCGCGGGTTAATCCTTCACTCCTCAGCCTCACAATGAAGACAGCACAGCTGTTGGCCGCAATGCCGTTACATGATTAGGTTCGTAACATGAAGAGCCAGTTTTTTCAGAAACCAAATTAGATTTTCAAACTACGATGTGCCGCTTAAAACTTTCAATCCATGCCAACTTTGGTGGTAGGCGAAGTGAGTCATTCACAGTCACGCCGCCTTCACGGGTCAATCCTACAAAGCAGACAGCTAAGCTACACCATGGTCACAATACCGTTCCCTAGCAAATGTCTGCAATATTAAGGCTGATTTTTTGCTGTTGCAAAGGCGCGGCGGCACTCGGTTTTAAGCTGTGAATGCTGTAATAAATTTGCCATATAAGAACTGAGTCACTCCACTTTTTATCATAGCTAGCCGACCAAATAAATCTACTTATTTACGCAAGTACCTTCATTACCTACTCTTAGAAAGCAGCTTGAAATAATCTGCTCTATCAATCAGGACAGTATTTTGTGATAACTTTGTTTCGTTCACGTATCGTCATGGTTAGCATAATAGATTCATGCAAATTGTGTGTGAGCATCGAAACAATCTTCAGGCAGATAGATCCCATAATAGAACAGAGCGTAGAGATTACTTGACTGTTGACAGCGGCTCTATAATTTTCTCCCTATCATCTCTAACAATCAGTACGTCTCATCAGCCTCTTCAAGAACCGAGGTGGTTTCAGGGCATGATCGACTGCTAGCTACCGCACGCACGCGCAGCGCTCGGACCCCATCCATCACAGCTGATTGATTGCAACCAGGGTCTTCAAACTTACTACTTTGATTATGGAAATGAAATCGTTATCAATATGCAAAATTACGAAGGGCAGAAAATCTTCAAACTTTCATACTTATAGTATACATTTAAATTTTGTAGCATTATAATTGGCTGTGTAACCCACATTAAAGTATAGATGACGCAACTAGTTACTTTCGCTCTTGCTAGTACGTATTGAATTGGATAGATGTCTCTAGTCACCTGAATCAAATTTACTAAACCATCTGTTTTGGTAGATTTTTATACTATTGTAAATAACGTAATATTATTGATTAGGGGTTCATTTGATGATTTAAACATGAATAAAGTTATAGTAAACAAAATTTGTGTAAGTAAACTTTTTATGTTATTGATATTGATCAAATAAAATATTAGAAATCCTTTGCGAAAAAAGGACGGAAGAAATTTTTACAAGACTAAATGGCAACCCCAAACCCTTAAACTAATATGTCAGATTGACGTCTGTTTTTTGAGTTTGTTTTTGAATTCGGTCGGTGCGCGTGAGACGATATTTTCATTAATTTCCTCTTTTTAAGTGGTTCTTAGCATTTGATGTTTTTCCCGTTGAGTTGAGCTATGCTCCTCCGGCTTTTGTTTTGCAAAAGGACTGAGATAGGACTCTTGATTGTGGATAAATAGTGAACATTGTGCCCAGTACTTTCAAACCGAACTCGTGTTCATTTTAGTGATAGTGGTGCACGTGGTCACGGTAGCTTGTGCCTATGCTATCATGTCATCAGACAGACACTGCTGCGTCCCCGGGTGTACGGAAAGTGGAGGTATGTATCTCAATTGTTCAGTTCGACCATTCATCACGGGGTTCGTAGGTATAGATAGACTTGACAAGGAGCGGCATGATAGGACTCTCAACTACACATTAAATTTATAACAAAATAACTCTGTTGCCGTCATAGAAGGGCAAACAAACAAAAATTAGTATGAGGATCGCAAGGGCAATCAGAAATCAATCGCAAGGATCATTTTCTCACACCATTTCCTCATGGTAAGATGACATCTCTACTTTTCGACCTATTAGTAACATTGCATTACATTTTTTCAGATCGCATTCTCCACCATTTTCCAAACCCAGAAAAAGATAGAGAAAGATTTAACACATGGTTATATGCCATTGGAGGAGCAATCTTGCAATTAGATAACCAGCACATTTATAAAAACCGTCGTGTGTGCCATTCACATTTTGAACAAAAGTACCATTGCCGGAATAAAGGACTCAGTAAAGTAGCAGTGCCTACATTAAATATACCAGGTTTGTATATTTAATCATACCTTAATATAGTTAGATTTCTTTAAAAATACAATTTAAGTACAGAACCCTTAAAAGAATGTACTTACTTACTTACTATGCTGGCTCAGCGACCCGAAGTAGATCTTGGCCTCCGATACAACCACAGGCCACACTTCCATGTTCTGCGTAGTTTGCATCCAGTCAGGCTTTTGGAGAGTGTGCAGGTCCTTCAGAACTTTGTCATTCCAGCGATATCCAGGTTGTCCAACCCAGATATGCTTTCTTTACCGCGCGATCTTCTTCCATCCGCTCCACGTGACCAAGCCAGCGCAGTCGAGCAGCTTTACCCTATTAGCCCGAGGTTGTCAGCATAACCTATGATTTTATGCTGGGTTCCGTTTAACTCAACTCCATCACTGTTCTCTAGTACTTTACGGACCACGTGTTTGAGCATTAGGTTAAACAGCAAAAAAGGATGTAATAAATGAATATAATAAACTATTTTTTTCAGATCTACTATCGACATCCAAGTTTGTGACATCACATACCCAAAAGAAGGTGCGGCCATTAACAAGCTCAGGTAATTTTCTTATTTTTCAATAACCATGAGTTGCATAAAAAAAAATTGCTCATGTGATGCCGGCATAGAATGCATCGCCCATATTCTTACCGGTGGGTGTATAAGAGGTGACTAAGGGACATAGATATATTGTCTATGCCTAATCGAGGTCAGTGCTTAGGAAGTTGAGGAGCATATATGTATCACAATTTTAGGCGACAGGCTGACAACCTGTCACTACAGTGATGCATATATTTCTATTATTCTACTTACAAATATGTACTATGTAAGTTAATCAACTGGCATTTGATTTCCACCATCTACAAATTATTATTAATAATATCATAATGAATACTCATGTTATGATATTTTTTGAAATAAATTAGAAATAATGGGCTGAGCAGTCCATGGGGACTAAAGGGGAAGTAAGATAATAGGAGGCGCTCGTGGAAACCATATTGCTTACCTAAAGACCACTAGCTGGTTGACCGAGCCTTGCTCGGAACTAATACCCGTCCCCAAAAGGTGCCCTAAGTGTGACCGATAATCGGAAAAAACTACATACTTACCTATAATAAAAAAAAAAAAACAAAAAAAGACAGATGCTCAATCCATGCTGATCCAGGTTCGATCCCGGGTCGTCTGCGTGGCGAGCAGGCACACTTGCCGCTAGGCTTCTTCTTCGGTAACTCAACTTGCGAAATAAGCCGTTTAGTACTACAGCAGATGGGCCGTGTATTTAAATCAATTTTTTATTTAGTTTCAAGCGATATTCGAAAATAAAACCTAGCTAGATCTATTTAGCGCCCCCAAAACCCTCTACATACAAAAAATCACGACAATCAGGGCTGCCGTTTCCGAGATCTCGATTAGAAATATATATATAGAAATATATTTATATAGGTATATACAATTCTTGCTCGTTTAAAGGTATTGGATTTAAAATGAAATAGGATGTTATGTATGGACATAACATCCTATTTCATTTTGGTTTATATTTGGTTTTCGGACGATATGGTTTCCACGAGCCCGTCCTATCATCTTACCTTCTGCCACTCTTTACATGTTGCATTATCTACATATATCAAGTGTGTTTTTTTCATTATTTTTTCAGATTGTGCTAACAAGCAATTAGCAAGCACAGTATCTGTGAATGTTACCTTTACAAAAGATAGAACGTTAGAACAGGAAAACATTGGTGAGTATTTTTTATTATGAAGAGTTCCCAGGGGAACCCAATATTTTAACAATTTTTCTGCTGACAAAGTCACATGTAAAATCTGTATAATTCACACAAATATTATAAATGCGAAAGTAACTCTGTCTGTCTGTCTGTATGTTACTCTTTCAAGGCCAAACCGCTGAACCGATCTTCATGAAACTTAGCACAGAGATTGCTAACATACCGACATACATAGCCAGCCCTTTCACAGTTTTATTATATGTATAGATGTAAATTTATTTTTCACTAAAATTATTATACTAATTTGCAGATCCCATGGTTGAAGGTGGAACAAACACTGTGTTGCATCAACAGGGAACTTTGGCTACAACATCTAAGCAAGATTCCCAAAGAAAAGGTAATTAATTACTTATTTTAAAAGAATTAGCAATGTCACATAGGAATAATATGAACTAGATGTCTGTCTGTCTGTCTGTCTTTGGACACGATATTTACCATTCTACTGGACCAATTGACTTTATATTATTTGGTTAGGTGATACTTATCGCTCAGTAACTTTTTGGGTATCAATTTTATTTAGGCACTTACCTACTAAAAGGGTGAGTGTGACCTGCTTTTAAGCGGTTTTTGACAGCCCCCTCTCAAGAAAAAAATTGATTATTTGATTAAGATTGCTAAGGCATAACCATAATATATGTACATTATTTCAGATCCATTGGCCTCATCCAAGTCTATACTGAGTGAAGCACAACCGACAACACAAATGCAAAAAAAGGTGGAGCCTTTAATTACGTCAGGTAAATATAATGTTTGTCATTCAATAATACTAAACTAAAATTGAAATCCAAACAGTTTTTTTTTACCTTATACAAACCGTCTTTATACCCCTACAGGATTAAATTGATTATTTGATTAAGATTGCTAAGGCATAACCATAATATATGTACATTATTTCAGATCCATTGGCCTCATCCAAGTCTATACTGAGTGAAGCACAACCGACAACACAAATGCAAAAAAAGGTGGAGCCTTTAATTACGTCAGGTAAAAATTATGTTTGTCATTCAATACTGAACTAAAAACTCTATTTTAACTCTATTTTTTAATACTGAACTAAACTTGAAATCCAAACAGTTTTTTTTTACCTTATACAAACCGTCTTTATACCCCTACAGGATTAAATTATTGTCCATCAATCCGTGTGTCAGGTTTAGACCCATTTTCCAAAATCATAAACAAAATTAATCCTACCTCATCGTCATACTAAGTGTATGAGAACATCAACACAAGTTAAAACAGTTAATTAATTTTCCTGGTCGGGACGAAGCGCTATCCCGACTCTCACTTGGTCGTTTATAATTATTTAAATTTAAATACCTTTTTTACAGATGTGCAGACTATATCGAAGAAAGTTACAAAAAAAATTATAAAGGTATCAAAGCTGAGTCAATCCGAGAAAGAACTCTATGATAAAGTGGTTGCCTTAAAAATTAAAGTAAGCAAATATAAAAACAAATTAAAAAAGCAGTCTGCGGAAGTAAAGGCTGCAAAGAAATTTGCAACAAATCCCACATTTATAAAAACCATAGAAAACTGTTCAAGTACAGCAAAATTGCTCATGCAGATTCAATTGCGGGAGAATAAGAAGAAAGAGAAAGGTAGGCGCTTCACTCTCCAAGAGAAGATTGTCGCTTTGTCGATTTTAAAACAAAGCCCCAAGGGCTATAGATTCTTCAGAAAAATATTTATTCTGCCTGCGCCACAAACTTTGATAAAGCTGGTTCAGCAAAGTAACCTTCGGCCAGGAATAAATCAAAATGTGTTTGCACAATTGAAGAAGAAAGCGGAAACTTTGAAAGAAGAAGACAAAATATGTATCGTTCTCTTCGATGAAATTTCGCTAAAGCCCAATGTTACATTTCATGAGAGGAAAGACAAAGTGACTGGTTTTGTCGATAATGGACTACAGAGGAAGTTGGAGTTTGCTGACCATGCTCAAGTTTTTATGATACGTGGATTGTTGAAAAATTACAAACAACCAGTTTCGTATTCTTTTTCGGCAAGCGCAACAAAGGGTCCAGAGTTGGCAGTTCAATTTAAGAGCGTAATAACCGAACTTCAAAAATCTGGAATGATTGTTGTTGCTTCAGCGTGTGACCAAGGCACAAATAATAGGCAAGCACTGAAATTATTACTAGATGAGACTAGAGGAATTTATTTGAGAAAAGGAGAAGTGGTCAAAGAAAAAGTAATTCTGATAAATAATCAAGAGATAATACCTCTATATGATCCCCCCCACCTTCTGAAAGGATTGCGGAATAATTTACTTACAAAAAATTTGAAATATACCCAAGATGGCAAAACAAAAACAGCCAAATGGACTCATATTGAGCAACTACACAAAGAAAATCCGGGCTATAAAGGTATAAGGTTGTTACCTAAATTGACAGACTGCCATGTTAAAGCAGAGAAAATGAATAAAATGAAAGTCAAATTTGCGTCGCAAGTCTTCAGTCGGACTGTTGCATCAACTATGGGATTTTTGGCAGGTGATACATATTTTTACATACATACATGCATACACAAATCACGCCTTGGTCCCTTGCGGGGTAGGTAGAGCGTAAACGGCCGTAAGAAACGATTGGCATCGCCACGTTTGACTTAATGTTTGAGGGTGGTTTACAAAGTTTATTTGCTACCACTGTAGTGACAGCTTGTCAGTCTGACGCCTAAAATTGTATTTCACAACCATCAACTCAAAAGATACATATAAACCTTCCTCTTGAATCACTCTATTACCAGCCCAGCGGTTTCATTAACGTTTGACCATTTTCCCGTGGTAATGAGATTTTTCCCGGGGTAAAAAGTGTCCTATGTTACTCAGGGATGTTGTAGCTTTCTAATGGTGAAAGAATTTTTGAAATCGGTCCAGTAGTTTCCGAGTTTATCGATTACATACATACAAACAAACAAAAAACAAACAAATCTTTCCTCTTTATTATTTGTATGGATGTAAAGAAATGCCTGTTTCTTCCACAGATAAAGGAATTCTTTTGGAAGAATGCCAAGAAACTGCAGATTTGCTACTTTTAGTGGACAATTTGTTCGACTCAGTCAACGGAAGCTATGCCAAAAATTTCCACGCCAAGCCCCTCCTAGGACCTGCAACACCCAATTCAAGCCATCACAAGATATGGAAAGAAAGTGTAGCAGTTTTAAAAACGATGAAATTTGTCAGCGCTTCAGGGAAAGAAGAATCTGTCCCTACAATCAATAATTGGGTGTGGACACTGGAGGCTATAGAGGTTCTCTTAACTAAACTAAAAAACGATTTTAACATAACGTCGGTGTGGATGCGGCACCTAAATCAGGACCCAATCGAGAATTTTTTTGGGTCTATTAGAAGTCACGGGTGCCGCAACACAAATCCGACTTGTGAGCAATTTGAGTCTGCTTTTGCTACATTATTGATAAATAGCCTTAACAGTGTCCACACCAGCAGAGGTAAAAATTGTGAAGGAGATTTTTGTGATGCTTTACACGCCCTCGTCATCAACGAAGATGGAGGTGAAGCCACCTCAACTGATGTGACACGCCATAATTTTGATAATATTTTAAGTATCAATTTCACACCACTCTCACAAAAAGCAGCAGATCCTAGGATCATAGGTCCACTACAGTACATAAGTGGATACTTTGTACAAAAGTCAAAAATAAAAATATTTAAAGACTGTCCCGATTGCAAATCAAAATTAATGTCAGATGACACAATAGAATATATAAATTATAGAGAATATGCGGGCAAGAGGTGGCTTTGCACTCCTAGCAAAAATGTTGTCCTATTAATCTCCAACATACAAGATATTATTTATGAAATTTTAAAAGAAGACTTTGAAAAAAATAATATTAAAGAAATTATAAAAACCGCGATTATTATATTGGCTGATTTTAATTTTATAAATTGCGAAGTGCACAAAAACAAATTAATTAACTATTTAATTCACGTTGTGGTGCGATTTTCCATTTACAATTACTGTAAAATAATAAATAAAATTTTATCAGGGAAAAGGGAAATTGATGATGATGAGGATCGTGTTCAAGTAAAAGCGAAAAAATTTTTCAGTAAATGTTTTAAAAGAAAAAAATAATTTTTGTCTGTAGGTATGTAAGTTCTAATTTTATTTAAGAGTAGTGTGCAGCAAAAGCCCGCTATCAAAACCTAAGCCAAATACTTAAATCAACGAAGTGTATGAGCAATCATCAACGAGCTTGGTAAGTGGCAATAACATTACCCAACTCTTAAAACGAGACGGATTTTGATAATTTTGGTACACATAATCTTGAGACTATAAACTAGGTCTGTACGTTTTGATTCTTTATTTTAAGCGATCAAAGCTTTAATTTCGGATCCCATACAAACTCATAATTGCACTACTATATCACATACCACAAAAACCAAAACGTACGGACCTAGTTTCTAGTCTCAGGAATCTGTGTACCAAAAATTATCAAAATCCTTTAGGTTTTAGGGGTGGGGAAACGTTATCGCCTTTTGTGTGGGGAATATTAAGTTCACACTACTCTTATAGTGTGATTTTAAGTTGGTGTAAGGATTTTAGGTGAACATGATAAATGTTTTCGAGATAAAGGGATGAGCCGAATTGGATACCTTGTATCTTCTAAATTAGTATCACAGTAAAAATGTAAATAACATAATATTTAGAGAAGTTGAGTTCATTCTGTAATATAATATGTAATAAAACGTTATGTACT